>CM069162.1:22893823-23256323 GCA_035221665.1 Okamejei kenojei
TCCCCTCAACCTCCAACTTTCAGTCTGAAGAAGAGTCCCGATCGGAAATGTCACCCATCTGCTTTGTCCAGAGATGCTGCCTGACCCGCCGAGTACCTCCAGTGTTGGCTGGGGAAGGAGGGATGCAATGGAATGCACCGGGGAACTGCTTAGAAACATACTTTGTGTCCATCTTAGGTATCTGAGCCCGATTCCAATGTTGCTTCAGTGCATTCACTCCCCCATCCAAGAAGCACGCTGGCATGTTGAGGTTTGCCCCTTGTCCCACGGAGTTTGTACAATAGAAACATACAAAATAGATGCAGGAGGAGGCCATTCGGCCCTTCAAGCCAGCACCGCCATTCATTGTGATCATGGCTCCCTGGGACCTGTGTGGGTTTTCTCGGGTGCTCCGGTTTCCTCCCACACTCCAAAGACGTACAGGTTTGTAGGTGAATTGGCTTCGATAACATTTGTAAATTGTCCCAAGCGTGTAGGATGCTGCTGGAGTTCAGGGATCACTGGTCAGCACAGACCCGGTGGGCCAAAGGGCCTGTTTCCGCGCTGCATCACTAGAGTAAACAAAACAAAACTAAAGGGGGCAGAGAGGGAGGGGGGCAGAGAGCAGAGAGGGAGGGGGGACAGAGAGGGCAGGGGGGGCAGAGAGGGAGGGGGGCAGAGAGGGAGGGGGACAGAGAGGGAGGGGGGCAAAGAGGGATGGGGGCAGAGAGGGAGGGGGGCAGAGAGGGAGGGGGGCAGAGAGGGAGGGGGGGAGAGGGAGGGGGCAGAGAGGGGGGGGAGGGTGGGGGAGAGAGGGAGGGGGCAGAGAGGGAGGGGGGCAGAGAGGGAG
Source organism: Okamejei kenojei (assembly GCA_035221665.1). Classification (NCBI taxonomy): domain Eukaryota; kingdom Metazoa; phylum Chordata; class Chondrichthyes; order Rajiformes; family Rajidae; genus Okamejei; species Okamejei kenojei. Next base: position 22,894,653 of record CM069162.1, read on the forward strand.
GGGGGCAGAGAGGGAGGGGGCAGAGAGGGGGGGGGCAGAGAGGGAGGGGGCAGAGAGGGAGGGGGGCAGAGAGGGAGGGGGCAGAGAGGGAGGGGGGCAGAGAGGGAGGGAGCGATTGAATTGTGTGGAGTTATCATGTTCTTGTTCTTCCAGCAGATAGTATCGGAAAGGGAAGAGGGCTCTGCATGTAATGAGCAGATTTGCTGCCAAAAGCACACATGTGCGTCAGAACAAACCCACCGGAGAGTTACTGGGGCTCCTCCTCTCCCTCCCCCACACTTCACTGTGGCCAGGAGCCCGTTCAGCCCGAACGCCCTGATTCTTCCCTTTCAGCTGCACATCTGCTCCTGATTTGCCAGCGGAGGCTGGAGCAGCAGCCCTGGTGCGCAGCGGCAAGAGGAAGGCAGAGTGTGCACTGATCGCTTTAAATTGCAAACAGTCCCCCCCCCCCCCCCCCCCCCCCCCCCCCCCCCCCCCCCCCCCCCCCCCCCCGCCAAATCATAAAATGCCCAGACTCTCTGCGGGAGAGGGGGACCAACCATTTGCAGATGTGCAGATCCCTGTCTCACACTGACTCTGGTATGCCTTTTGTTTGGATTCTCTGACAAGCTTTTCACATTCTTATAATTTTCAAACAAAATAAAACCATTTCCCCCAGGCAGGCAATGTTGAGACGTTGCTGTGGTCACTCGCCGCAGAATAACTCCTCTCCCTTAACTCTCTCCCAACCTCACAGCCTGTTCAATCCTTCAGTCTTCAACATTTATTTCCACAGCTCTTCTTCACAAGTAGAGCGTTGACCCTAAACCAGCACTACAGGCCCTGTCTACAGGCGCTGTCTACAGGCAGTTATAACAGGCACTGTCTAGACTGGAGGGAATTGAGTACAGGCACTGACTGCACCCACTGACTACAGGCGCTCACTACAGGCATTGTCCACTGCACCAGTGCTCAACATTGCTGCCACTGCATCAGCACCAGTGCATCAATGCCACTGCAGAGGGACCACTGCACAGGTGCCATGGCACCAGCTCTACTGCATGGGGCCCTCAGCATTGGTGCCATTGGATCGGTGCTGCAGCATCAGTGCCACTGCACCGGTGCCTCACCGGATGGGGACAAGGGTTGAGGCTGAGCAGCCGATGTTGTGTTGCCTCCACTTGCTGGGAAGAGCGTGTGGGCTGGGAGTAGTTGCCAGAAAGGGGGAAGTGAAGCTGGGGAGTGTGGAGGGACCGCTCCCCCCGTCCCTCTCTTCCATGCGGCCTGACCCGTTTAATTCCAGTGCGGGGAAGCCCAGTGCAGTCCCACTGGAGTCTCTGGGCAAAGACAGAGCCTCTACCCATCTCTCTCCGGCCAGCACCAGGCGCCAGCCACAGCGGGAGGGCATCTCTGGTGGACGCAGGGAGCGAACGCACAGAAGGCCCCTGTCTGCAGCAAGCTGAGAGTTCAATCCACCGTCAGGCCCTTCCCGTTCTCTCTCTCTAAAGGACAGCCCAGAATAAAATGGCATTCCCTCCCAAACACAAATCTCTGCTGCAGGAAGTGGGTGGGGAGAGCTGCTGATTGAATTTTGAACAAAAGCCAAAAATAGTATTTCTTGATATTTAATTACTGACAAAGTTCACTCCACCTTCAGGCGCCGTTCTGGTGAGCTGAAGATTTCAACGTGACATCGAGCCTCCTCCATCACACTCCATGTCTTCTTTTTGCCGGCTATTCCTGTCATTCCAAAGGTTGTCAATCTTCGCAACATCCCAGAGAAAGTCCATGCATTTGTGCAGCACGTTACAGCCACTCACAAACCGCAGCTGCACACATACCAGGAACTGCTTTGAAGTTCAATCATTGCTGTTCGATTGGCAAACTCACCACACACCAAAAGTGGATCTCCCCTCCGGCAACGAGGGAGAACCACAGCTTGCGTTCATGTGTGTATCAGCGTGAGTACGTGTGTGAGTCTGTCAGTGTGTGTGTATCACTGTCTTTGTGTGTGTGCCAGTGTGTGTCTGTCAGTGTGTGTGTCTGGGTATGTATGCAGCAGTGTGTGCAGTGAATGCATGTGTGTGTGTGCGCGAGTGAGTGTGTGCGCGAGTGAGTGTGTGTGGAAGTGAACGTGTGCGTGTTTGTCGTGAGTGTGTCCCCAGTGTCAGAGTGTGTGTGTGTGTACCGTGTGAGTGATGAGTGTGTGTGTGGTGTGTGAGTGTGTGTTGTGCAGTTGTGTGTGTGTGAGTGAGTGTGTCTGTCAGAGTGAGTGTGTGTTGTGTTCAGTGTGAGTGTGTGTATCAGTGTGAGTGTGTGTGAGTGTGTGTGTCAGTGAGTGTGTGTGTGTTCTGTGTCAGAGTGTATCAGTGAGTGTGTGTCCGTGTCACTGTGAGTGAGTGAGTGTGTATCAGTGTGAGTGAGTGTGTGTGTGAGTCCGTGTCAGTGAGTGTGGTGTGTGTCAGTGTGAGTGAGTGAGTGTGTGTCAGTGTGAGTGAGTGTATCAGTGAGTGTGTGTGTGTCCGTGTCCGTGTCAGTGTGAGTGAGTGTGTGTGAGTGTGTGTGTCGTGTGAGTGATGTGTGTCTGTGTGAATGAGTGTATCAGTGAGTGTGTGTGTCCGTGTCAGTGCGTGCCAGTGTGAGTGAGTGAGTGAGTGAGTGAGTGTGTGTCAGTGAGTGAGTGTGTGTCAGTGTGAGTGAGTGTATGAGTGAGTGTATCAGTGTGAGTGTATCAGTGAGTGTGTGTGTGTCCGTGTCACTGTGAGTGAGTGAGTGTGTGTCAGTGTGAGTGAGTGTATCAGTGAGTGTGTGTGTGTCCGTGTCAGTGCGTGCCAGTGTGAGTGAGTGAGTGAGTGAGTGTGGGACAACAGTGCTTTCCTGCCTCGCTGCACCAGTGACCTCCTGCAGAGGGATTGGAATCTAAGTTCGAGTCATGAGTGGAGCCAAGATGACATCTTTACTTAACTTCAAGACAAAGCAGCATCTGTGCAAGGCCACATGCTGCTGCCGCTGCTGCTGCCGCTGCTCCGAATGTGGATGAAGACACACGAGCTGGATATAATCTGCACGCCCTGCAGCGTGTGTGGAGTGAGATGCAGGAACTACACATCTACACATTTACGTTCAGCTTCATGAAGGTGGTAGTCCCAGAGCCATTCAGCAGGGAAACAGGCCCTTCGGCCCGACTCCTCCATGGCGCCTGAGATCGGTCATTCTTCTTTCTCTGTCTTTCTATCACCCCGCTGGCTCCTCCCACTCGACCCAAGCTTGTGGTGGAACACTCGTCCTAACCCCGGACCCAGGTCCTGCAGTGGCTGCAAGATGGTTGACGTTCCCTTCCGCTCCCGGCACAGCTTAGTCACAGAATCATAGAGTGATACAGTGTGGAAACAGGCCCTTCGGCCCAACTTGCCCACACCAGCCAACATGTCCCAGCTATACTAGTCCCACCTGCCTGCGTTTGGTCCATATCCCTCCAAACCTGTCCTAGCCATGTACCTGTCCAACAGTTTCTTAAACATTGGGATAGTCCTTGCCTTAACTACCCCCTCTGGCAGCTCGTTGTAACTGCAGATGCTGGAAAATCGAAGGTAGACAAAAGTGCTGGAGAAACTCAGACTGAAGAAGGGTTTCGGCCCGAAACGTTGGCTATTTCCTTCGCTCCATAGATGCTGCTGCACCCGCTGAGTTTCTCCAGCACCTTTGTCTACCCTCTGGCAGCTCGTTCCATACACCAACGAGCCTTTGTGTGAAAAAGTTACCCCTCAGATTCCTATTAAATCGTTCCCCCATTCCCCATCACCTATGTCTTTGGAGTGAGGGAGGAAACCCACGCAGGTCACGGGGAGAAGGAACAAACTCCGTACAGACAGCCCCATAGTCAGGATTGAACCCGGGTCTCCAGCGTTGTGAGGCAGCGACTCTACCAGCTACACCGCCGTGGTTGGCGGTAGGTTTCATTCCTGTGTACCGAGCGGGAAGGCCCCGAGTCCATGAACAACTCGATGGAAATGCAAGACAAGCGTCTCACTCATCCAACGTGCCTGCGTCTGTCTCTGAAGACATGTTGCTTCAATCCTGAGGGGATTTTCCGGGTACGGAGCTGAACTCTCCTCCAATGGGTGCGCTTGTGGGAACTGCGAGCAGTGAGTGTATTCCCAGTGTGTCTCCAACGCACAATGAGTGGTTAAAGAACTCGGGATATAATAGATCGATTTTATTTTCACAGGAGATCCACAATTTAAATAAAAACAAATCCTGATTCCAGCATAAACCGCTTCCAAGTATCACATTTTTCAGCCATTGACTCATCGGGAGTTGAACATTTCTTGGCAACCTGGCTATCTGTTTATCAAGAGTGAAAGTGTATATTTGCAACATGTGGTGCTTGCATTCTGTGTCCCCGGCAGCTTGTAGCTCACAGACCAGCACGTTAGAGAAACATTAACGTTCCTTTGTACCCTAGGCTGGCATCACCTCGAATTCTCATCCAACCATAACTATGGTCAAAGTTCCAATGGGCCAAATCACATCCCATGGTAACAGCGGGATAGTAATGGACTGAAATCACATCAAAGTCAATCGAATTCCTGAGGATTAAATCACTTCCTAGTCTATCTGACTCATCCGGTTTGTTTCGCTCGTGTTCCCAGAAGTTAATATTGAACACAAGCAGAACAAGCTGGGGGTTGGAGCTATGCTTGGCCAGTGTTAGCCCGTTAATGGGCAGCAGGCCCACGAGTCTTCATCTCCTAGACCCCACCCTCCACTCCTGCTGGCTGGCATGTGATCTTGGTTAGTTTAGTTCAGAGATACAGCGCAGAAACAGGCCCTTCAGCCCACCAGGTCCTCGCCCACCAGTGATCCCCGCGCACAAACACTATCCTACACACACTAGGGGACAAGTTACAATTTTACCGAAGCCAATTAACCTACAAACCTGTACGTCTTTGGGGTGTGGGAGGAAACCGGGGATCCCGGGGAAAACCCACGCAGGTCACGGGGAGAATGTACAAACTCCGTACAGACAAGCACCCGTAGTCAGGATCGATCCTGGGTCTCTGGTGCTTAAGGCAGCAACTCCACCGCTGTGCCACCCTGCCGCCCCTCTGTGTATTGTTGAACCATCTTTGCACATTAACGTCTGTCATTCACGGGCTCTGTGTAGATGTATGTGAAGGAGGTCAGGTGTGTTGGAGTGGGACCAGGTTGGAGCTTCATGGGGGAGAGATGGCGAAGGGGTATGGAGGGGTACGGGGTGTGGGGGGGGGGGTGGGGGAGAGACTGGCGTGGGGAGTTCAAAGATTCGATGGTACTTTTCTGTCACGCGCCTAGATACCGTGAAACTCCTTTCATGCATGCATACAGTTCAGTAAAAATCTTACCTTGCACACGCACGGCCATACTGGAGTACAAGAGTGTAAGAATATGAGGGTGCACTGAGACAGTATGTAAGAGTCGCCACGTTTCCGGACCCATCTTGTACCGTTCGAGTTCAGAGTTATTAAAGCTGTTATATAGAGTCTTCCCTTGTGCATGAAGGCCCATTGTCCTGGCAGCGGGCTCTGGGTTGGGGTTGTAAGGGTCGGGCTGGCCTGGCGATGTGGTTGATGCCCTCTGCTCCGTGCTGGAGGGAGGTCTGGGAGTGGATGTACAGATGGCCTGGTATCTACAAAGGGTCGCTTGTGAGTTGGGGTTGAGGGGCAACTGCTGGGGATCAGCAGGGAGGGTTAACTCTGGGATGGGCTTGGTTGTGAGAACCTCGAGTCTCCTCCTCAGGAGCTCGTCGGAGCCCATGGAAAACGGTCAGAGAAGCATCCCGGCTCACCAACCCTCCACCTGCCAGCACCTGCCCACCGCCTTCCTCAGCCGTCCACCTGTTCCCCTGCCTCACCTGCTCACTCAACCCACCTGTCCCCCTGCCCCATCTGCCCACCTGCCAGCACCTGCCCACTCTCATCTGTCCACTCTCATCTGCCCACTTGCCCACCCTCACCTGTCTACTTGCCCACCTGCCCCACTCTAACCTGCCAGCACCTGCCCACCCTCACCTTTGGGCCCCACACTGGCCTCACCAGCCACCTCGCAATCCACTCAACCATGAATGAGGAAACACCTGGTTGTAGCCTATCGAGCATCTTGCTTGGCATCTCTGATCCTGCTGATCTCTGTATCCCCAATATCCCGATTCACGATCCCTCGGATCAGTGACAAGGATTCATACTCTGACCCAACTGATTATCACCGCCTTTTCCCGCTAATGGAACGTGAGCATTCTCTTCATTAAATGGAATGGTATGACCCAAATCGTTTTCAAAACACCTTTCTTCACTCACATGGGCTATTCTTAGAATTATTTCCCAAAATCTCAAAGAAAAGAGCAGCTGACTCTATACATTAAGGTCTCTGTGATCCTCATGCAGTGGGTCTTCTGGAGATTAGTTTTTAACTGGGCCGACAAAGGTTGTTGGTGACCCCGTGTCTGCTCTACGCTGCTCCTCGCAAATCCTTTGTACTTCATCTGATGGGCTGCGGTTTATTGTAGCCGGCCAAACCACTCTGACTAACCTTTCCCTTGGAAATTATTTCCTTCAGAAAGTTCAAATAACTTCATCCGTGCCTCATCAGTGATTCAAACAGAAAGGAAATGTTTAATGCTTCACGACATGAAGTGGATCCATTTTGTGGAACCAGAGTCATCAGCTCATATGCGGGACAGAAACAGCCCTTCAGCCCATTGCCTCCGTACTATCCATGATGCATCCACCCACACCCATCCTCGGTCAGATTTAAAGATCTAGACATTGACTGCTTGGAGTATATTGTGCTTGCAATCACTCCAGAATAGTTGTGCAAGTTGTGAGTGTGGTTTAACACACTGACCTTCCCCCAGTGCCAGGGATTATCACTCGCACCACTCACACAAACATAGAAACATAGAAAATAGGTGCAGGAGTAGGCCATTCGGCCCTTTGAGCCAGCACCACCATTCAATATGATCATTCATGACTGATCATCCAGAATCAGTACCCCGTTCCTGCTTTCTACCCATAATCCTTGATTCCATTAGCCCTATATCTAACTCTCTCTCGAAAACATCCAGTTAATTGGTCTCCACTGCCTTCTGTGGCACTGAATTCCAGATTGACAACTCTCTGGGTGAAAACATTTTTCCTCATCCCAGTCCTAAATGGTCTACCCCTTATTCTCGTACAATGCATGCACGAGAGGCAGCAGCAGAGGAGGAAGTCGGCAGCGACCAGGGGCTGCCTCTACTCAGCGATCACAGGCCTCAGCTCCCGGCTGGAGGGGGCCGGGGCGTGCGGTGACGTGGGCTGCGAGGAGAGACCCCTCTGTTCATGAGCCTGAGAATCACCAGCGTCAGAGCCCAGTGAAGCTCTCGCCACTCCAGTGATGGTTAGCAGCGGGGTACAGCGACAGGCCCAGGCGACACACAATATTCCCTCATATCCTGTTTTGCAAGTCCAGCTGCACAAACTATAACACCCCGTGGGATGAATCCCTGGCCCAATTAATCAAGGAACTTTCTCTCCTTCCCGCCTCAGAACATTCACTTTTGCTGAGCGTGTGACCGCACTGGGCCTGTACTCGCTGGAGTTTGGAAGGATGAGGGAGGGACCTCAGTGAAACATTACCAAATCGTGCAAGGCTGAGATGGAGTGAATGTGGAGAGGGCCCCTGCTTTCTGCGCTGCATCTCTAAACTAAAAAATAGCACAATTGATCAACACTTCAGTGCCTAACGGTGAAGAATTCTTCCCCTGTGATAATGTGACGTGCTGGAGTAGAGTCCAAGCCTCTAGATTTAGAATCAGACGGCACAGAAGGAGGTGATCGTCCCACCCACCCGCCAGGAAGGAGAGCCAGCGGAGGCGGTGGTGGGTGGAGAGTGGTGGCCATTATTGCAGCCCCGATAGGCTTTGGATCAGTCGAGTTTACATTGGTTTAGTGATACAACGCAGAGACAGGCCCTTCAGCCCACTGACTCCTCGCTGACCAGCGTTCACCCTGCACACTAGCACTATCTTACACACACCAGGGACAATTTAAAATCTTTACCAAAGCAAACCTGCACGTCTCTGGAGTGTGGGAGGAAGCCAGAGCACCCAGGGGGGAAAGCCCACGCAGGTCACGGGGAGAACGTACAAACTCCGTACAGACAGCAGCCGTAGTCAGGATCGAACCCGGGTCTCTGGCGCTGTGAGGCAGCAACTCTGCCACTGCGCGGCTGTGCCGCCCTGGCCCTTGGAGATCAGGTCCCTGTCTGCACAAGCGTTGGATTTATGGTGGGACTTGGAAGCAGAGAGTTCAGCTTCGGGGCGAGGGTGCTTCATCGAGCTGCAGCTGAGGCTGAGAGGAAATGGGCAGCCTCGGCGACAATCAGTCAGAGAAAGTGTTTTAAAGAGGGAGCAAATGGCAACTGGCTTATCTGCCCAGTGCATAACCTCACCCTGTAAAGACATTGAGAATGTATCTGTAGTCAACAGCTGCTGCTTGTAATGGGCCCGAGATGGTCACTAGATCCTCGGCCGCCACTCCCTTCCTTTCAACCCCTGACAGAGATAAAAAGATTTGTTTTTAAATTTAAAAATAGACTTTATTGAAATAATAAATATATACAACACATGTACCATGCAAAAAAATCCATCCCACATTTCTCGGAAGCTGTACATACATGCAAAACAGTTTTTACCAAAATGCGATTTTATCCACACCCTTGCCACTCGTGGCCTACTAGCAACAGAGACAAAAAGATGAACTGCCAGCGTGTGGTGCAGAAGAAGCCTACAGCACGGTGCAAACCTTATCTCAGTCCCCTCACTGGGATCTCATCACCGCTGGGCCGTTGGGGGTGGGAGAATTCCCCGCATCCTGCCCCAGAATCCTGACACAGAAAATGATGTTCCTTGAAAGCATTGAACTGGAAGATTCCCATCGCCGCTCCTGAACAGACAGGGTGACGACAGCTGATATAACCATGTGGAGGAAGTTATGCTAACCTTTATGTATCACCGACTCAGCCTCAACTGGAGAATTGTGTCTAAATCTGGGCATCACACAGTGGCGCAGCTGGCAGGGCTGCTGCCTCACAGCACCAGAGTCCCTGGTTCGATCCTGTCCTTGGGTGCAGGTCTGTGTGGGGTTTGCACATTCAATGATTAAATTCAATTGAATTCAAAGGTATAGACGTATGAAAAAGGCGAACCTCCAGATTCAGGGACTGTTTCTTCCCAGCTGTTGTCAGGCAAATGAATCATCCTACCGTAACTAGAGAGTCGTGGCCTACCATCTACCTCAATGGAGATCCTCGGACCAAAGATCCTACAGCGGGCAAGATAGACCACTCGACGGAAAAGACGTAGTACGGTTACATGAGCAGATTCATGGGTAATTTTCGGCCCCATTTCCGTAACCGACTTCCAGTCTCCGCACCAAAGATCCCGTAGCGGAGCAAAGATACTAGTGCGGAGACGGAAGCCGGTTACGGGAACGTCCTCGTAAAAATCAAAGTTCTTTGGTAAAAATCTTCTCCTCATGTTCAGAATTATAATTTATTAACACAAACTGTTCCCCTGCAACGTTGATTACACTGCGAGTCGGGTCGGGTTACTGAAATGGATGAAATTAAGGCCCACGTTCCACTCCATTGCGTACTACACGTCAGCCCGTTGCGTTCTGCAGGAGTGGTCTATCTTGCTCCGCTGTAGGATCTTTGCCTCGGACTATATTTGATTGGACTTTTGTACTTTACTGGCTTTACCTTGCACTAAACGTTATTCCCGTATCATGCGTCTATGCACTGTAAATAGCTCGATTGTAATTGTGTGTTGTCTCTCCGCTGACTGGTTAGCACGCAACAAAAGCTTTTCACTGTACCTCGGTACAATAAACTAAACTGAACATTGATCCCTCCGGTTTCCTCCCCCTTCCCGAAGACATGTGGGTTTGTACGTCAATTGACCTCTGTAAATTACCTCTAGTGTGTAGGAAATGGATGGGAAAGTGGTTTAACTTTGAACTAGTGTGAACAGATGATCGATGGCTGGCATGGACTTGGTGGGCCGAAGGGCCTGTTTCCACGCTGCATCTATCTATCAATTCAACCACAGGAACTGTTTGTGAGGGTCTTGGAGAAGGTGCAGAGGGACTTCCCCAGGACTAGAGCAGGGGAAAGAGGTTCGAAGCTGTAGGATTTCCCTTCACAGCCTGAAGGCAAAGGAAGATTAAACAGAGGAGTCCACAGAATAAATGGAGAGAACGTTTCCCCAACATGACAGATGGGAAGTAAAGGATGAGTGGAGAGTGAGGGGAGAGGAGGGGGAGGGGAGAGGAGAGGACGGGGGGCTGCACTGGGGGAGGGGGAGGGGAGTGGAAGGCTGCATTGGGGAGCTGAGAGGAGGGAAGGGGAGGGGGGGGTTGCACTGGGGGAGGGTGATGGGGGTGGAGGTGCTGTATGGCTGAGTGTAGCGTGGAGCTGAGCGCAGGCTGCGGGCGGCTGGGGCTGAGCCGGGCTCTGAGCTCCCCCAGGGCTGGGCTGTAGCCAGCAGCGGCCCTGGCTCTGTGCAGGCCTCCCACACTCACTCACACACTCGCTCGCTCAGCCAGCCCCCTGACAGGCCCCTGTGCTTAACCCTTCCGCCCCCAGCACTAGTCCAACCTGGTGCTTACTCTCTAACCCTTCAGTAAACCATTGCCTGTTACAACCGTTGCCACCTGACCAACAACGATAGAGCAGTCTTGAGCAGTCCAGACCCTCAGACTAGCTTTAATCAGACTTCACTAGACTTTATCTAGCACTAAACATTATTCCCTTTATCATTAATCTGTACACTGTGGATGGCTCGGTTGTCATCACGAGTGTCTTTCCGCTGACTGGTTAGCACGCAACAAAAAGCTTTCCATTCCATCTGGGCACACGTGACAATAAACAAAACTGCCACAGAGGGCTGTGGGGGACAAGTCAATGGATAAGGCAGAACTTATTGATTGATTCTTGAATAGTAAGGGTGTCAGGCGTTATGGGGAGAGGACAAGAGAATGGGATTATGAGGGAGAGATATATCAGCCATAATTGAATGGTGGCGTTACCCTAATTCTGCTCCTGTCACTCACTAACGTGTGAATTTATTATCGAAACAAAAGAATGAATTCTTGGTTTTTGAGGGTTTTGTTCTGAAACACACAGCCCAGGAACCTTACAGAGGGGAGAGGTTCCCCACTCCTGCAACATCCCCAAGTCTGGGCCCAGCGAACCCAGAGGACAAGCCTGGGTTACCCTGCTCATCAGGCATTGGAAAACCTGAGCTGGACAGAAGGTGTATTCCATCCTGTCCTCCTCTCAAGGTGCGGTAGGGAATGGAAGGGGTGTTCGGTGCAGGGGGGGGGATCATTTAGATTGATACAGGCGGTCAGCCTAGTCTACAGCTGGATGCTAGCCCTGTGCTTGTGCCCTTGTCCCAACCATGCAAGACCATGTTGTTTTTTTTAGCCAAAGGGCATCTTGAGACATTACTTGAGACATTACTTTAGGCATTAGAGATACAGCGTGGAAACAGGCCCTTTGGCCCACCGACCACTCATGTATCAGCACTATCCGACACACACAATCTACAATTTTACCGAAGCCAATTAACCTACAAACCTGTACGTCTTGTGTGGGAGGAAACCGGAGCACCCGGGGAAAACCCACTTAGGGGTCACGGGGAAAACGACCAAACTCCGTACAGACAGCACCCGTGGTCAGGATCGAACCCGGGTCTCTGGCGCTGTGAGGCAGCAACTCTACCGCCGCGCCACCGTGCCACCCACAGCCCGGGGGCAACTGCTGGCCAAAGGACTGTGGCCTTGCACGGAACCACACATACACAGCCGTGTCAGAGCACCGGTAACGTCAGCACAATGCCAGCCGCCCCTCAGTGTAATTAAATGCTCTGAAGTGTGGTCTCAATTGTGAGGTGGGATCCGTGGCAGCCAAAGTGCCCCGCAATGCGATAATGAGCAGAAGAGCAGTTCTTGGTGATGATGTTAGTTGCGAGATAACTGCTGGCTGGAAGAACTCCCCTGGTCCTCCTCGAAATAATGCGGTGGGATCCTTCTGCCCACCTGTGAGGGCAGACGGGTAATTGCTACAAATTTTAATTTGCTGCAAATGGTTATGAACTGGTGTAAATCTCACCAGAATGATAATGTGCTAATAGCACTCAATCCTCCAGGGTCCCCGATTTGCATAATTATTCCCAGTGCCAGGTGTTGATCTGGTTGGCTGCAGCTCAGCGGCAAGCTGCAATGGAGTGAGACGCCAGAGGATGCAGACAGTTGCAGGCAGGCATCACCACTGTGTGGCCCCAGGCTGTGTCAGACGCACCTCGCTCGGGGGCATGGCCATTGACGTGCTTCCTAACTTAATATGTGATAGAAGCAGAATTAGGCTATTTGGCCCACCATGTCCACTCTGCCACTCGATCGTGGCTGATCTATCTCTCCCTCCTAACCCCATTCTCCTGCCTTCTCCCCATAACCTGTGGCACGCGTACTAAACAAGAATCTCTCTATCACTGCCTTAAAAATATCCACTGACTTGGTTCCCACAGCCCTCAGTGGCAAAGAATTCCACAGGTTCACCACCCTGCGACAAAAAAAAATCCTTCTCATCTCCTTCCTAAAGGAACATCGTTTAATTCTGAGGCCGTGTGCCCTGGTCCTGGACTCTCCCGCTTGTGGAAACATCTTCTCCACATCCAGTCTATCCAGGTCTGTGGTGTGGCAGCAGTCATCTTATTGAGGCGCGGATGATCTGCTGATTGAGTGATAAATAACATCACCATGTTAGTCTCAAATGAGTCCACTCCCAGTATGAAGGGAGTAGATTGTGTTCAATCTGCCCGACCCTTTTCCAAATAATAACTAGTAGTGAGAATTCTAAGTTGAACGATTCAGAGCACGTTTAGATGTCAGGAGTTGATTCTGTTCCCAGAATGTGCCGGACTCTGGGTCAGCTCATCATGTGATGAGGGTGGAGCGGACTTCTCATTCTGGGGGAGTCTGGAGGTCGCCCCCTCCCTCCCTCCCTGGCCCTGACTACTGGCTGTGGTCGGGTGAGGTGTTTAGTTTAGATAAAGAAGATAAGACACAAAATGCTGGAGTAAGTCAATGGGACAGGCAGCGTCCCTGGATTCAAGGAATGGGCGACATTTCAGGTCAAGACCCTTCTTCAGTTTACTTTAGTTTAGTTTAGAGATACAGCGTGAAACAGGCCCTTCAGCCCAGCTGATCAGCGATCCCCGTACGCTAACACTATCCCACACATACTAGGGACAATTTACAATATGCGCTGTACGTCTCTGGAGTGTGGGAGGAAACCGGAGCACCTGGATAAAACCCACGCAGGTCACGGGGAGAACGTACAAACTCCGAACAGACAGCACCCATAGTCAGGATCGAACCCAGATCTCTGGCGCTGTAAGCAACAGCTCTACCGCTGTGCCACTGTGTCCTAGTGCGGGCAGGGAGGTGTCCGGTAAATTATCCTCGATGCCACGCTGCCCACTTAGATCCCTACACCGCTTCCCTTACACAGGATCAAGACTATGTGTGATTAGAAACTGCTCCTCCAGCAGCTTGCTTCCCGTCCTCAGATACAAACAGATAACACCAACAATCTGACCTCACTTTTCATACAAATTATTACTTTTATTTCAAAACTGCAACATGAGGGCTTGCTTCCTGTGCGTCCACACACCAGCTTCCACACACCCGAGGTCTGTGAGAGGAGCAGAGCAGGACTGGCACACCAGAGGTCCACACACCAGTGGTCCACACACCAGAGTGGTCCACACACCCAGAGTCCCCACACACCAGAGGTCCACACACCCAGGTCCACACCAGGTCCACAACAACCACACCAGAGGTCCACACACCAGTCCACACACAGGTCCACACACCAGAGGTCCACAAACCAGTCCACAACAGGTCCACACACCAGTGTCCAGGTCCACACACCAGCGGTCCACACACCAGCGGTCCACACACCAGAGGTCCACACACCAGCGGTGTGTAACTACACCAAGGACCAGGCAGGGTACACACTCACTCACCACGCACCAGTGGTGTGTACTCACACCGGGCACTGGGTAGGATACAGACCCACAGCCACCGGGCTCCAGCAGTGTTTGCACTACCAGGCAGGGTACACTCCCACACTTACCACACACCAGCAGTGTGCAACTATACCAGGGATCAGACAGAGTACAGATCCACACTCACTGGGCCCTGCCCACACTGGGCACTGGAAGAGTTCTATCCACAGTGGGCACTGGGTAGTGGGTACAGCTCTGCCCACGCACGCTGGCTCTATAGTTCATCGAGAAGGGAACAAGGTAAAGGAGTTTGCACGTGGCAGCAAGTCCAATTCAGTTGTACTTCACTGAGTGGAGAGCCTTTCAGTCCAATCTAACGTCATGGAAAACACTGTATAGATGTGTGCGCGCGAATGTGTGTCCATAATGCTATGTATGTGTGTGTGCCCGTGATGGTGTGTGTGATTGTGTGCGTGTGATTGTGAAGCTGATGAGCAACCATGGTGTGTGGTGAGTGCGGGGTGCCTGGGAGGAATGGGTGTCTTTGCAGCAATGGTCCCTGAGTTCTCCAGAACAGAGGGATTCCCCATGTTTCGATCCACTGTGGTCAAACCCCCATCATCATTGGTGCCATGGGACCTTTGAGGTAGAAAGATGAACTTTGAAAACTTTCGTCCAGCATTCATTCCCTTGGATTATTCAGAGAGGGGGTATTATGAAACGGTTGGGTCTCCAGAATGTGGTGCACTGGTGTCACAAGGTAGACGGAGTGGTCAAAAAGGCTTTTGGCACATTGGCCTTCATTAGTCAGAATACTGAGTATAGGAGTTTGGAGGTGGTGTTGCAGTAGTATATGACGTGGTGAGGCCACATTTAGAGGCCGCATTGTGTTCAGTTTTGGACACCATGGTATAGGAAAGATGTTGTCAAGTTTGAAAGGGTGCATCGAAGATATACGAGGATGTTGCCAGGTCTCAAGGGCCTGAGCTATAGGGAGAGGTTGAGCAGGCTCGGACTCTATTCCTTGGAGCGCAGGAGAGGTGAGGGGTGACCTTATAAAGGTGTACAAAATCATGAGACGAATAGATTGTGTAAACACATCGACTCTCTTGGCAAGAGATGGGGAATCGAGAACCAGAGGACCATAGGTTTAAGGTGAGGGGGAAAAGATTTAATAGGAATCTGAGGGATAGCTTTTTTACACAAAGGGTGGAGGAGGTGCGGAACAAGCTGCCGGAGGAGGAAGCTGCGGCAGGTACTATCAAAACATTTTAGATCCATTTAGACCGACATGGATATGATAAGTTTAGAGGGAGATGGGCCAAATGTGAGCAGGTGGGACTAGTGTAACTGGGACATGTGTGGGCAAGTTGGACCGGAGGGCCTGTTTCCATGCTGTGTGACTCAATGACCATGCCTTTCCATTCCATTGCCACACTCTACCTTCAAATTTCCCGAAGCCTCCAGCTCACAAACTCCACATCCCCCTGCACATCTGTGACTATAATCACTCCACCACTTCTTGCTGCCTTGGCTCTGAGATCTGGATTTCCTTCTCAAAGCCTCTCTATTTCTCTGGCCCTGATTCAGGATCCCTCTCTGCTTCGCTGTCAGTGGTCCTAGTGTTTCGACAGTAAATAAAAAGCTGTAAACTGCAGATCCGTAAGCAGAGCAAAAAACGTTGGAAACATTCAGCAGGCCGGGCAGCGTCTGTGGAGAGAGAAGCGGGGTCAACGTTGCAGACTGAAGACCTCGATATGGAGACTGTCGGGGCTTCTGGCATTTTCTGCATTGGTCCCAATAAACCATCTCTGCTTTTATCACTTCCGGCTGTCTGCCCCCCCACAGCTTCCAACCTTATCGTTCCCCAGCCCCGCACGGCCTAGGTTTTACCTTCTCCCCAAAATCCATAAACAGAACAGCCCTGGCAGACCCGTAGTTTCAGTCTGCTCCTGTCCCACTTAACTACTTCCCACATACCTCAACCCCATTCTATCCCCCCCTGGTCCAATCCCTCCTAACCTATGTCCAAGGCACCTCATATGCCCCCCCCCCTGTCTCTCTCTTCAGTGACTTCCGTTTTCCAGGCCCCCACTCCCTCATCTTTCCCAAAAAAAAGGTCTGAAGAAGGATCTTGATCAGAAACGTCATCCATTCCTTCTCTCCAGAGATGCTGCCTGCCCCACTGAGTTACTCCAGCACTTTGTGTTTATTTCATTGATGTAGTTTGTTGCCAGATGCCTAACTCTGCCACCAGGGACGGTTGACTGAAGTAGGTTGGGCAGCTTTCTCCCGTCTCCGTGTAGGAAGGAACAGCAGATGTTGGTTTAAACCAAGAAATGCTGGAGCAACTCAGTGGGACAGGTAGCATCTCTGGAGAGAAGGAATGGGTGACGTTTTGGGTCGAGACCCTCCTTCAGACTGATATCCGGGGAGAGGGAGATGCATAGATAAGGAAGAATTTGGTGTGAAAACACGATAAACGGGATGGAGATTAAGGAAAATGTAGAATAGATAATTGTCAGCTGGGAAAAGATAACAACAAAAAAAATAGAGATTAACATAGAAAATAGGTGCAGGAGGAGGCCATTTGGCCCTTCGAGCCAGCACCACCGTTCATTATGATCATGGCTGATCAGTGAATATCAGTACCCTGTTCCTGCTTTCTCCCCATACCTCTTGATTCCATTAGCCCTGTGACAAATACATATCTTGTATCTTGTATTTAAGAGCTATTTCTAACTCTCTCTTGAAAACATATTGTGAATTGGCCTCCACTGCCTTCTGTGGCTGAGAATTCCACATATTCACAACTCTCTGGGTGAAAAAGCTTTTCCTCATCTCAGTCCTAAATGTAGTTGGAGACAGTAAGACTGGTCAGAGAACTGGAGAGAGAGGGAAAGCAAAGGTTAATGGAAGTTAGGGAAGTCAATGTTCATACCGCTGGGGGTTGTAAGCTGCCCAAGCGAAATACGAGGTGCTGTTCCTCCAATTTGTGCTGGGCCACACTCTGGCACCCTTCTCTGCTGGGGAGGTTGGAGTTAATGAAAAGAGCGGGCTGGATCTGAACGAGTGCCAATGGCAGGGAAGGGCTGCAGAGAGTTTGGCTTGGGGTGCGAGCTGGATACTTTTCACCCTAGGTGAATTACTGACAGGAAATGACAGCATCTCACTTTTTTTTTGTCACAGAGCTACATAAATCATCGTACTGGTGGATTTGTTGCTGCCTGTATCAGAATAGACCATTGTTGAAGGCAGACATCCTGTTGCAGCTGGACAGTTTATCCAGCACTTAACCCTCTCCGCTCTGCCAGCTGCCCACGTTTCTCTTGCTTCTAGTTTCCTCCCATCTGTGATAATCCCCTCCACTGTGTCTCCACCCCCCTGCTGAAGCTGCATACTCCTCACCTGCTCCGCCAGGCTACCCTGCTCCTCTTCTCCCCAAGGCTCGGCCCTTGAGGTTTGTAGAGGAAGAAGAGAGAGGGAGGATAAAAAGGGGGAGAGGGGGGGGGAGCGAGGGGAGGGGAGGGGAGGGGAGAGAGAGAGGGGGAGGGGAGGAGGAGGGGAGGGAGAGAGGGGAGGGGAGGGGAGGGGAGGGGAGGGGAGGAGGAGAGAGGGAGAAAGGGGAGAGGAGGGGAGGGGAGGGGAGAGGAGATTGGGGAGGGGAGGGGAGGGAGGGGAGGGGAGAGGAGGGGGAGGGGAGAGGAGGGGAGGAGGGAGAGGGGAGGGGAGAGGAGGGGAGAGGGGAGGGAGAGGAGGGGAGGGGAGGGGAGAGGAGGGGAGGGGAGAGGAGGGGAGGGGAGAGGAGGGGAGGGGAGGGGAGGGGAGGGGAGGGGAGGGGAGGGGAGGGAGAGGGGAGGGGAGAGGGAGGGGAAGGAGGGGGAGAGGAGGGGAGAGAATAGGGAGGGGAGAGAGAGCGTTGGCAGAGGATGGAGAGAGGGAGAGGGTTGAGGGGGTGGGAGTTGTTGCAGGAACAAATCTCTTCCCCACCCCTCGCCTGCCCTGGGTTGATACTCTACAGTTAAACAGACCCCTGTGCCTTTCAGCTGCTCAGGGGCTCCGGTCCAGAGAGGAGGTTGGAACGGACAGGGCCAGAGTAAGTGAGGCGTGGGAGTGCGGCTCCACAAACTTGGCTCCCAGGCAAATCAAATAAGGAACCTGGCGCCACCTCTGCCACAGAGCATGTGGAGACAGGCAAGGAGGGGAGGGGTGCGGTGGGGTGGGGAGGTGAGTGGACACGGTGCTGAGGGAACATGCAGAAACAAAACCTCCTCCACAGATCCCAGCACCAATCACCCTCCACCCCCTCTCGGCCAAAGGTACCACTCCCCGCCTGGTCTCCAGAAGCGAACGGTAAAAGGCTGAAGGCAAACTCATGGGCTGAATCCAAAGAGCATTTCATAATCCTTGTAGCTTTGCAGAAGGACCCTTCCCAGCTGTTATCAGGCAACTGAATCATCCAACCACAACCAGCGAGCAGTGCTGAACTACTATCTACCTCTTTGGTGACCCTCGGACTATCCTTTGCTGGCTGTACCTTGCACTAAACGGTATTCCCTTGTCATGTATCTATACACTGTAAATGGACCGACTGTAATCATGTATTATCTTTCTGCTGACAGGTTAGCACTGTGCTTTTCAAAATGCTTTTCACTGTACCTCAGTACACATCACAATAAACTAAACTGAACTGAAATGCATTAGAGCATCTTTTGTTTGATGTAAAATCTTCGAAGAGGGAAAAAGAGCAGTAGTATCCTAGCAATGGATAGGAGGGGAAGGAGGTCATGCTGACAACTCTCCACCCGTCTGCTGATTGGTGAACGTTACCAACTGTCTGGGACCTCACAGAGCTGAGCAGCTGGATGCCCAGCCTTGCCCAGCCCGACCCACCCAGAGAGCCATGCCCAGACCTCAGACTCACATCCCACACATACCCCACCCCATAGCCCAGCGCACACTCGTACCTCACCCCAGCCTTGCCAAGCTCAACGTACCCTCATACCAATGTCTAGACCCCAGACTCACATCCCACGCATACCCTACCCATTACCTCACCCACATAGCCCAGCAACACACCCCACCTCATACCTAACCCAACCTGGTCCAACCCATTCCAGACCCACCCGGCCCATCCCCCAGACAACCCCACACCCCACCCCATACCCCAGCTCATCCCACACTCAACTCCCATGCCCACGCCCCACCATCACACGCACAGACCCGCAGTCTACCCCCATACTCCATCCGCCCCACCCTATCCCATACCTTCCCAACAGTCCAGACTGCCCAGCTCCACCCCACTCCCACACACCATCCCACACACCAGCCCGCACCCCACAACAAACCTGCAGACCCACAATCCAGCCCCATTAGCCATCCTGACACCACCACACCCTCTCAACAGTCCAGGCTTGTCCAGCCCATCTCCATACCCCACCGACATTGCATCCCGTACCCCACCCTGCAGGACGGATGAAGATTGTAGTGAAAGGTGTGCTCAGTGCGATTAGGAACAAAATGCTGGAGTAACGCAGCGGGTCAGGCAGCATCTCTGGAGAAAAGGAATAGGTGACGTTTCGGATGGGGACCCTTCTTCCGACCAGAGACGTCACCTATTCCTTTTCCCCAGAGATGCTGCCTGACCCGCTGAGTTACTCCGACATTTTGTGTCTTATCTTCGGCCTAAACCAGCATCTGCAGTCCCTCCCCACACACAGTGTGGTGGGAGGCGTGCAGCTGAGAACTTTTCCAGAAAAGATAACGCTCGACTTCATTAGAAGCACAACAAGCTGCTACTTACTGTCGCCACAAGTTACTGTAGATACTAAAAGTACGGAGTGAAGCAGATGACACAGTGCCCAGTCAGTTTGGCTTGAAGCCGCGTACAGTGCTGGCATTCATTCCACTCTATTGATCGGTAACAACTTGACTTAAAATGTACAGGGAGCAATCTTCAAGTTCCGACAACAGTTACATCTGTAAACACGCAGACAAGGCTGAGGAACAAAAAGTATTGTTTTCTGACCGGCTGTTCCGTGTAAATAATCTTACAGCGTGTGCTTTATAGGAACTCCAGACCGTCCACAAAATGTGAGCTCATTAACTCTTCCTGCACCACCTCTGGGACGATGGGTACTGAGGAGGAAGGAACTGCAGATTCCCGGTTCACCCGAAGATGGACACAAAAAAGCTGGAGCAACTCAGCGGGTCGGGCAGCATCTCCGGAGAAAAGGAATAGGTGACGTTTCGGTTCGAGACCCTTCGTCAGACGATGGTACTGAGCTTGGCCCACATCACAGAGCAGTCACCACGGGCCCTGAGCTGGTGTGGACACTGTCTTAGATGCCAGGCTGTGGTGATGCCAGCATTCACAGCTGCTCCTGGACAGAGGGATCAGGACATCCCCACATGGGCTCTGAGTCACATGAATGCCAAAGCCTGCATTTGGCCCATAGCCCTCTGCACCTTTCCTACCCATATATCTGTCCAAATGTCTTTTAAAAGTTGCTATTGTATCCGTTTCTATAGCTTTTTCTGCCAACTCATTCCAGATACGGCCTACCGTCTGAGTAGAAACGTTTACATAGAAACATAGAAAATAGGTGCAGGAGGAGGCAATTTGGCCCTTCGAGCCAGCACCGCCATTCATTGTGATCATGGCTGATCATTCACAATCAGTAACCCGTGCCTGCCTTCTCCCCATATCCCCTGACTCCGCTATCTTTAAGAGCCCTATCTAACTCTCTCCTGAAAGCATCCAGAGAACCTGCCTCCACTGCATGTAGAAAAATGATGTCTGGAAATCCGATAGCACCCATTTTTCGTTAGCTAAAACTAAATCTGGCTGTGTGCACTGGAGTCCTGTCAAGCCCCTACAAAACATTTGGAAGGACAACAAAAACTGAAACTCTTTCATTCGTGACCTCATGGTGTCTCGACAGGTCTCTTGCTCTCAGAAAACGTATCCCTTTAAGTAGACAATAAAAGCAACAAACTGGCATAACTGTTCCTAATTCCACGATGCCTGTGCCCGACTGGTCGTTATAGAGTCATAGAGTCATACAGAGCAGAAACAGGCCCTTCTGATGAAGATGTCCCATCTACACTAGTCACACCTGCCTGCATTTCATAAGATCATAAGGGGTAGGAGCAGAATTTGGCCATTCGGCCCATCAAGTCTACTCCACCATTCAATCATGGCTGATCTATCTCTCCCTCCTAACCCCATTCTCCTGCCTTCTCCCCATAACCTGTGGCACCCGTACTAAACAAGAATCTCTCTATCACTGCCTTAAAAATATCCACTGACTTGGTTCCCACAGCCCTCAGTGGCAAAGAATTCCACAGGTTCACCACCCTGCGACAAAAAAAAATCCTTCTCATCTCCTTCCTAAAGGAACATCGTTTAATTCTGAGGCCGTGTGCCCTGGTCCTGGACTTCAGTCAATGTGCTCGTATTTTCAGTTACTGTTCCACAGAAGTGGTAGGTTGCAACTAAACGCCCTGCTTACATCAGCACGCGTGGTGCACGAGCGGTGATGGTATTAGGTTGGTATTAGTGATCTGTTGATGCGCAGTTGGCATCAACAGATCACTGGGTGTGCGACGGTGAAGTGACCAAGTACCACTGAATGAGTGATCAGGGGGTCAGGGCGTCACGGAGGGGCAGCAGTAGCAGCAGTGCCAGAGACCCATGTTCAATCCTGACTATGGGTGCTCTCCGTACACAGTTTGAATGGGCGCTGGGATGTAATTTCCAGCCCCATGTATTTGGAGAGCAATGATTCAGACCCATCACTGGTTAATGAAGGCAGCATCTGAAGGGAGGGTTGTCCTATCCTGGAAGTAGGGCAGCCTTGGGGCACGCTCAGCTTAACAATCGTCTTTGTGCAGCCAACAGCTCACTTTGGCTCCAGTCTGCGGCAGTGCGGCCAAGGCGAAGAAAGGCAGCCATTGTCAGGCTGGCTTGAGATTCCCTCGGCAAGGAAAGCAAAGATGGAGCGTGAAATAAACCTGGCAACTGAGCTGTAGTCAGTGAGGTGAAGAGAAGGGGAGAGAGAAGGAGATGAACAGAGGAGCACTGAGGACATGGGGAGTGAGAGGGCTGGGGGTGAAGGATGATGGAAGAGTAATCTAGAGCAGGAAGACGTTTGACCCTGCCAGCTGATAAATGCCGATAAATCTCCAAGGCCCTTCAATTGCACTCCACTGTAAAACTAGATGATGAGTGACCTCTACCTTGACCTCAACAGAACTCAATTAACTGCCTTCACTGTGTATCTTCTGATATCTTTCCCAACCTGGGAGAGAGACAAGGAGAGGAAGAAGAACTTGGAAGAGTCAGGCCGGAAGTGGAAGCAGAAATGGGAGAGGGGGAGATTAGGCTGGAGCGTTGTTCTCTGGCTGGCATGGATCCGATGGGTAAAATGGCCTTTTCGACAGGCGAGGCGGCACAATGGCGCAGCAGTAGAATTGCTGCCACACAGCGCCAGAGATCTAGGTTCGATCCTGACCAGGGGTGCGGTCTGTACGGAGTTTGTACGTTCTCCCTGGGACCGCATGGGTTTTCCCCGGGTGCTCCAATTTCCCCCCGGTTTCCAAAGACTTGCGAGTTTATAGGTGAATTGGTTTCAGTAAATTGCCCCTAATGTGTGGGATAGAACTAGTGTATGTATGGGCGATCGCTGGTCGGCGTAGACCCAGTAGGCTGAAGTGCCTATTTCCACCTTCTATCTCAAATAAACTAACTATACTAAACTGAATTGAACTAAATTAAACTAGGCTAAACTAAACTAAACTGAACTAAACACGGAAACATTAGGCTGGCGGCCAAAAAGTTGGTCAATGCATGTGAAAGAGGCAGAGCATGATGGAGCGACAGAGTCAAGGGAAGGATTTGCGGAGTCATAACCACAAGCAGTGCAGTATTAGAGAGTGGAGTGAAGGGAGAGGCCAGAGGAGAAGGAACACTGACATCTCAGTGAGTTGTAGAGAGGAGGTTGAGAATCTATGGGAGGGGGGCTGTGGGAAGAAACATAGACGGATCTGAACATAGGGATGAGAACATGGGAAGCAGGAGGTGATGCAGGTCAGTGAGTACAGCAGCGCGCGCACCTTCACCTGCCCTGCACCCACCTGGCACACTGCCCTTGCACCAACCTGGCACACTGCCCTTGCACCAACCTGGCACACTGCCCTGCACCCACCTGGCACACTGCCCTTGCACCAACCTGGCACACTGCCCTGCACCCACCTGGCACACTGCCCTTGCACCAACCTGGCACACTGCCCTTGCACCAACCTGGCACACTGCCCTTGCACCAACCTGGCACACTGCCCTGCACCCACCTGGCACACTGCCCTTGCACCAACCTCCACCTTCCTCCAATCACAATTCTACCTCATCCATAGGGGCGGCATGGTGCAGCAGCGGTAAAGTTGCTGCCTTACACACCAGAGACAGAGACGGCTTCAATCCCAACTACGGGTGCTGTCTGTACGGAGTTTGTACGCTCTCCCCGTGACAGCGGGGGTTTCCTCCGGGTGACTCCGGTTTCCTCCCACACTCCAAAGACGTGCAGGTTTGTAGGTTAATTGGCTTGGGTAAAATTGTAAATTGTTCCAAGTGTGTAGACTTGTGCTAATGTACGGGGGTGATCGCTGATCAGCGAGGACGGTGGGCCAAAGGGCCCGGAGGTCTAAAGCAAAGTACCAAAGTAAATCCCTCCGCAGTCAATATCCCACATCGCGTCTGTGTCTGCCGACGATCCCTCCCCTCTCGAGCTTTTACCTTCTGCTGCTCCACAAGCTGTGCCTAACTTCATATTCCCTTCAATGTTTGAATGTATGCATACTTGCTGCCTTGTGCATGTTTACAAGCATATAAGTGTGTCTTTAGATGTATTCATGCGTCTGTGTGTGCATGTACACGTGTTGATGCTCCTGTCTAATTACCAACATGCTTGGCGCTGTGTAAAAAGTGTGCATTTGTCGGTGAGATCTCTGTGTTTATAAGGATCTCTGTCCCGTTTATGCTGTGGATGTGCGTGCCTGTGTCTTTGTGTACGTTTGTGTGCTTTTGGCTTGGAATGTGAAGAACCAGTTAATGACTGTGTTACTTCGGTTCAGTTTATTTTTGCTTGCTATTGTGTCTTCACACATTTCCCACACTCACTGCCAACTCTGCAAGGATTTCCGCTATGTCTTTACAAGTCTGTGTACTGGTCGAAACCCAGTGGAAGTTGCTCAAGGCAATCAGCTAAAGATCGAGCATTCTTTCCCAATGACTGTCCCACAGCACCCAAAGGTGTGTTCACACAAGAGTGCATGTCTGGTTTTAGTGTCAGAGTGGCTGGGAATTGAGTCCAACTTATTGGACCTACCTTTGCCACTGATAGGCACAAAAGCTCAGCGGGACAGGCAGCATCTTTGCAGAGATGTAATGGGTGACCTTTCGGGTCGAGACCCTTCTTCAGACTGGTTAGGGATAAGGGAAACGAGAGATATGGACCGTGCTGTGTAGAGATAAAGGACAATGAATGAAAGATATGCAAAAAAGTAACAATGATAAAGGAAAGGTGTTTGTTGGGTGAAAAAGAGAAGCTAGTGCAACTTGGATAAGGGAGGGATAGAGAGAGATGGAATGCCAGGGCTACTTGAAGTGAGAAAAATCAATATTCATACCACTGGGCTGTAAGCTGCCCAAGTGAAATATGAGATGCTGTTCCTCCAATTGACATTTAGCTTCACTCTGACAATGGAGGAGACCGAGGACAAAAAGGTCTGTGTGGGAATGGGAAGGAGGATTAAAGTGCCCGGCAACCGGGAGATGAGGTTGGTTCACGCGGGCTGAATGAAAGTGTTCCGTGAAACGATCGCCCAGTTTGCGTTTGGCCTCCCCAATGTATAAGAGTCCACATCTTGAACAACGGATACAGTAGATGAGTTTGAGGAAGTGCAAGTGAACCCCGGCCTAACCTTTGCCACTTCCTGCCCATATGCTTTGTTCCTAAACGTGACAGTTACCTCAACTCTAGAATCGGTGGTGAATCTGTGGAATTCTTTACCACAGAAGGCTGTGGAGGCAAAGTCAGTGGATATATTTAAGGCAGAGATAGATAAATTCTTGATTAGTACGGGTGTCAGGGATTATGGATAGAAGGTAGGAGAATGGGGTTAGCAGGGAGAGATAGATCAGCCATGGTTGAATGGCGGAGTTGACTTGATGGGCCGAATGGCCTAATTCTGCTCCTATCTCTCATGATCTTATAATCCAAACACAACACAAATCAATCCAGATACCAATGTTCAGGGCACTGCGAAATGCTACAACGGTCATCGTCTGACTCATGCCATGCAGGTTGAGTCAGTGCTCCAGCCTGGGTTCGGGGGTGGAGGGGCAACGAGGATACAGAGTGGAGCAACTTCATTGGGACTGGCCTCCACATCGACCTGGCAATGGCAACCGCTGTAAATATTAGCATGGCCAAACACTCACTGTTCCCATGGCTACAGCCGTAAATATTGTGCAAAAAAAAAAAAAAATCCATGGTAACAAAGGCTGGCACAATCTCAGAGTCTGCACTTACTGGCAGGTACGGCAACCTGATCTGGGGTCCCCTTCGAGTTACACTCCTGCTGGCGGGAGGCTTCAGAAGCCCTAGCAAAACATACCATTGTCTGGCAGTCAGCTTTGACGGGTTATGTTTGAGCTATGACTGGTGAGCACTGTGATTGTAGCGGAACATCTGATGGTGAACATCTGAGTTTAGAAGAATGAAGGGGGACCTCATTGAAACATACAGAGTAGTGAAAGGCTTGGATAGAGTGGATGTTTCCACTAGTGGGAGAGTCTAGGACTAGAGGTCATAGCCTCAGAATTAAAGGACTTCTTTTAGGAAGGAGATGAGGAGACATTTCTTTATGCCCCTGTCCCACTTAGGAAACCTGAACGGAAACCTCTGGAGACTTTGCGCCCCACCCAAGGTTTCCGTGCGGTTCCGGAGGTTTTTGTCAGATTCCTGGAGGTTCCCGGAGGCATTTTCAATTTTTTGAAATAATCGCCGGAACATATAAAAAGCGGAAACCACTTTCGACCGTTAGGGAGACTGACAAAAACCTCCGGGAACCTCCGGGAAACGCACGAAGCCTTGGGTGGTTCAGAGGTTTCCGTTCAGGTTTCCTAAGTGGGACAGGGGCATAAGTCAGAGGGTGGTGAATCTGTGGAATTATTTGCCACAGGTGGCTGTAGAGGCCAAGTTAGTGGATATTTTTAAGGCAGAGTTGGATAGATTCTTGAGTAGTACAGGTGTCAGAGGTTATGGAGATAAGGCAGGAGAATGGGGTTAGGAGGGTGAGATCAATCAGCCATAAGTAAACTTGATGGGCTAAATGGCCTAATTCTACTCCTATCACTTATGTCCTTATGATGTCCTGGAGACTTTGTGTGAACTTGTTTCTCCTCTTCCTTCCTCTTTGAACTGGAACAACCCAACGGGTCCCATCAGGCAACCTCTTGAACATTGAGGTATCTCGCATGGGCATGTGGAGGGCCAGGTGAGGAGTCGGCAAACCCGGTGCAGACCACCAGCTGAAGGGCTCAGGTCCACAATGGAGGCTGTCTTTACTCACTGTAGCCATTGTGGGTGCATCGGAAGTGTGTTCACTTGGTCGTACAAGGGTTAAAAGAGCTTCTCCATTCACTCGAAGGTAGACCCAAAATGCTGGAGAAATCCAGCGGGACAGGCAGCATCTCTGGAGAGAGGGAATGGGTGACGTTTTGGGATGAGACCCTTCTTCAGACTCCGTTTCGGGTCGAGACCCTTCTCTCCAGATATGCTGCCTGTCCCGCTGAGTTACTCCAGCATTTTGGGTCACCCTTCGATTTAAACCAGGATCTGCATTTTTTTCCTACACATTCTCCCTTCACTGTGTCGGCATGTGGGATGTATCAGTGCAGATGAAGAGAAGACGGGTCAAGGAGATTTGTTCCCTCCTGTTTCAAACCCTGGGGTTGGCAGGAATGGTGAGCTGATCTACATTGGTGAGACCAAGCGGAGGCTTGGCGATCGTTTCGCCGAACACCTCCGCTCGGTCCGCATTAACCAACCCGACCTCCCGGTGGCTCAGCACTTCAACTCCTCCTCCCATTCCTTATCTGACCCCTCTGTCCTGGGCCTCCTCCATGGCCAGGGTGAGCAACACTGAAAATTGGAGGAACAGCACCTCATATTCCGCTTGGGCAGTCTGCATCCCGGTGGCCTGAACATTGAATTCTCCCAATTCCGTTAGCCCTTGCTGTCTCCTCCCCTTCCTAGCTCTCCCTCAGCCCTCGGGCTCCTCCTCCTCCTTTTTCCTTTCTTCTCCCCGCCCGCCCCCCCCACCCTCCATCAGTCTGAAGAAGGGTTTCGGCCCGAAACGTTGCCTATTTCCTTCGCTCCATAGATGCTGCTGCACCCGCTGAGTTTCTCCAGCACTTTTGTCTACCTATGGTGAGCTGACGGGCTGATGCACTCTCATCGTCTCTGATGCAGTCCGCACAGCAAACAGGACACCGGAGACGGGCAATGACCGTTCCACAGCGTTGCCACAGACGGGAGACCAACTGGTTATTGAATTTCTTCCTCAGTTTTAAAACCAGCTCATGCTTCCTGTAAACCAGGAGCCAGCGAACTCGCGTCTATCACTTTCAGATGCCGAACATGATACATGGGGAAAGTATTCTGACCTCATCGGGAAGAGATGTCAGCTCCACCCAAAGTTCCGATGTGTGGTCTGGTGGTGAGGTCACCTGCCAGCATGTCAGAACATCATTCTCCTAAAGTCTCCCCATAGAAAAAAAAACAAGGATATTTTTTGTAGCAAAATATAGGTCCCATTTCATGGGAAAGTTGAGACCAAATCAAGTGTACAAGACTTGTATGGAGGTGATAGTGAATGGAACTGAGGTTCAAGATTCAGTGTAGCAAGGAGGGTCCCGACTTGAAATGTCACCATGTTGTCCAGAGATGCTGCCTGTCTGATGTTCATAAGTGATAGGAGCAGAATTAGACCATTCGGCCCATTAAATATACTCCACCATTCAATCATAGCTGATCTATCTTTCCCTCTCAACCACAATCTCCTTCCTTCTCTCCATAATCCCTGACACCCGTACTAATCAAGAATCTATCTATCTCTGCCTTAAATATATCCACTGACTTTGCCTCCACAGCCTTCTGTGGCAAAGAATTCCACAGATTCACCACCGATTCTAGAGTTGAGGTAACTGTCACGTTTAGGAACAAAGCATATGGGCAGGAAGTGGCAAAGATTAGGCCGAGGTTCACTTGCACTTCCTCAAACTCATCCACTGTATCCGTTGCTCAAGATGTGGACTCTTAATGAATGAATTCCAATCATTCCAATGAATTCCACAGACTCACCACCCTCTGCCTAATCTTCCTAATGGCACATCCTTTTATACTGAGGCCTTGGCCTCTGGTCCTTGACTCTCCACTTCCATCTATCCAGGCTTTTCATTATTCGGTAACTTTCAATCAGATCCTCCCTCATCCTTCTAAACTTCCAGCGAGTACAGGCCCAGTGCCATCAAACACTCATCAGATGTTAACCCGCCCATTCATGGGATCATTCTCGTAAACCTCCTCTGGACCCTCTCCAACGCCAGCACATCCTTCCTCAGATACGGGGCCCAAAAACCACTGGGTTACTCCAGCGTTTATGTGTCCTTCAAGATTCAATTTATTTTCATAGTCGCACGACTGGCCTCTACTTTCTCCTGCTCAGAGAAGGTCAGGGTCCACGTGTCCAAGCAGCGTGTTGGGTGTGATTGAGATGATGACACCGCGCTGTGGCCTGGCGAGGCAGCTGTCCTGACCTTGGAACGTGTCCTGGACGTAACTGAGGAAGCGAATGCTGGCTGCCGCAGGCCGGCTGTGCCTCAGAGGCAAGGCTGGACGCCTGGATCGCCTCAGTGTGTCTGTGCTTCTCTCAGCCCTGGTTGATGAGAAGGTGATGTGACTGTTGCAGAGTGCAGAGATCCCTCGTGCCGCGTGAATCTAGAGACACGCCGACAAGCCGTGTCCCAAGCGGACATCCGTGCGCCGGTGGGTTTGGTGATAGTCCGGCAGCGTTTCATCACTTCCCCAGTGTCTGCAATTTTCCATCTCCGGATTTCTACACTTTCACAAATCCGAGTTAAAAGTCTCAAACTGCTACATTGGGATTTGCACTCACTTGCTTGACATTATTTGGATTGCATAACGATCAGGCTAATAGCTTAACCATTCGGCTAACGTGGCCAAATGTTCCCCTTCCCCCGCGTCTCTTGCATTTCACTTTGGGGACATTGGCTCCACTATTTCTGATCGTTCTCACCATTCATCACGTTGTTGCTGCTCAGGTTTGACAACTTCCTCCCCCCCCCCCCCCCCCCCCCCCCCCCCGCCCTCCCCCATGTTCTCTGCAAAACCCACTGGTGGCCGATTTAAAATCCATTCCCGTCCACTGTCTAATCTGTTCTCTCTGAACTCCCTGAACCCTCACCCCTCTGCACCAGACGGAATGGGGTGACTAAACAATCCTGAAGACGGGTCCCGACCCAATACGTCAGCTATTCCTTTTCCCCAGTGATGCTGCCTGACCCGCTGAGTTACTCCAGCATTTTGTGCATAGCTTCGGGATAGACCAGCATCCTTCCTACACAGTAAATAATGCTAGCTGGGTGACTGCGGGTCCAGCAAATGTCTCTGAGCTTTGCACTTTGACAGATTGACCCTTCCAGTGCCTTGAGAGGTGGATACTCTGCAGACAAGTGGCACACTAGTAGTTGCTAAGTTCCAGTTCAACGTTCATGGACATCTGATGTTGGGCTTATATTTAGCCACTGTGAGGGTGGTGAGAAGGGAAGTGTGCTTTGTTTGACTTGGGCACAGTAAAGTGATGATGGCGAGCCCAGACCAAACCAAACCAACAATGCAAAGATGGTTGTCATTTCAAGTCGCACCAAAGTGAGCTGTGAAACAGAATTCAATACAAATGGCCAGAACCCAAAGAATTGATTCATATCCATCATGGAAGGAAATCTATCTCCTAAGGAGTAGGAGTAGAATTAGGCCATCACGTATACTCCGCCATTCAATCATGGCTGATCTATCTCTCCCTCCCAACCCCATTCTCCTGCCTTCTCCCCATAACCTCGGACACACGTGCTAATCAAGATTCTATCTATCCCTGCCTTCCCCTGCCTGGCCTCTTCAGACCACAGGCCCATGGTAGTGGGTGAATTGGACTGGCTGTGGAATAACTACAGAAGGGAAATAAATACATGCTCTATGAAGACTGGTGCCAATGACAAGCATCTTCCTTTAGACAGTCCCCAGAAGGTTGCTGGTAAAGAACTTTGTGACCCGTCACTGTGTCAGATACTAGGTCAAGGAAGCACAACCTATGTTCTACATTCACCCCATTTCTTGCCAGTGTCCAGTCTCCACAATGTCCAGTCCTCATGTCTGGGCCTGAACCTAGAGTGCTGGCTGGCTGTTCAACCGAGTGCTGTCTCGGGCAGTAAATGCAGATTCCCTTTGCTGTGGGATCTCTAGACCAAGCTGAGGAGCAGGAATTGGATGTGATGTTTCCTCTCTCATGCTTCAGCCTTCTTATGCCTGCTCCCTCCAGATTTGACTGTCCATTGATAGTGACTGACTCATGAAGCCTGCACTCATCTCCAATCCTGCTACCTCTATCCCAGCCGCCACGAGTCCATCTTACCCGTCACCCCTGATCTATTGACCAACCACAGCTCCCTCACTCTGGCAAGGTCTCAAATATAATGTTCGCCTCTTTTTACAAAAACTTCTCTCGACCTCAATTACTCCCATGACGACGCAGTCTCCAAGATCTCTGGGTTTAGAAGGATATGGGCCAAATACTGGTAGATGGGACCAGTGTAAATGGGGACATGTTGGCAAGTTGGGCTGAAGGGCCTGTTTCCACGCTGCAAGACTCTATGACTCTGGCCTCTTTGGCAGTAGTGTTTCCTTTAACCATTGATGGTAGTGCCTTCAACTGGCACTGGGGCTTGCTCTACCCTCACCGTCACTCTTTTCCACTCTGGTTTAGTTCAGTTCAACAATGCAGCGTGGAAACAGGCCCTTCGGCCCATTG
Source organism: Okamejei kenojei (assembly GCA_035221665.1). Lineage (NCBI taxonomy): Eukaryota > Metazoa > Chordata > Chondrichthyes > Rajiformes > Rajidae > Okamejei > Okamejei kenojei. The sequence continues at coordinate 22,925,896 of CM069162.1, forward strand.
TGTCAAAGCCGATCATAAATCACCTGTACACTAGTTCTATCCCACCCCCTAGTTCTATCCCACCCCCTAGTTCTATCCCACCCCCTAGTTCTATCCTACCCCCTAGGGACAATTTACATAAGCCAGTTAACCTACAAACCTGTATGTCTTTGGAGTGTGGGAGTAAACAGGAGTGCCCAGGGAAAATCCACCCGGTCATAGGGAGAACGTGCAAACTCCATACAGAGAGTACCCATAGTCAGGATCGAACCTAAGTCCCAGGTGCTGTACGGCAGCAACTCTACCGCTGTGTCTCTATGAAGATGCTTTGTCTTGGAAAAACTCATCCCAAAACATGCCAGTTTGCATCCTTATTGCTCCCATGAAATGCCTTGAGTCAGTTCACAGTATTAAGCGTACTATATAAATAGCAGACCACAGTACAAAAAGGGTGACAAGGTGAGAGGAGGAAATTTGTGATGTGCGGGACAAGTAATTTCCACAGAGAGTGGTGGGTGCCTGGCATGCACTGCTGGGGGTGGTGGTACAGGCAGATACGATAGTGGTGCTTTAGATAGGCACAGGGATATGCAGGGCATGGAGGGACGTGGACCATCTGCTGATAGAGGAGATGAGTTTAACCTGACATCATGTAGGACACAGAGAATGTGGGCCGAAGGGCCTGTTCCTGTGCTGGACTGCTCTATGTATAAATGCAGGCTTTTGCTGATAGTGATAGCCCCTGGGGAAGCGGTGAACTGATGCCGTGTGGGCTGGAGGCTGGAGCTGCCCTCTCTGAATGTCTGGGCATTACCCAGTGCATTTGGCCAGTGAGCCATGGGGATCAGCTAGGCAATCCCACTGCGGCTCGCTTCGCAGCACAAGCAGCTGATGTCAGCAGAACCAATCGAAGATAAATTATTCATCTGGCTGCTCCAGTTTCCCTTCTCCCCCTCACTCTGACAGTCCCTTCCTGTGAGATTGGGAGAGTTGTCTGTGTACAGCGACTGTCCCAAGCTTGGCGGCGTTCTGCCTGCTCTCAGAGCAATGAACAATCCGCTGCCTGATGGATGGTGCTGGCAGCCTTCCAAACCCACACCAGACTATTCCGAATGTTAGCTGATTAACAGAGCATTCATTGTGCTGAAAGGGCAAACCACAAACCAACTCACATCTGCAGGAAAATGCGAGCCCCAGCTGGCAAGAGTTTTTTTGACAATTACAACTCCGCGATGAAGTAAAGATTGTATTTTACGGTGGGGTGGGTACAAATAAAGCCAGGCGCAGTCCCTCACCCGGTGACTTGCTCTGGGGAGGGGAGGGGAAGGGGTGGGGGAGAGAGGGCTGGATCGTCACATGACCCCAAAAATGAAGTGGCACTCGCGAAAAGCTGCTGCCCTCTGCAGTCCAACACGTTGTTTGTTTTGGAATTCGGGTTTTGGCAAATTCACTGACCTAGATAAACCTCCCATCAATGCCGCACTCCCCTCAGGCAACTCCGCTGGGCGTGTGGATGGCCTGCCTTGGGGTTGCCACTTCTGGGGCTCGCCGCTGGGACGTTATCACCCTGTTGCTGAGATGCCACCATGGTGCTGGAGGGGGTCGCCACGTTGCCGGAGAGGTCACCACATTCCTGGAGAGACAAAAGTGCCGGAGAAACTCAGCGGGTGCGGCAGCGTCTATGGAGCGAAGGAAATAGGCAACGTTTCGGCCCGAAACCCAAAGGAAATAGGTAACGTTTCGGGCCGAAACCCGGAAACACGTTGCCTATTTCCTTCGCTCCATAGACGCTGCCGCACCCGCTGAGTTTCTCCAGCATTTTTGTCCACCTTCGATTTGTCACCATCTGCAGTTCCTTCTTGACCAGATTTCTGGAGATGTCGCTATATTATTTGAGGGGTCACGACGGTGCAGGAGATATCATCACGATTTGGAGATGTCAGTGTGGGGGGTGGGGGGTCTGTGTGGAGAGGGGGGTCAGTGTAGGGTTGGTCGGAGGTCAGGGTTCAGTGTGCTTTGTTGCAAATCCTTGCCTCATTCCTGACGTCGGCAGCTATTTGACTGCAGGAGTCAATACGATGGTGTTGAACTGCTTCAACATGCACAACACGCCCTGCTGGGCATTATGTTCACCCCTGGGGTAAACGCCATCCGATCCTGTTACACCGAAGGAAGACACCAAATGCTGGAGTAATGCAGCGTGTCAGGCAGCATCTCTGAGAAATGGAATAGTTGACGTTTTGGGTTGTGACCCTTCTTCAGACTGAGGGTCAGGGGAGAGGGGAACGAGAGGCATGAACAGGTACAATTAACAAATGAATTAAAGGGATGAAAGAACCAAATCAAAGCCTGCATCGACGATTGAGGAAAGGTGGAGCCCACAATGGTCCCCATTGTTGGCTCTGGTAAAGGTGATAACGACCATCCTCACCCTTGTAGTCCTACTGGTTTCACTGTTCGTATCCTCATTATCACCTTCAGTCTGAAGAAGGATCTCGACCAGGAAAGTCACCTATTCCTTTTCCCCAGAGATGCTGCCTGACCCGCTGAGTTACTCCAGCATGTTATGTCTATCTTTGCTGTGCAAGGACGATCAGCTCATCCATGAAGGATGGCAACCTGCACAATACCCTTCAGGAGAGCGGGGAGAGATTGACAGATGAGGCTTGTTGTTCCTGCAATATGATCTAGCTGAGGTGCTCATGTATAATGGATTCAGTACGATAGAGTTAAACTAACTCCTTCGTGGTGAAGCGCAGTGCCAGTGGCATGACTTCGGGCTGTTCAGGCTGATGTTCAGGAGGCACTTCTCCAAACAGCGATCTGGAACTGCTTCTCCCCAGAGACCGAGGCTCGAAGTGAGAGTAGAGAGGGCTGTGGAAGCAAAGCTGGTGAGTGGAAGTCCTAATCTAGTACAATGGCAGAACATGGTTGAGGGGTTGGGTGTCCGACTTTGGAACCCATGCTGCTTCTCCCAGGGGGTTCTTACTTTGGCTTCCTTCCAGGACCGCAGGGTAGAAAATAACACCTCAGGCTCCAGTGAAGGGGACCACACGAAACAGATAGTTCGGCAGCAGAGCCAGATTTTCATGGTCCTTGATGCTGGTTCTGTGGGGTATTAGAGTGCAAACTCTGCCCGTTTCCTCTTCTTTTAGGCAGCTGATAACTCAACAAAGGGGAGTAACTGGGGAGATGATACTGTAGCTCGAGAATCAGCTTGGACCCACATTCCCAAATCATCTGCATTACACCATTCATGGGGATTGGTATTGGTCTATTATTGTCACCTGTACCAAGATTCAGTGAAATATTTTGTTTTGCGTGGTATCCAGGCAAAAGTAATACAACAAACCTTGTACTTCAAGAAGTGGACACTTTATTCAATCAACGCTGAAGCAAGACAACAGAGAGGGAGGGAGAGATAGAGAGTTAAGTTAGATTGTTGAACAAGTGTTGGCTAACAAAGCAATGGCAAATCCCACAAGTGGAAGTCTTAATTATCACCGCACGATGGGCCCAGAGGGTGTGATTGGGAGAGGGATTGGTGGCTGTGGGATGAGGGAGGGAGGGGTTGCAGCCTGACAAGCTGGTTCGGAAAGGTTGATCACTGGCCAAAGTGATCACCAAAGGGTTGTTCACTTGGGCCAAAGTACTGACTGAGAGCAGAGAGGCATTTGGATCAACCTGCTGATAAATCAGGGTGCTGGAAGAAACTTTAGGAAGGGGGGAAATTATTTAAAGAGTGAAAGTTGAAGGTTGGAGAAGTGAAAGTTGAAGGTTGGAGAAACACCAGAGGCGGAAGGCACCAGGTGGCTAGGAAGGCCTAGTGGGAGCCCTCCACATTCCAGGCCTGCCAAGCTACATCTATTACAAGAAATGCAGCACCCTCATCATTCTCCACAGCTTTGGTTTAGTTTTGGTTTAGTTTAGAGATAGTGTGGAAACAGGCCCTTTGGCACAGCGAATCCATGCCGACAAGTGATCGCCTGTGCACTAGCATTATCCCACACACCATGCACAATTCACAATTTTACCAAAGCCAATTAACCTATAAATCTGCCGTCTTTGGAATGTAGGAGGAAACCGGAGCACCCGGAGAAAACCCACACGGTCAAGGGAAAAGGTTCAAACTCCGTACAGACAGCACCCATGGTTAGGATTGAACCCGAGTCTCTGGATTTAACCTAACCCTGCACCTCTCACCAGTGAAGGAATGGGTGCAGTGTGAATGGGTGCAGTCACTCAAGAGGGGTCACATCCGAAGTTGCCTCTGTCCTCAGCCGTCCACTGTGACTGGATAATGTAAGAGCAGTTCATCTTTGCTTGGACCATTGAGCCCCAGGCACAGTGCAGGGACTGAACCTGCTGTAAAAGCCAGCCAACGGGGGGGAGGTTAGACACCGGCCCCGTCACACCAGCCTCCCTAAATAGATTATCAAACCTCAGAGACAAAAAAAAAATTGCTTTATCTTTCTTCCATCCTGTTTTGCTTCAGAAATACCAAAGTCTCAATGAGACAGAAAGCTTTTCTCAGCAACAGCTGCGGTTAAAGCAATTGGGGCTTTTAGAGCTCTTTGGGAAGTGAAAATATTTAAATGCCTGTTTATCATAAAGAAAAACGAACAATGACATATTGGAAGGTATGAAGTAGAATATTATTAAAACTTGCACTCCGTTCTGGTACAATTCTGCTCTGAAGTGACACCTCCGCTTACAACTGGGACTTTCCTGTCTCTGTTCTTGCTCCCATTTATAGACGGGACTATTTTGGGACAGGGTGTTTACTGTGGTTTAATACATTCCCTTTCACTTTTCAGAACTGGACTCAACCCTGACCCAGATGAATGGTTTGCGAATCTCTGCCCGCTGGCTCGGAGGGTTCGACGGGATGTAGTGTCGCAGATCGCCCGTCCCGGGTGACGGTGTCAGACAGCAGAGGTGTGGAGAAAGCAAGTCGCAAGACGGGAGACACATCAAGGGAAGTGGTGGGTGGGTGTGGCCCGAAAACAACCTAAAAGGTGCTACAGACACGCAGGGTTCTTCAGCGGCATGTCTACTTGCTGAGGACTTTGTGAGGCTCCTTTCTGACGCCCTTTTTGCTCGGTTTCTGTGGTACAACCTTCAGGAGCTTGAAAGCGGGTGGAAGAGTGCGACCCAGGAAAGGCGGGCTCGTCGTATCCTTCACCATGATCACATATTCGCCTGAAATCAGAGGTGCACTGATTTGAAATGTTTAAGCTTTATTTTTCATTTCTCCCCATTTTCCCCCGAGGTTCAAGCACTGAGCCAGGCTGGCCCGAGCTTCACGACTATTGCCAGGGGCTCCTGTGCCATCTTTGTGTGGTTCGACACAAGCAGTCCCATATTTTGATGCCGATTCCTGTTCCTAGTAGGAAGGTTTCAGCAACAGAATTGTACGTCACAGAACCTTTAGTTTAGTTTAACTTAGACATACAGCGTGGAAACAATGGCCTTTGGCCCACCGGGTCTGCGCCCACCAGTACACTAGCACTACCCAACACACACTAGGGACAATTTACAATCTTTACCAAAGGCACTTAACCTACAAACCTGCACGTCTTTGGAGTGTGGGAAGAAATGGAAGCACCCGGGGAAAACCCACGCGGATACACGGAGAACGTACAAACTCCGTAAAGGCAGTACCTGTAGTTAGGATCGAACCCGGGACTCTGGTGCTGTAAGGCAGCAACTCTACCGCTGAGCCACCGTGCTGCCCATAATCTCTTCACAACAAAGGCCGTTTGTCAGTCCAATAGTAAGTGGCTCTGTTGGTAGCTTGGTAGGTTAATGTGCTATCAGGTGTGGAATCAGGGCTTACAGATCCCAGATTCACTTTCCCTGAAGATAGACACAAAAAGCTAGAGTAACTCAACAGGTCAGACAGCATCCTGGAGAAAAGGAATAGGTGACATTTGGGTTCGAGACCTTTTTTCACACTTTCCGCATATGTCATGATGCTATCGGGGACGCCACAACCCTACCTAAGCCAGAGACAAAAATGAACCAGCTGGCAACTCCTGATCTCTCTCATGTGAGCCTAATGTGAGACTGAGCAGTGATGTTGGAAAGAGATGAGGACCGCACTCACCTTGGGTTGTATAGGCCTTGGACCCCACTCCTCCACTCAATTAATTAGTGCCTCACCTTCCCTCAGTACCTGTGGTAACCCCAGACAATGAAACTAAGATCCCTACAACCTAGAAACAAGGAACTGCAGATGCTGGTTTACACAAAAGTGCTGGAGTAACACGGCGGGTCTGGCAGCATGTCCGGAGAAAATGGATAGGTGACGTTTCGGTTCGGGACCCTTCGTCAGACTCTGACGCATTCCATCAGACCCTTCTTCAAGGAACAAAGATGCCTTGTGAGCAGTGTTTGGGGAATGAGAGGTTGGGCTGCTGATGCCCACGCCCCAGCAGCAGCTGACGAGTACTAGGGCAGCAGGAATGTCTCCAAATGAAGCATAATATTAATCTTGGGATGAATCAGACACATCACAGTGTGTGTGTGTGTGTTCCTCCATTGTAAAAATATTTATTCAGCTGAATCAAAATTGTAGAAGGTTGTGTTATCTTTGTCTTTGGACACATAATACAACGAATAAGGAAAATGGAGATTATAAGAAAACAGCAGCCCAGCAGTAAGCTCGATGGATCGCGCATTTCCGTGGAATATTTCATGACCTGGTGACATCCCAGGCCCTTTACAGTCAATGGACTACTTTTGAATTGTAGTGCTTGTTGGAAAGTCAGAAACACAGCAGGCAAACTGGCACAAAACGTCCAAGGAACAATGGCCAGGTAGACACAAAACACTGGTGTAATTCTGGGAGATGCTGCCTCACCTGCCTGAGTTACTCCAGCATTTTTGTGTCTATCTTCGGTGCAAATCAGCATCTGCAGTTCCTTCTTACACATAACGATCAGGTAATCAGGTATTGGGATGCTGGTTGGAGAATAAATATTGGGCAGATCTCCAGAATTAATAGCCCCGCTCTTCAAAGCAGACGGGGGAATCTGTAACGTCCGAGGGTGTGGGTGTACAGCAGCTTGGCTGAATGGCTTTAGACTTTAGACTTTAGAGATATAGCATGGAAACAGGCCCTTCAGCCCATGTCAACCAGCGATCACCCCATACACTAGCACCATCCTACACACTAGGGACAATTTATAATTAACAGAAGCCAATTAACCTACAAACCTGTACGTATTTGGAGTGTTGGAAGAAACCAGAGCACCCGGAGAAAACCCACGCAGGTCACGGGGACAACGTACAAACTCCGTACAGACAAGCACCCATAGTCAGGATGGCTCCCATGTCCCTTGCCCTGTAAGACAGCAACTCTACCACTGTGCCACCTTGCCACTCTTCTAATACATATCCCCTCCGACTGCGTAGCACTCATGATGCCAGCCTGGTTTTGTGCCAAGGTCTATGGATTGGACTTGAACAGACCGCAGAGACCTGACGGTGTGATGGGACTCTGCTCGGAACCATTAAACTAATTTCTGCCTTCACGAGCTGCGACCTGTGGTCAGGATGTTCACGAGATCGCTGGTAGACCCGCCTTGCACTCAGCACAGTGTCCTCTGAGATTGTAATGACATCGAGTATTGGGATTGACATTACGCCACACAACAGGTGGGCCGGTGCGGTTTTAAAAAGGAGAGGTTATTTAATAACCCTAAACCACAGGAGTTGTTTCACTGTTACGATAACAAGGAAACTATGCAGGGTCTCAGAGCTGGGATGCTGACATGCTGAAACTTGACCACAGATTAGGTTTTGCTGTTCACTGATTATCTTCACGGTTTCATGTTGACAGCCAAGGCGAGCTTTTTATGTTCTGTAGAACTAATCACCCCCTGTCCAGTGCCAGCTCAGAGTGTGCCAGACGTAATGGATTAAAAATATTAAAGTGTCATGTTCACTGTAACACAATGCTCGAAAACTACAAACTGAGCAACAATGCCCGCTCACACAACGGTGACACTTTGCTGGCAGCGAAGGAAATGGCTCAGAATGTCCCAAATGCTGCGCAGCAAATCAACCGCTTTTCGAACGTGGTCGCTGTCGGCGTTTGGTGAAACTAGGCAGTCAGTACGCACCCGCACGCTCCGAAAAACCACCAATGGGTTAATGATCAGATCACCTGCTTCCCATGAGATTAGGTTGGGGGAGCTTTCTGAAGGGCACAATGTAAATGCAAGCTTTTCTTTCTTGCACTTGAGGTAATTTATCTTCAACAGCCAAGAGCCTATAGATAGTCAAAACAGCATGAAAGCAGGCCCACTTGCCCACGTGACCAAGATGCCCCTTCTACCATAGTCACACCTGCCTGCGTTTGGCCCATATCTAAGCTTTTCCTATCTAAATGTATTTTAAATGTAGTTATGGTACTTCCACAATTATCTCCTCTGGCAGCTCGTTCCAAATGCCCACCACTCTTTGAGTGAAAATGTTGCCCCCCAGGTTCCTATTAAATTTGTTCCCTCTCACCTTAAACCTATGCCCTCTGGATCTTGATTCCCCTACTCTGCGTAAAAATGTGCAATAACCCCATGTATTTCCCTCATGGCCTTACACACCTGTATAAGATCACCCCTCGTCCTTCTGCCTGCTCAACCTCTCCCTTCAGGTCAGGCCCTTGAGTCCTGGCCACATAAATATTCTCATCACCTTTTCCAGAATAACAACATCTTTCCTATAACAGGGTGACCAAAACAGAAAACAATACTCCAAATGCGGCCTCATCAATGTATTGTACAACTGTAACATACTGTAACTTCCCAACTGCTATACTTAAGAAAGAACTGCAGATGCTGGGAAAATCGAAGGTAGACAGAATGATGGAGTAACTCAGCGGGTGAGGCAGCATCTATGGGGAGAAGGAAATGGCGACGTTTCGGGTCAAGACCCTTCTTCAGACTGAACCTGCTATACTTAATACACTGCTGATGAAGGCCAATGTGCCGAAAGTCTTCTTGACCATCCTATAATGCCACTGGAATGCCATTAGAATTGAAAGCAGAGATTAAACTGTCTCAAGAACTCAGTGGGTCAAGCAGCATCTGTGGAGGCAAAAGACATGTGGTTGGGTTAAAAGCCTACGTTAGGACTGGGTAGTGGAGAGCGAAAGAAAGATGGCCGGTATACAGGGGAGGAGATTGGACAGAGTTTGGAGATGATGGAACCAGGTAAGGGGGGGAGGATTGGCACATGGAGATAGATGCGGATGGGGATAGGGGTGGATGGAAAGGGGGAACAAAGGGAGAGAGACCCTGGATGGACTGGTGGGAGTGGGAAAGGAGCACAAGGGCCTGTAATTGGAGTATTCAAGGTTCATACTTTTGGGTTTTAGGCTACCCAAGTGGGATGTGAAGTATTATTCTTCTAGTTTGCGTTTGGCCTCACAGTGGCAGTGGAGAAGGCCGAGGACGGACAGGTCGTGTGGGAATGGGGAGGTGAGCTAAGCTGATATGCAACCTGAAGTTGAGAATGGTCGCCCCCTTGATTTTGCTCATAAAGAGGAGGACACATCATGAGCATCTAATGCCATAGACCAGATTGGAGGTGATGCACAAGAATCTCTGCCTGACCTGGAACGGCTGCTTAGATCCCTGGATGGCAGCGAATGAAGAGGTGGAGGGACTAGAGTCCTACCTTCGATGGGGACACGTGCAAGGGGATGGGGGGGGGGGGGGGATGGGGAAGGAGGAGTGAAACCTGTGGTCACGGGGATAGTGGTGGGAGAGGAGAAGATGTGACTGATGATGGGATCGGTTGGATTTGGAATAAATAGCGAAGAATTATATGTTAGATGAAAGGAGGGGACCAGGGAAAATCTGTCCCTGCTCTGTCCAGGTAGAGGGGGAGGTGAGAACGGACGTACAGGAAATGGAGCAAATTAATGTGAATGCTTCATCCACTGTGGCAGAGGAGAAGCCATCATTCTGGGAAGAGGACATTTCAGAAGTCCGAGTGTAGAAGTCAGCTTCAGAGCCATGTGGTGGAGACAGAGAAAGTGAGGAAAATGGATGGCTTCCTCACGAGAGGCAGGGTGGGAGGAGGAGTCGTCAAGGTAGCCGTGGGAGCCGGTGGGTTTGGACGAAAATTTCAGTGGCATGTCTGTCTCCTGAGATAGAGACTGGGAGAGTGAGAAAAGGAAGCAAAGTGTCAGAGATCGTCCAGGTGAATTTGGGGGCAGGGTGGACATTGGTGACAAAGGTGATAGAATTCAGCAGGACTGCAGGAAACAGCACTGATACAGGCGTCGAGGTAGAGGAGGAAGAGTTGTGGAGGGTGCCAGAGAGGGTTTGCAACAAAACACTCTTCCACGGATCCATTAAAAAAATAGGTAGACACAAAATGCTGGAGTAACTCTGCGGGACACTCTGAAGAAGGGTCTCGACCCGAAACGTCACCCATTCCTTCTCTCCAGGGATGCTGCCTGTCCTGCTGAGTTACTCCAGCATTTTGTGTCTACCTTTGGTTTAAACCAGCATCTGCAGTTCCTTCCCACATATTTAAAAAAATAGGTGTAGCAGGGGCCCATACACGTGCCCATGGCGACACGTTCAGACACGTGCATCCTGTCTCTCTCTATGCTATCACTGTGATTAACTTGGATTACATTCTTTACCTGGCTGTGGGTGTGGGAACACCTCAGCCCGTTGCTTCTGAGGGTGGGATCTGGGATTGGGAATAATCTCACTCCTTGCTTGGCAGCATTAAGCGGCTTGTACTTGCCATTCAAGAGGTTGTTACTCTTGCCTTACCCAATCTGATGGACGGCAGCTCTGTGCCAGTCTGGGGCTCCTTCGGTTTTCCGTCTATTTTTATACTAACGTCTGATCTGTAAAAAAAAACATTGGCATGACCGGTCAGCACAATTTCATGTCTGTAGGATATAGCATCCTATAATGTGGCAAACAAATACTGCACACAATACTCCAAATATGGTCTCAGAAAAAATGTTTATACTGTTATAGCATGACTTCCCAACTTCTATGGTCAATACCTTGACTGATGAAGGCACACATGCCTTTTACCTTCTTTACCATCCATCCTTTTGTTTTGCCATTTTTAGGAAGCTGTGAACTTGGCCTCCAAAATCCCTCCGGCATCAATGCTCCTGGGGTTCCTGCCGTTTACTGTAAATCTTCCTGTTGATTCAACCTCCCAAAATGTTTTTGCCTTGCACTTGTCCAGATTAAACTCTATCTGCCAAATGGCCATCCAAATTTCCAGTTGCATCCTTTCACAACTTTCCTCACTGTCCACAACCCCTCATTCTTCTGCAAACTTACTAATCGGACTACCTACGCGTTTTCATTAATGTATATAATAAAGAAGAGGTCGCAGCACTGATCCTTGCGGAACACGGTGGTCATAGACCTACAGTCAGAAAAAGCACTCCCACTACTACCTTGTCTTCTATGAACAAGCCGATTTTGGACCCAATTTACCAACTCACTATGGATCCAATGTGATGGCACAGTGGCGCAGCGGTAGAGTTGCTGCCTTACAGTGCCAGACACCTGGGTTCCATCCTGACCACAGGTGCTGTCTGTACGGAGTTTGTACGTTCTCCCCATAATCTGCGTGGGTTTTCTCTGGGAAGCTCCGGTTTCCTCCCACACTCCAAAAGAGGTTTGGAGGTTAATTGGCTTTGGTCAAGTTGTAAAATTGGCCCTAGTGTTAGTGCTGCTGATCGCTGGTCGGCGGGGACTCGGTGGGTAGAAGGGCCTGTTTCTGCGCTGTATCTCGGTATCTCTAGAGTCTGAAGTGAGTCCATCCACTGCCCTCCCCTTGTCAACCATCTTCCTCAAAAAACCAAATCAAATTTGCGAGACAGGACCTCTCCTGCACAACGCCGTGCTGACTTCCTCTGATAAGGCCATACTTTTCCAAATGCAAATATATTCAGTCCTCAAGAATCTTCTCCAATAATTTCTCACCACTGATGTAAGGATCACAGGCCAATAATTTTCTGTTGCCCTTGTTGAACATAGGAACCACATTGGCTTTGTAAAGACAATTTAAAATCCTCTTTAACCTTTGTAAAGGTTAAAGAGGATACAAGATCCTCTGTTCAGGCCCAGTAATCGCCTCACATGTTTCCTTCGGTATCCTGAAATAGCATCCACCAGGCCCTGGGGACTCATCCACCTTCATGTTTGGCAAGACAACAGAGAAGTCTGTTGTCAACATAATGTTCAAGAGTGATCCCTGCACCTAGACTACGACAATCAGTGGGTGTCCATTGGCGAGGCCAGGCTTCAATGATAAATTTGGGAGCACTTGGGGTGCCTTCATCCCAACTAAAATCAAACACGCTCAGCTTGCAGCATCCTTCTTGTTCTGATTGCAGCTCTTTTGTCCCCAGTACTCTTGCTCTGCGCCATTCCGTGAACTGAAACCAGATCAGAACTTTTCGTAGGCGAGGATTATATCCGTTTTGTCTAAATTTAACAAGCATGCAGTTGAAGCAGCATGAAAACATCGAGACAGATATCTTCACATCCTACAGAGATCATATCAGGCTGCTTGCAGCAGTGTGAATATCATGTGCTTTTACTCTATAGGATAATTGTTACATGGCTGCGAGCAAGGTTTAGAGAAGGCAATTGATTTAATTTATTAGGGAAAGGACAATCAATAAGTACATGGTGATGTCTGGCTGCTGTGAGGTACAAGGGAATAATTGAATCAGAGAAGTCCGGAGATGCCATTATCTGAGCAAGGGGGAGTGAGTATCTGACACATGCTGCTGCTCATTGACATGCTTCAACAGAATGTTGCTGGCATTCCTTGTAGTCCACAGCTGCACCAGACGCAGCCCATACTTGGAGCATTGTTTGCACTTCTGCTGGCAAAACCACAACAAGCAAATGTCACGCCCTCCTCGGTTTGGTTTTCTCATCATAACCCATGTATGTGTACAGAGGGACAGTAGCCTTTCACTGTACCCCAATACACATGGCAATGTGACAAGGGTGGCATGGCAAGGTGGCACAGCGGTAGAGTTGATGCCTTACAGCGCCAGAGACCCTGGTTCAATCCCGACTACGGGTTGTTATCCGTACGTAGATTCTACCTTCTCCCTGTGACCTGTGTGGGTTTTCTCCGGGACCTCTGGTTTCCTCTCACACTCCAAAGACGTACATGTTGTCGGCTAATTGGTATAATTGTACATTGTTACTAGTGCGTGTAGGATAGCGTCAGTGTGTGGGGATCGCTGGTCGGCGCGGGCTCGGTGAGCCAAAAGACCTGTTTCCTGTGCTGTGTCTCTAAACTAAAACTAAACCAAGTAACTAACTAATCTGTGAGTTTTAGTCATTTACTCTCGGCATAATGCTAGAGGCCTGTGAGTGCAGCCAGGGACTGACTCCACTGAAGTTCTGCAAATTGACAAATTCCTTCATGTGAGGCCACTCTCTCTGATTCCTGCTGTAACGGGGGTTCAGTTACAACCTACTGGGTCACAAATCCCGACAGTTGTAAACTGGGTAAATGTGCAGCTGATCTGAACATTAGTCTTTTCACATGTTTACAAAAATGTATGCAAGATATAGTTTAGTTTAGACATACAGCGTGGAAACAGGCCCTTCAGCCCACTGGATCCGAACCGACCAGCGATCACCCAGACTAGGGGCAATTAACCCACAAACATGCATGTCTTTGGAATGTGGGAAGAAACTGGAGCATTCTGGAGAAAACCCAGGCAGTCGCTCAGAGAACGTACAGACTGCGTACAGACAGCGCCCGTAGTCAGGATCGAACCTGGCTCTCTGGTGATGTAAGGCAGCAACTCTACTGCTGTGCCACCATGCAAAGATGGGTGGGTTTACTTTGGATGGGATGTTAAAATATACAGAACCTCAACTTTTAACCCGTTCCTCTTGCACTTTTGGTTTTCACAAAAGTGGAAATGAATAAGTGTGCAACTTGCTTCTGGAGATAGGCATTCATTGGAATACTTTCAGCAGGCTGTATGTCTCAGATCTGATCTCTAAACCTGCTTTGATACTCCCAGGCTCCCAGATGCCCCCGGCTGCAGGCAAGTGTTTTCCAGCACTGAGCTGTAGGGAGAGGTGAAGCAGGTGGGGACACCATTCCTTCGAGTGAGTGCAGGAGGATGAGCGGTGATCTTATGGAGGTGCACACAATCATGAGAGGAATAGATCGGGTGAGTCTCTTGCCCAGAGTAGGGGAATCGAGAACCAGAAGACATGGGTTTTTGGTGAGGAGGGAAAGATTTAATAGGAACCTGAGGGGTAACCTTTTCACGCAAAGGGTGGTGGGTGTAAGGAACGAGCTGCTGGGGGAGGTAGATGAGGCAGGGACTATCGCAAAGTTCGAGAAACATTCAGACAGGATAGGATAGGTTTGTAGGGATATGGGCCAAACACAGGCGGGGGGGGGGGGACTAGTGTAGATGGGACATGCTGGACGGTGTGGGCAAGTTGGGCTGAAGGGCCCGTTTTCAAGCAGTATGACTACGACTCTATAACACTGCTTGTATGAGAGGAGGAGCAGCAGAGTTTAGTCAAGACACTCCAAATTAACCCCTTTCCCTTTCTATGGAAACAGTAATTCTGCCCATTTTTGGATGGCAGACTATCCACCTAACCCTTTCACTGATCATTATTCCTGCCCCGAGTCTCTGCCTCGTCCACCCCATCACAATTATCCCTACCCGTCGACCCTGTTGTATCCAGCACCTCGATCCCAACAAGCAGCAAGAGTTGTAGCCCCAGTGTAGCCTCCCTGCCTGACTGGCAGCTAATCAGGCTGGCCTCTGCATGGGCACCAATTCAATCAAAACATATAAACTATGGTTAAACACAATGGCATTCAAGCCAACTCAGACTTCCGGGCTTTTAAATGCAGCCTACTAAAAATTGGAAATATAATTAACTGTAATCCTCCCATAATTCGAAGGGGCCTCAGTAAGTGTTAATTCGCTCCTTTTATAATCTGCTTCCCCTGGAGCTTTAGTTTAGTTTGGTTTTGAGATACAGTGCAGAAACAGGCCCTTCCGCCACTGAGTCCGCGCCGACCAGCGATCCCCCGCACCAACACGACCCTTGACACGCTAGGGACAATTTATAATGAAACCAAGCCAATTAACCCACAAAACTGCACGTCTTCGGAGTGTGGGAGGAAATCAGGGCCACCGGAGAAAACCCACACAGGTCACGGGCAGAATGTACAAAATCTGTACTGACAGCATCCGTAGTCAGGATTGAACCCGGGTCTCTGGCGTTGTAAATCAGCAACTCTACTGTTGCACCATTGTGCCGCCCTTAATTAACATAGAAACATAGAAAATAGGTGCAGGAGGAGGCCATTCGGCCATTCGGCCCAGCACCGCCATTCATTGTGATCATGGCTGATCGCCCGCTATCAATAACCCGTGCCTGCCTTCTCCCCATATCCCTTGACTCCACTAGCCCCTAGAGCTCTATCCAACTCTCTCTTAAATCCATCCAGTGATTTGGCCTCCACTGCCCTCTGTGGCAGGGAATTCCATAAATTCACAACTCTCTGGGTAAAAAAGTTTTTTCTCACCTCAGTCTTAAATGACCTCCCCTTTATTCTAAGACTGTGGCCCCTGGTTCTGGACTCACCCAACATTGGGAACATTTTTCCTGCGTGTAGCTTGTCCAGTCCTTTTATAATTTTATATGTTTCTAAAAGATCCCACCTCATCCTTCTAAACTCCAGTGAATACAAGCCTAGTCTTTTCAATATTTCCTCATATGACAGTCCCGCCATCCCAGGGATCAATCTCGTGAACCTACGCTGCACTGCCTCAATCACAAGGATGTACTTCCACAAATTAGGAGACCAAAACGGTACACAATATTCCAGATGTGATCTCACCAGAGCCCTATACAACTGCAGAAGAACCTCTTTACTCCTGCACTGAAATCCTCTTGTTATGAAGGCCAACATTCCATTAGCTTTCTTCACTGCCTGCTGTACCTGCACGCCAACTTTCAGTGACTGGTGTACAAGGACACCCAGGTCTCGCTGTACCTCCCCCTTACCTAACCTAACCCCATTGGGATAATAATCTGCCCCCTTATTTTTGCTGCCAAAGTGGATAACCTCACATTTATCTATATTATACTGCATCTGCCACGCATCTGCCCACTCACTCAACCTGTCCAGGTCCCCTGCAACCTCCTAACATCCTCTTTACAGTTCACACTGCCACCCAGCTTTGTGTAATCCGCAAACTTGCTAGTGTTGCTCCTAATTCCCTCTTCCAAATCATTTATATATATGGTAAACAGTTGCGGCCCCAACACCGAGCCTTGTGGCACTCCACTTGCCACTGCCTGCCATTCTGAAAAGGACCCGCTCACTCCTGCTCTTTGCTTCCGGTCTGCCAACCAATTTTCTATCCATGTGCTCTAATTTTAGTCACCAGTCTCCCGTGCGGGCCCTTATCAAAGGCTTTCTGAAAGTCTAGATACACTACATCCACTGGCACCCATTCATCCATTTTACTTGTCACATCCTCACAAAATTCCAGAAGATTAGTCAAGCATGATTTCCCTTTCATAAATCCATGTTGACTTGGACTAATCCTTTTACTGCTATCCAAATGCTCCATTATTACCTCTTTAATAATTGACTCCAGCATCTTTCCCACCACCGAAGTCAGGCTAACTGGTCTTTTGAATGTTTTCTCTCCACTTGAAAAGTGGGATAACATTAGCTATCCTCCAATCCACAGGAACTGATCCTGAATCTATTGAACATTGGAAAACGATCACCAATGCGTCCACTATTTCTAGAGCCATCTCCCTGAGGACCCTGGGATGCAGACCATCAGGCCCAGGGGATTTATCATCCTTCAGTCCCATTAGCCTACCCAATACTATTTCTTGCCTAATGATTTTTTTTTTTCAGTTCCTCTACCCCCTTAGAGTTTCTGTCCTCCAGTACATCTTGGAGATTGTTTGTGTCCTCCTTAGTGAAGACAGATCCGAAGTACCTATTCAACTCTTCTACCATTTCCTTGCTGCCCATAATTATTTCACCCGTGTCTGCCTTCAAGGGACCCACATTTGACTTTGCTACTCTTTTTCCCTTAACATATCTAAAGAAGCTTTTACTGTCCTTCTTTATATTCCTGGCCAGCTTCCCCTCATACTTCATCTTTTCAATTCGTATTGGCCGTTTTGTTTCCTTCTGTTGTCCTATGAAAGTTTCCCAATCCTCTGGCTTCCGGCTACTCTTTGCTGTGTTATACATCTTTTCTTTTAGTTTTATTCTATCCCTAACTTCTCTTGTCAGCCACGGTTGCCTCCTACTCCCCTTAGAATCTTTCTTCCTTTTTGGAATGAAATGATCCTGCATCTTCTGGATTATGCCCAGAAATTCCTGCCATTGCTGTTCCACTGTCATTCCTGCTAGGATCCCTTTATAGTCTACTTTGGCCAGCTTCCCTCTCATGCCTTCATAGTCCCCTTTGTTCAACTGCATCACTGCCACTTCCGATTTAACGTTCTCCTTCTCAAATTGCAGATTAAAACTAATCATATTATGATCACTACCTCCAAGCGGTTCCTTTACCTCGAGTTCTCTTATCATTGGACAACACTAAATCCAGAATTGCCTTTTCTCTGGGCGTCTCCATTACAAGCTGCTCTAAGAATCCATCTCGGAGGCATTCTACAAACTCTCTTTCTTGGGGTCCTGAACCAACCTGATTTTCCCAGTCTATCTTTATATTGAAATCCCCCATCATCGCAGTGGCATTATCTTTGTTACATGCCAGTTTTAACTCCTGTTGCAACTTACACCCTACATCCGGGCTACTATTTGGGGGGGGTCTGTAAATAACACCAATTAGTGTCTTATTGCCTTTACAATTCCTCAACTCAATGGGACTGTATTCGCAAGGGACTGTATTCCATCCCTCACCAGCAGAGCTACCCCCCCTCCTCTGTCCACCTGCCTGTGCTTTCTATAGGATGTATAACCCTGAATATTAAGTTCCCAGGCCCGATCCTCCTGCAGCCACGTCTCAGTAATCCCCACAATGTCATATCTACCAACCGCTAACTGAGCCTCAAGCTCATCTAATTTATTTCTTATACTTCACGCATTCATATACAATACTTTTAATTCCTTACGCATCTCACCTTTCACAACGATCCCTATTACACTTGGCCATACTCTCCTATCCCTTTGTGAGCTTCCTTTCCCGTTAAGTCTGGGGTCATTAACCATCCCTTTACTCTCTTTCCCATTAACTCCATTGTCGACTATCTCATTTGACATTCCACCCCCCTTATTCAGTTTAAAACCACCCGTGTAGCAGTGGCAAACCTGCCTGCCAGAATGCTGGTTCCCCCACCTGTTAAGATGCAATCCGTCCCTTTTGTACAGTCCCCCTTACTCCAAAACAGATCCCCAGGAACTGCACCAGTTCCTCAGCCACACGTTCAGGTCCCGTATCTCCCTGTTCCTGCTCTCGCCAGCACGAGGAACTGGAAGCAAACCGGAGATAACAACCCTAAGAGTTGTGCACTCTTTTCTTGGGCCACTCTCACCAGTGAGTCTAATCCCCTTACCCTTGTTAACAAGGTAAAGTGGTTACATTTATAGATACAGCATGGAAACAGCCCATGGACTCCACATCATCCATCCATCACCCCTTTAGATTTGTTCCACGTTATCCCACTTTTGCATCCATTCCCTACACACCAGGGACATTTTTTTGTACTGACGCCAATTAACCTACAAACCTGCGCATTTTTGGCATGTGGGAAGAAACCGGAGTATAGGGAGGAATCCCGTGCGGTCACGGGGAGGATGCGCAAACTTCACACAGACATCGCCCGAGGTGAAGATCGAACCCGGGTCTCCGGCGCTGTGAGGCAGCAACTCTACCAGCTGCCCCACTGTGGCACCCTGTAAAGTAGTTACAGTAATCCGTTTTTTTTTTAATTGGACGCCAGGTGTTGACAAAAGAAATAGAAACGCTGCTATTTTGTTTTCTTTTGCTTGAGTAATTGGCAGGTTCTGCCAAAACTGCGCACAAAATTCACACCTGTTTTACCGGTGGCAATTGAAGCTGAGATAGCCTGCTGATCTAATTATCATATGCTGGAATGTGAAAGTAAGAATGAAAAGTTCAGGCCCAAGTCGAAGGCCTACCTCTACTAGCTATTCCCTTTTAAGCCGTGCAAATGCATGTTTTAAGCCATCAAAGCACTGTTTATCACTTCCAGCCAAACACATCAAGGCAGAGATTGACACAACAGGCTAGAGAAACTCAGCGGGTCAGGCAGCTTTAAGAAAACTCGCTCCCACATCAAGGCTGATCATTGAAGGCCACAGGGATCTGGTACAGCCGGGGGCAACCATGATCGCACTGCGTAGGAGGGGCAGGCTTGAGGGGCCAACTCCTTTTTTATTGTGTAGCAAGGAACTGCGGATGCTGGTTTAAACCGAAGATAGACGCAAAAGGCTGAAGTAGCTCAGTGCGACAGACAGCATCTCTGAAGAAAAGGAATAGGTGAAGTTTCGGGTCGAGATCTTTTTTCAGATGTTTGAAGATGGGACTCGAGCCGAAATGTCACATTCCTTTTCTCTAGAGATGCTGCCTGACCCGCTGAGTTACTCCAGCATTTTGTATCCATCTTTTTTATGTCCAGGTTTTGTCACTCATTCTGATGTCAAAAAAATGTGCTCCAAGTGTCAGGGAGAAGATAATTCCTAAAACACCAGCAAAGTGACTTTGAAACCCGTTGTGCCTAAAACTTTGGGCAAATATATTGTCATTTTGTAGAGGCACAGTAGATTGGCACAGTAGAGTGGCATGATGGCACAGCAGTAGAGTTGCTGCCTCACAACGCAACAGACCCGGGTTCGATCCTGACTGCGGGTGCTGTCTGTATGGAGTTTGTACGTTCTCCCCGTGACCTGCGTGGGTTTTCTCCGGGATCTCCCATTTCCTCCCACATTCCAAAGACGTGCAGGTTTGTAGGTTAATTGGCTTGGTAAAAGAAAAAAAAGGTAAAATTGTCGCTAGTGTATGTAGGATAGAGTTAGTGTGCGGGGATCGCTGGTCGGCATGGACTCGGTGGGCCGAAGGGTCTGTTTCCGCTCCGTATCTTTACACTAAACTAAAATTGGAAATAAAATGGAGGGTGATGTAAAATAAATTACCAGCCCATTCCACATTCACACAATGTGTAAATAATCTCCTTTATTTTTATCAGAGTTGTGTCCAATTGTAGGTTTCCTCTTCGTTCCTCTCGCTCTGTTTTGCAGGCAGTGGGGTTTCTATGTCAGACTATTCCCTCCAACCACTCTCTTCCCAACACAAGGGCCCCTAGTTTAGTCTGAAGGGTCTCGACCTGAAACATCACCTATTCCTTCTCCAGAGATGCTGCCTGTCCCATTGAGTTACTGCTGCATTTTGTGTCTATTGCTGCAATCAAGGTCTGGTTAATCCAAGGTGACGGGTCTCAGTCATCGTGGTATTAATGCCCTCGTTACCCATTTTTTGCACTGCAGAGCATCACAAAACCGTTTTGCTTCAGTGCACAGGGAGCGGCAGAGCGCAAATCTGAGTTTTCCGTGTCATTACCAGCACACTAGCTGTAAGCAGTTTCAATATCTGTCAGAAATTCATGCCCCTCTATCCAACTGTCAGGCAGTTCAATAGTGCAGCAAGGATTGAAGAAATCTTTACTGGCCTTGAAGTTGCTGCCCATTAGGTATTGACTCACCTCTACTGAGAAGCAAATGCTTCATCTGCTTTCTACATCAAGGTGTAGGGGAACTCTTACTCACTCTGTCTCTAAGATGGTCTTAAAATCACCACGCGTTTAAAAGGAAAAGCGTTCTCAAGAAAAGAGATACTGGATGTATAGGTTGCTATGTCAACGTATAAATATTTTATTTTGTTCTGTTTCAACCATTAGACAAATACATAGGAAGGAAACCAAGATCTAGCCCTCAGTCAAGCTGAGCATGTGAAGCAGGTACTCCAGGGGTGCAGCAGAAGCAAGCGTTTAAAAGGAAAAGCGTTCTCAAGAAAAGAGATACTGGATGTATTTGAACAGGTGCCAAATGGGAAGGAGTCACAGTTGCTCTCTGTACAATGCCAGTCTTCACCTTTCACAGCGTCACTGGGCTGCTCCCCATTGCTGCCTTACTCATCCTTTCTGCGTTTACACTCGTTGTACAGCCCGGTTTTCCGGGGTGCCAAGACCCCGTCATTCTCCAGCACCCAATCCTTCTCTCCAGAGATGCTGCCTGACCCGCTAAGTCACTCCAGCTTTTTGTATCTGTCCTCGGTTTAAACCAGCATCTGCAGTTCCTTCTTACACATTGTCCAGCCATGCCTGAAGTGTAGAACGACTGAGGCCATTTGACTTTGCCGATCCATCCCTGTGCACTGACCGATGATAATTATCTACCCCGATATTTTAATAACTGACAGACGACAACGTAGCAAAGAATTCAATCCATCCTACATGTTTCATATATCATCACTCTCTGTGCAACTTTGTCGGTGCCAGGACGTGGCCTGCCTGGGTCAGGTCTGCGACATGATTTTACCAGGTTGTATGCAAAACAGGTACATGTGGCAATGAAGGATCAATGAATCAATGAATCATTAAATTGAATTATTATCTTTGCTTTGAATTGAATCATGGAATTGAATAATTGAATAATTGAATAAAGAACTTTTCCTTCAAAGACCCTTGAAAGCTTCTTCCTCTAACGATAGAGGAAGATATCATGGGAACAAGATTCCAACTATCTACTCTCTCCATGCTTCTTATAATTTTACATCGGTCACCCTCATTCACTGCAAGGAAAACACTTAAAACTATACGATCTCTCCCCATAAACCAGTCCTCTAATCCAGACAACATCCTATGCTCTCTCTCTCTCTCCAGCACTGCCATATCCTTCCTCTTATGTGGTGACCTGAACTGCTCACAATACTCCATGTGCAGTCTAATCTGTTATAGATTCACAGTGTGGAAACAGGCCCTTCGGCCCAACTTGTCCACCTTGTTTTGTAAAGTTGCTCCATTATGTCCCAATTTGTACGTTCTGCGCCACGACCTATGAAGGGAAGTGTGCCATAGGGCTTCTTCACCAGCCCATCTTCCTGTGTTGTCACTTTCATGGAACTGTACACTTGAACCCCAAGATCCCTGTGTTAGGCAACATTCCTTCGCATCCTACCATTTACTGAATACGTCTACCCTTATATGACTTCTTCAAATGCCTGTCGGATTAAATTCTATCTACCAAAGCCCTGCCCCACTTTCCATCTGATCTATATCCTGCTGCAGCCTTAGCCAACCCATCTCTCTATCTGCAACATCACCAAGAATTGTGTCAACTTCAAACTTATTAATCATATCTCCTTTATTCACATTGTAATTATACATTGGAAACAACAAACATCACAGCACCAAGCCCTGTGATACATCACTGGTCGCAGACTTTCATTCAGAATAATATTCTTCCCCCACGAGCGTGTGCCTTTTGTCACTAAGCCAGTTTTGCTTCCCACTGGGCAACCCACCATGGATCCCCTGCGCCTTAACCATCCTGTACCAGCTCACCATGCAGGGCTTTGTCATTGCCATACACAATCAAATAAGCTGCGACTGTTAACAGTGAGGAGGTACAGTGAGGGTGGCACGGTGACACAGCGGTAGAGATGTTTGAGCCTTACAGTGCCAACATCTTGGGTTCAATTCTGACTACGCGTGCTGTCTGTATTGAGTTTGTATGTTCTCCCTGTGACTGCGTGGTTTTTCTCCGGGTGCCCCGGTTTCCACCCACACTCCAAAGACGTATAGATTTGTAGGTCAATTGGCTTCAGTGAGAATTGTAAATTGTCCCTAGTGTGTCGGATAGTACAAGTGTACGGGTATTGCTGGTTGGCATCGACTCGGTGAGCCAAAGGGCCTGTTTCCGCAGTATCTATAACCTAAACTAAACTAAATTAATTGCTCACTTACAGTCAGTAGTAAGCACCAATGGTGCTACCACCCTCAGTGAAGGACAACAGTGTCACCACATCCCATGGGATGCAGCGGTGAATCAATGCACAACCCGAGCCAAGGGCAAGATCATTCTCAGCAAGAGTCCCACGCTGAACAATACTTAGTGAGTGCTGATATTGTTACCGTACTTTGGAAGGTCCACCAATGATAGTGTGCTCAGTGAGAGTCAATGATGAAATTATATTCATTAAGAGTCAGCCACGTGACTGGCTGGCAAAAGGCGGCTGGAATTGTACCCAGTTGGAGTCAATGGTGACTTTGTACTGATGTGGAGTCAATGTTAAACATGGATAGTGAAGGTGAGTGGAGAAACAGTGCTGAGTATGAGTCTGTGCTGGGCCACATGAGTGGCAAGGGTAAAATTGTGATTTGGGAAAACTGTATTGTATGTATGTATAGCCTCCGAG
Organism: Okamejei kenojei; assembly: GCA_035221665.1. Lineage (NCBI taxonomy): Eukaryota > Metazoa > Chordata > Chondrichthyes > Rajiformes > Rajidae > Okamejei > Okamejei kenojei. The sequence goes on from CM069162.1 coordinate 22,949,375, forward strand.
AAAGTCGGATGGAGTTTTGTAAGGATCATGTATTGTATATATTTATTTCTCGAATAAAGTCTATTTTGAAATGTAACAAAAAAAAAATGAAACCACGCTCAGCGGTGAAACTGTGCTCAGCAGAAAGCCATGGTGATAGTTCTATTCAGGGTTGGCATGGGCAAGTTGGGCCAAAGGGCCTGTTTCCATGTTGCAAAGACACAAAAAGCTGGAGTAACTCAGTGGGACAGGCAGCATCTCTGGAGAGAAGGGAAGGGTGATGTTTTGTGTCGAGGCTGCATGACTACGACTCTAAGATGCACGGTGGAAAAGCAGACAAGGCTTTGTTTGGGGAGAAAAACGGTGAATACAGGAGATGGTCGACTGATCCTGGTGGCCTCCAGCATTCAGAGTGAACGGGGAGAGGGACAAGAGCTCTGGTGATATTCCATACACCACCTCTCCTGTGAAATGTCATGCAACCCCACTTTACAGCGCCTGCCCGCTCTGTATTAAAAAGAAAGGCGAAACCATATCGCACACATTGTTTCCTTGTTCCTTGGCTGAACGTTGCGATTCGGCTCAGCTTGGCGCTGGTTTGAGCTGGCAACATGCAGCTGGGAAGGGGTTAAAACAGCTGGCATTCCCATTACCTCAGCGGCTGCATCCGCTCCATACAGTACGCGACATTCTTATTCCAGCATTGCGTCAGAGGAGAAGCATTCATCCCGAACAGCAGGGATTTAACATTTAAGCCCACAGCAACCAAATTACATCCGTCAAATCCAGCTGGTCTGTGTTCAGGCCTTACACCTGCTTTACTCTATTATTTGCATCACGAAGAGACAGGCCATCCATTTGGAGACAGGCAACCTTTAAGGCTCATGGTGAGCTGAGAAATTAACTCAATTTTCTTTGCATCCAAATAGTCCCTTTTATTTTTGCCGGTGACTCTTGCGATAAAGAACACAGTTGTGCAAGGTGGGCCCCAGATTCCTTGGCCTTTGCTTCTTGTTTGGCAGTGACAAGGCTTTGTTGGCCCAGAACTGGAAGAACCAGCCTGAGTTCCTGCTCTTGTAACGCCGGCTGGAGGCCCAGACTGGGTTCAGCTGCATTGATTCTCCTCTCCCATTTTCAATAACTCAAGCATGGCCTACCCTAACAAGCTGCAGTCTGGTTTACTGCAGAGGGGGATGTATCGCATCGCTGAATTCTATCCTTGTGAGAGGCCGTATCTTCAGAGAAACTGACAGGGGAATTAGACATTTAAAAAATGTTGTCTGACGTGCAAACTGGAGACTATTCCCCGGGGAATGGCTTAAAAGTGACGGCAGGCATCCAAAGGTGCTAATGTGTTGGAAGGAACTGCCGATGCTGGTTTACACTGAAGATAGACACAAAATGCTGGAGTAACGCAGCTGGATAGGTCTCAACCCGAAAAGTCACCCATTCCTTCTCTCCAGAGATGCTGCATGTCCCGCTGAGTTACTCCAGCATTTTGTGTCCATCTCCAAAGGTGCTAACGTTATCAGTGTATCTAATCTCACTGCGGTGGCATTGGAGACAAGTATTTGACTGGAACCAAGGGCAGAAAGAAACTTGGGACCTAATGGATCCATTCGACAGCTGGACAATAGTGGCTGCAGTAGGGCTTTGAGGCTTGTCTGGGTGTATCCTGGAAGTGTCATTGTTTGAGCTCCTGGCTGGAGTCACTCTGCCTCCATTACCCCTGTGGTGCACTGCCCTACCACACCAATTGAACAATAAACCAATGCTTCAGATCAAGGACAGATGGACCAGATTGAGTAATTCTCGATAATCATTCAAACAGGTTCTTTTCCCATCATCAATGTAATGCATCACAATCAATTCTTACTTCCATTCTGGACAGTAATATTAAATTCCTGGACAAAGCTGGAAGGTGGCAACTTTAGGTTGATCTCCTGATTCCCCAACTCCAGTGCATGACATGATTCAGAGGGTCAGGAAGAGTCCTAGTTTGATCAGAGAGGCATGCAAACTGTTTATCCGAGGCTGCATCAGGTGTATGTCCAGGCTTTGGATGATCAGAACTTTAGGTTGGACTCTTTGCTCCTGGCCTCTCATCCAGTGACCTCCAATGACAGGTACAGAGTTGTTGTCAACATAGTTAATGAGTTTAGTTTATTGTCACGTTACCGAGGTACAGTGAAAAGCTTTTGTTGCGAGCTAACCAGTCAGCGGAGAGACAACACATAATTACAACCGAGCCATCTACAGTATACAGGTACATGATAGAGGGAATAACGTGAATAACTTTAGTGCAACATAAACCAGTAAAGTCTGATTGAAGATAATCCGAGGGTCACCAATGAGGTAGATAGTGGTTCAGGACTGCTCGCTCGATGTGGTACGATGGTTCAGTTGCCTGATAACAGCTGGGAAGAAACTATCCCTGAACCTGAAGTCTGAAGAAGGGTCTCGACCCGAAACGTCACCTATTTCCTTCGCTCCATAGATGCTGCCTCACCCGCTAAGTTTCTCCAGGATTTTTGTCACCCTGAACCTGGAGATGTGCGTTTTCACTTTATATACCTTTTGCCCGATGGGAGAGAGGAGCAGAGGGAGTTGCCAGGTCCGCGAAGGGTCCTGGCCTGAAATGTTGCCTGTCTATTCCCTCCGCAGATGCTGCCTGACCTACTGAGTTTCTCCAGTACTTTGTGGTTTGCTCAGGATTCCAGCATTTTGCAATTTCTTGTATCTCCACCAAAATAAGTTATTCAGTCCATCCAACCCGAGCTAGCTACAAAAAGGTCGTCCAGTTGTCCCTCTCCCCCCTTACTCTTCGTAGCCCAGCTGTGGATACTTTCCCTTTACAAGGAGTTGCCCAGTTTTAAGTGTTGCTGTTGAATCTGTCCTCCAGTAACACTGAAGGACTCGAATAAAGGATAGAGCAGAGGAGGACCCGGCTCTGAGAGCTTCTAACCACGGTCCTTAGCTCAGCTTATAGCCACTTAAATGCTCGTCGCAGGGGATGGAATGAACCCGGGTAAAAATCAGAAAAGGAAGGGAGAAAATGGCAGAGGAAATAAAGATGAACAAGCAGCTGGCAGTGTGTTTAAAGCTATTTCAATGTTGGGTTTTGCTCTTGGGGCTTGGGTTACAATCAGAAGCAGTTGATTGAATTGCTGCTCTGCAGTTCTCTGGCAACCAGCAATTACTCCCCAGGCTCTCATTACCATCCCCACTTACTACTTAATGCCACAACTGGGAGAAAGGTTGCTGCAGAACGGGAACAGCTTCATCGCAGTAATTACTGCGGGTGAACCGGGAACCAGAGGACATCAGTTTAAGGTGAGAGGGGAAAAGATTTAATAAGAATCCGAGGGGCAACCTGTTCACACGGAAGGTGGTGGACATCTGGAATGAGCTATCGGAGGAGGTAGTTGAAGCAGAAACTATAACAACATTTAAAAGGCATTTGGACAGGTACATGGAGAGGACAGGTTTAGAGGGATATGGGCCAAATGCGGGCAGGGCTAGTTCAGATAGAATCATAGCGATACAGTGTGGAAACAGGCCCTTCGGCCCAACTTGCCCACACCGGCCAACATGTCCCAGCTACATTAGTCTCACCTGCCCGCATTTGGTCCATATCACTCCACTCCATGTCTATCCATGGGGCATCTTGGTTGGCATGGGCAAGCTGGGCCGAAGGGCCTGTTTCCGTGCTGGATGACTCTATGACTACAAAGGGGAAGTTGCAAGGTTTGTGTACACAGGGTTTATATTCAGATGTCAGTGACAGTAGATGAGGTGAACGCAGGAAACATGCCTTCCCACTCTTTCACTTCCCTCTGCCTCCTTGATGGTGCCAACAACGGGGCGCACTTCAGCTGATACCAGCTGCCTCTGGACACCCTCACAAGGAAAGAGTCAAATCTGGGCCCAGAACACTCTAGTGAAGCCATCCATTTCACCCTGCCCTCACTGAATTAGAAACATCTAAGGCATATTCAGCTCATTGTGTCCATTCAGTATTGTGAGCAACTTTGGGCCCCATATCTGAGGAAGGATGTGCTGGCTCTGGAGAGGGTCCAGAGGAGGTTTACAAGAATGATCCCAGGAATGAGTGGGTTAACATGTGATGAGCGTTTGACGGCACTGGCCCTGTACTTGCTGGAGTTTAGAAGAACGAGGAGGGGACCTCATTGAAACATACCGAACAGTGAACGGCTTGGATAGAGTGGATGTGGAGAGGATGTTTCCACTAGTGGGAGAGCCTAGGTTCAGAAGTCATAGCCTCAGAATCAAAGGATATTCCTTTAGGAAGGGGATGAGGAGGAATATCTTTAGTGGTGGTGAATCTGTGGAATTCTTTGTCACAGAAGGCTGTGGAGGCCAAGTCAATGGGTACTTTTAAAGCAGAGATAGATTCTTGATTAGTACGAGTGTCAGGGGTTACGGGGAGAAGGCAGGAGAATGGGGTTAGGAGGGAGAGATAGATCAGCCATGATTGAATGGCGGAGTAGACTTGATGTGCCGAATGGCCTAATTCTGCTCCCATCACTTAGACATTATGACCACAGAGATCCAAACAGGATGATTTACATTGACCCCACTCCAGCAGTTCTAGCCCTTTGGGTCACAGCTCATCAAGACACCATGTAAATGTGTTGAGGGCCAGTGCCTCTGTCACACTTCAGGTGGAGAGTTTCACATTTCTGCCTCTGGTTGAGTGAGATAATGTTTTCTCAGTTCCCCTATAATCTTTCTGTCAATTGAAAACCTGCACAGCCAACTAATTTCCTCTCTGCGAAGGGGAAAAAGCCCACCCTGCTCTTTCAAAACCTCTCCTAGTTTTAGACATCTCTATGAACTATTTGCTTCGTCTATCCCCATTCCAAATAGAGCAAAAACCACCCATTCTGCCTCTCCTCTAACGATAACTCAGCAGCTCTGCGACCCTCATAAATCAGCTCTGTTCCCTCTGCCATACTGTCAGGTTTAGTTTAGTTTAGTTTGTATATACAAGCCCTTCGGCCCACTGAGTCCATGCTGACCAACGATCCCCGTGCACTAGCACTATCCTACACATTGGGGACACTTTACAATTTTAGCCGAAGCCAATTAACCTACAAAACATATAGGTTTTTTTAATGTGGGAGGAAGCCAGAGCACCCAAGGAAATCCCACACGATCACGAGGGGAACATGCAAACTCCGTACAGACAGCACCCATAGTCAGGCCGGGTTTCTGGCGCTGTAAGGCACCAACTCTACTGCAGGGTCACCGTGCCATTCTCGCAGTAGTGAGGTGGCCAGTACTGTATGCATTACTCCAGGTGTAGGCTCACTGGTGTTTTATAAAGACCAGCATAAACTCTCTATATTTGTATCCGAAGTCTTGGCAAATAAATCCAAATGTCACGTAAACCTCAATCACTTAATCCATTTGTCCCATTGCCTTCATGGATCTGGTGTGCATACGTGCACTCGATCTATCGGGGGTGAGTCTGGATGATATCCCTTTTCCGTCTCCCACCTCTGCACTCTTTTTTATCAAATTACTCCAGGAACTTCCACTATCAGGGGCAGCATGGTGGTGTAGCGGTTGTTGCTGCCTCACAGCGCCAGAGACCCAGGTTGGATGTTGACTGTACGAAGTGGGTGCTGTCTGTACGAAATTTGCACATTGTTCCTGAGACCACCTGGGTTTTTTCCGCGTGCCCTGGCTTCCTCCCACACTCCACAGACGTACAGGTTTGTAGATTAATTTGGCTTCTGTAAAAATGGTAAATTGCTCGTAGCGTGTAGGTTAGTGCTAGTCGGCACCGACTTGGCGGGCCGAAGGGCCTGTTTCAGCGCTGTATCTCTGAACAAAACTAAACCTCAACTACTTCCCTGAGAGCTGAAGACTTATTTGCAATAGGAAGTGGGACATCCCTGAATAATACAACCTAGAACCACAATGTGCAACTACTTTAATTAACCTGTCTACACAAAATATACTTCGAAGCGGCTGTCCACCATGGCCTTGTGGAGAGGCAGCATCATCTGGTGCCATGGGAAGCCTCACTGATCTGTGTAGCGGCAGGGTGGGCATGAGTTGAGGAACCCTGGGTTCAGAATCACTGGATGTAGTAATCGGTGGTTTAATTCCGCAAATCGTCCCGCAAATCAAATTTACATGTCTGCCTGAGCATACATATGCGGGGGATGTGAAGAGGAAAAGCTTTTCTAGGCAAAGTTATCGTGATCTGCAACTAGCTACCATTTGGGGGGGGGGGGGGGGGGGGGGTTGGAAATAGAGTTTGAAAGGGAAAACACATTGGCACAAGGGAAAATCATCTGCAGAGCGACAGGGAAAGAATGGGGGAATAGAACTGAAAGAATGCTCACCCAGGAGATGCAGAGGGAGTGCAGAGAAGGTTCACCAGACTGATTCCTGGGATGTCAGGACTGTCTTATGAAGAAAGACTGGATAGACTCGGTTTATACTCTCTGGAATTTAGGAGATTAAGAGGGGATCTTATAGAAACTTACAAAATTCTTAAGGGGTTGGACAGGCTAGATGCAGGAAGATTGTTCCCGATGTTGGGGAAGTCCAGGACAAGGGGTCACAGCTTAAGGATAAGGGGGAAATCCTTTAAGACCGAGATGAGAAAGACTTTCTTCACACAGAGAGTGGTGAGTCTCTGGAACTCTCTGCCACAGAGGGTAGTTGAGGCCAGTTCATTGGCTATATTTAAGAGTGAGTTGGATGTGGCCCTTGTGGCTAAGGGGATCAGGGGGTATGGAGAGAAGGCAGGTACGGGATACTGAGTTGGATGATCAGCCATGATCATATTGAATGGCGGTGCAGGCTCGAAGGGCTGAATGGCCTACTCCTGCACCTAATTTCTATGTTTCTATGTTTCTATGAGATAGCGCAGACGTATGTATGGGCCACATGGTTTCCAACTGTGTAATAATTGTTTTTGGGTGGTTGATCACCGCTGTGCTTAGATAGCAGCTTTTACTTTAGACATAGGGCGTGGAAACAGGCCCTCTGAGTCCGCACCGACCAGCGATCACCCCGTACACTACCACTATCCAACAATTGTACCAAAGCCAATTAACCCACAAACCTGCACATCTACAGAGTGTGGGAGGAAACTGGAGCACCTGGAGAAAACGCATGCGATCACGGGTACAAACTCCATAGAGACAGCACCGAATCGAACCCAGGATCGTACCCAGATCTCTGGGAGCTGTAGGGCAGCAACTCTGCCGCTGTGCCACACAAACTGTGGAGATGTTTCAGGTTGATGTACACTGAGCTGAAATGTTAGCCCCTGTTTATTTTCTCCATCTGCCGATGCTTCCTGATTTGCAGAATATTCCCGGTAATTTCTGCAGATTGTGGGGAATTGCAGTGTGTGGAGTTCAATAGGAAAGGCACAGGAGGATGGATAGACATACTGGCTGGGAGAGCAGGGAAAGAACTTGAGCGATTCGGTACAAATTGCCCTTGCGACTGAGTGTTCCTGCTCAGAAAATGCCAAGAGCAAGAATAAAACATTTGCTCCACGGAGAAGTGATCTGTGTTACTGCAAATGAGCAGAGCGCAGTTTTCTGAACTCACTCACTAACCCCTGACAGAAAACTGCATATGCACTTGTCAAACAACAATGAGTTTGGACTTCCTTATGATGGCATCCACAGTCAAACAAGCACTTAACCTTACTGCTCGAGTTCACACATTGAAGCAGGTACAGGAAATGAACAAGGAAATGCTAAAAGAATAAATAGCCAGTTGATATTCCGGAGAGTGAATCACTGAAGTGCCATTGTGTCTCGGCAGGAGCAGGGCCGACACAGGCCAGTGTGGAACATCAGCTTCAGCAAACATCAGGTGAGCTGATTGAATTGCTTCTGAGATGCAATGGTCTGTCTGAATGGAACTGCATCCCAGCGGGCATCTCGCTGGCACATATGCAGTCTCATCCTAGTGGGCATCAAGGTGGCACACATGCAGTCTCATCCTAGTGGGCATCAAGGTGGCACACATGCAGTCTCATCCCAGTGGGCATCAAGGTGGCACACATGCAGTCTCATCCTAGTGGGCATCAAGGTGGCACACATGCAGTCTCATCCTAGTGGGCATCAAGGTGACACACATGCAGTCTCATCATAGTGGGCATCAAGGTGGCACACATGCAGTCTCATCCTAGTGGGCATCAAGGTGGCACACATGCAGTCTCATCCTAGTGGGCATCAAGGTGGCACATGTGCAGTCACATCCCAGCGGGCATCTCACTGGTACATGTAGTCACATGCCTGCAGGCCTCTCGCCGGCACACATGCAGTCACATCCCTGTGGGCATTTCGCCGGCACACATGCAGTCTCATCCCAGAGGGCATCTCACTGGCACACTTGCTGGCTTAACCCACAATGTGGGTGAGAGGGAAACATGGATCAGCCATGATGGAATGGTGGAGTAGACTTGATGGGCCGAATGGCCTAATTTTGCTCCTATAACTTATGAACTTATCCCTGCAAGCATCCCGCCGCCACACATGCAGTCACATCCCAGCGGGCATATCCCTGGCACATGTGCATTCACATCCCAGTGAAATTCTCTCTGCTAAGAGTGTATTAGTAGAACCATCATTGGCATCAGTGCAAACACAAGTCAGCTGGAATGCCCCTGAATAAAGCAGAACTATGTCCCAGCAAAAGCTTCCCAGTTGGAATGTCACTGCATGTGGAAACATATCCCAGCAAGTTTGAACTGGATCAAGAGAGACTACATTTTGGGATGCATCTGTACAGTGCCAGATACCCGGATTCGATCCTGACTACAGGTGCTGTCTGCACTGAGTTTGTATGTTCTCCCCGTGACCTGCATGGGTTTTCTCCGGTTTCCTCCCACACTCCACAGGTTTGCAGGTCAATTGGCTTTGGTGAAATTGTAAATTGTCCTTAGTGTGTAGGATAGTGTCAGTGTGCGGTGGGCACGAATGTCACTGAGATAACTCGTTCGACAGGAAAATCTCTGGCAAGCGGCTCTTCGCAACAGGACTGCCAATGGCAAAATGGAACCACATCCTTGTAGGAACGTCACTGAATCAAGCAGGATCACGTCCAAGGAGGAGTGTCAGAGACACAGCCGGCAGGATCAGAATGGACGGGGAAACGAGATATCCCGGGAGTCACTGGGGAAGTGGAGGCGTATTCCAGTGGGATGTGGAAGTCAACCCAGCCACTGGCTGCAGTGGGTCGTTATCACACAGACCATTACTGCCACTGGAGAAAACACCTCCCAGAATGAGTCAATGGCACAAGGGGCCATGTTGCAGCAGCACAGAGGTTAATGTGTGGAACAGTCACGAGGCAGGAACCATATTCCAGCAGGTCCAACCAGGATCAAAACGTCAGGAGGAAACACCAGCTTCAGAAGAATGGAGCAACCAGTTGGGAATAAAACAAAACATCTTGGAGCAATAACATTCTTTAAGACCTGACTCTCAGCTTGTTATACAGCTTGTTTTTCAGCTAACTCCACGGACTGCATTGAGACTCAAAACCTGAAGTTGTTTGTACAGTGAAAGATTTAATGACCATCCCAGAAAGCAAAAACATAAGCTTTAAAGTATTTTTTATTTAATCTGTTTGGGGAGGAATCACCATCAGAACAGTTGATTATTGAATGATCAGCTTGTTCAGTACTTCATGTCCTTGGCAGCTTTTAAATGGGATTCATTTGCCCAAAGCAATTTAACCATCATCATGTGGGACATGGGTTATTTTTGCTAATTGAATTAAAAACGCAAGTTATTGGCTGAGATTGTAATCGGGTTTGACTGCTGCTTCATGCGTGGCCCAGCGAGGAGCTGAGCGGGCAGAGCTGGAACGGTCCGTCCATGCTTGTTAGCATGTCTCTCTCTGCAGGGGAACAAGACCTACATTTGGTCCTGGAAGGGGGAAAGAACATCACCATCTCCCTTGGTTTATGGTGCAACACACAGTGTGTGTGTGTGTGTGTGTGTCCGTATGTGTATATAGTCCCAGGGCAAGGGCAGCGTCAAATTCAACGGCAGCTTCCCTTACAGTTGTGGTTCGCATAAATTTGCTAGGTTTAGGTGCAAGAATAGCGTCAAGAAAGTATGCGATAGGCATTGCCCAGTCCTTGTGGAACCATTGACCAGGCAGCAAGCAATATCTGCTGAGGAAAGGAATAATGAAGAAACTGATAGACAAATAGACTCAAACGCTGGAGTAACTCGGTGGGTTAGGTAGCATCTCTGGAGAATGTTTGAAGAAAGATTCCGACCCTAAAAAAGTCACCTTTATGTTTTCCCTGGAGATGCTGCCTGACCCGCTGAGTTACTCCAGTATTTTTGTGTCTATCTTTGGGATGAACCAGCATTTGTAGTTCCTTCCTACACGATGAAGACACTGATCTGATTCAGATTAGTATGTGGTCATATACACCAGGGTGAAATTCTTTGTCCGCATGAAACTCACAGAGTAAACAGTGGCGATAAATAATACAATAAATACGACAAATGCAAATCAGCAGAATGGCGCAAGATTGGAGTGCAAATCTGAGTTAGTTTTCATTAGCTCAGGAGATACCCATGCACATCAGATGCCACTGAGTACTTTTCAACAGTGGTTACTCTTGTAGGATTGAAACAGTTAATTCAGAACACCAAGATTCCATAGATTGTATTGGGGATGATCAAATAATACACTTTAGTGACTTTGTTTCGGGGCACATATTGATCAAGGCACCAGAGAGAGCCTCACTGTTCATATTCACAACAGAAACATTGGGCCTTAGTTTAGTTTAGAGATACAGCGTGGAAAATGGCCCTTCGGCCCACCGAGTCCGTGCCGACCAGTGATCACCCGCACACTAGTTCAATCCTACACACTACGGACAACTTACAGAAGCCAATTAACCTACAACCCGCACGTCTTTGGAATGTGGGAAGAAACCAGACCACCCAGAGAAAACCAAAGCGGTCCCAGGGAGGACGTGCAGACTTCGTACAGACAGCACCCGTGGTCAGGATCGAACTCGGGTCTCTGGCTCTGTAAGGCAGCAAATCTGCCGACCTGTATATCTCCTGGAGGGGTTGACGGGGCCTTGGCCTAACAACCCATAATGAGAGATCAACAGCGTCTTAAATTAACTGGACCACGGAAGGTGCGACATTTATACACGGCATAGTTTAGTACAATCAGTAGCTCACTGGAGGTGCCTGAAGGCAGATGCAGGTTTGCATCTGCTGTGTTAATAGGCAATGAGCAGTGGGGAGTCGTTAAAGTACAGCTCAGACCGTACCCATCTGGATATTTTTAATTGACTTTATCCAAATCTCTTTAGTGCACTGCCCAAACACTGATGATTCCCCTGCAGACTTTTAAAGCAGGGATTGACAGATTCTTGATTAGTTTGGGTGTCCAGGATTATGGGGAGAAGGCAGGAGAATGGGGTTGAGAGGGAAAGATAGATCAGCTATGATTGAATGGCAGAGTAGACTTGATGGGCCGAATGGCCTAATTCTTGAACATGTTATGAACTACTTATGAACATGAACAGACAGGGGCTATGATGCATGATCAGAAACCTGAAATACTAGCCTGTCTCTCTCTCTCTCTCTCTCTCTCTCTCTCTCTCTCTCTCTCTCAGATGTTAACTGATGTGCTGGTTAGTTCTGGCATTTTCTGTTTAGATATTGTATGAGTATATCCTGTAATTAGTAGAAAATGTTTCAGACTATTGACACTATCAACCAGCATGCAAATAAGCACCATGCTAATGCTGGGCTCCATGAAGTGCCCTCTTGCAGTTGTCCCCCACAGCTCACTGAAGTAATAGAGAATTGAAGAAGGTCTTTGCGTTTCCCTTTGTACACAATGGAGACAGAAGCCATTGAACCTTGCAGGTTGTTTTCTTTGAGTTAAAGTTAAATGAAGCGGCAGATCTGGGAGTAGGTGCTCTGTCTACCCAATGCACCTTGTGTATTGAACTATAGTTGGCAACATTGGCTGAGCGCAGTGGTAACTATTCCACCTCCTTAAACATTTACTGTCTCCACCACCTGAGCACGGTGACCAGGGTGTACATCATTGAATGGATGTACAGCTGTGAATTTTCCAAGTCTTCTTTGACTTCTTTTGGGACAGCACAGTGGCTCAGCGGTAGAGTTACTGACAGCGTCGGAGACCGGGGTTTGATCCTGACTATGGGTGCTGTCTGTACAGAGTTTGCACGTTCTTCCTGTGACTGCGTGGGGTTTCTCTGGGTTACCTCTGATTTCCTCCCACACTCCAAAGCCATACAGGTTTGTAAGTTAATTGGCTTTGGTAAAATTGTAAATTGTGTGTAGGTTAGTGTACAGGGTAATTGCCGGTTGGTGCGGACTCGGTGGGCCTTAGGGCCTGTTTCAACTCTGTATCTCTAAAGTATAAAGAAAGCATCTCTCAAGCCCTCAACATCCACCACTGCACGGGCAGTAGATGAATGGCACCCCCACCATGTTCAAGCAGCCCCTTCATGCCACGTAGTGATATGCAATAGTCGCACCTTATCCAACACAACTGTGCGAGTGTTTACACTACACATGCTCAATGGTTCATGAAGGAGGCTTAACACCATCCGCTGAGAGTGAATGAGAATAAATTTCAGCTTTGCCAAAGATATATCTATATCGTGAGAGTGACATTTCTAAAAACTGAATCCACATATTTTTTGGCTGAGGATAGACACAAAACGTTGGTGTAACTCAGCGAGTTAGGCAGCATCTGTGCAGAAAAGGAATGGGTGATGTTTCGGGTCGAGACCCTTCTTCATCTCTACGCTGTGTCAGACTTCGGTAGCTCATCACTTTTACAATTGCACTACCATTCACCCTTGGAGACCTGGCCAGTTACACATGTACTACGAGAAGGTTTAACTCCCTGATATTCTCTTCCCTACTGTGGCGAAGAGCTTGCTGTGCACTTCTGACACCTCCCAGCGAAATGCCTGAGCACAATGAGGAGTCCATTGATAAGCTTTGCATTTGTATATCAATGTGCTGAGCCACTGTGCTAGTTCATCACCTCCCCTTCCATAAGGGTGCATCCTAATGATAGACTGCACAACACTGAATGCTTAGGAAAGGTACGAGAGTTCAGCTTTCCTTGCCCAACATTAATCTGTACGGATTGCTTTGTGGGCTGGGTGGAGAGATGGGTGTGGCATGAATATAGACAATACAAAGCCATTTCTTTGAAAACAATATTTTAAAAAAAACGTGTAAATGACGACTGGTGGATTTAATTTGTCCCACTAATTGTTGACCGATGCTTTTACTGTTGCAAGCAACACACTGGGGCACATTGAGAAACACTGGACCTTAAATCCTCCGTAGAAGAAAATACATAAACAGCACTATTGGATTTTATAGAGTACCGATTATTTACTCAATCACCATGAGCAGTGAAATTCATCAGGTCTGTTTATATACTAGTAATAAAATCGCTAGAATTTAGTGTTCGCTTTATACTACCTCAGGGTTTCTTGGGCCCCATTTGTTTGCATTTAGTACAGTTGTGTCCCAGAGCTGTGCTAGTTGTTTCTGCTGTGAAACAAGGCGGTGTCACAGAGTCACCTGCTGCGGCCCGTCTGCCAGGCAAGGATTGCTACACAAGGTGCTAAGTGCACTGTTGCCACAACATGCTTCCCAGCTCCAAGCAACTGCAACAAATCCACTGCAGAATACATTTGCCGCTCCGCTGTGTGGGGTGGGAAATCAGAGCAGCCAGCATGTTCCCCAACCGGTTTGGAGGCTGCACACGGAAATCTGTGAAGCATTTAGCTTATTTAACGTTTGCTGCTGTTGTATTGCCATAAGTTTGCTATTTTCCTCCCCCTCTTTTTGTTGCAGCTCCCAGAATCAAGCTCTGCAGTCATTAACCAGGTCCATTCATGAGGACAAGACATATGAGTGTAATACTACAGAGTTCATGTCTATATGGAGTGCCGCATTAAATACCGGCCACTGTTGGAATTAATATGCCTGTGCGTTTGCGTGTGCTTGTGCGTGTGCATATACATGTGTGTTTCAATGCATGTCCACATTGATAAATGCAGTGCGTTGGTGTCCATTTAGATGGATACACCAATCTATTGTAGTTGGGTTGCATCTCAGATTCTTTTGGGAACAGCTCTGCAAAGAGTTGTGGATGTAGCTCAGTCCATCACACAGACCAGACTTCCCATCAACACAATCAAAGACTTGTCCCTCCCCTGTCATTCCTTCTTCTCCCTGCTCCTGTACGGCAGAAGGAATGTAAGCTTGAAAGCACACGCTACCAGGCTCAGGAACACTCCCTTCTCCTCTGATATCAGGCTCCATAAGCTGGGGTACAGTCCGATTCACTGTACTCCATTGAGGACAGTGGACTTTGTCTCTGGAACTGGTGCGCTACAATGCTGAGAACTATATTCTGCACTCTGTATCTCCCCCCTTTGCTCTACCTATTGTATTTGAGTTTGAACAGATTGATCCTCAGGAGTCAAGAGTGTTTTATCATCATATGACCCGGATAGAACAATGAAACTCTATGTGAAGTTTATATCTGATCTGTTTGGGTAGCATGCAAAATAAAGCTTTACACTGCATCTCAGTACATGTGCCAATAATAAACCTAAACCTAAACGTAATGGCAAACCAAAACACTGCCGAGGCTAAAAATCTGGAACCAAAACATAGTCAGCATCTGTGGAGAGAGCAGCCTAATGACCTCCAATTAGTGTTAACTTACCTTGTGTCAAGAATGTGATAGTCATACAGCATAGAATCAGGCCCTTCGACCCACCGAGCCCCAGCAACACTGACCACCATTTCACACTTATCCCACCCTGGTCCCATTTTATTCTCCCCACATTCCCATGAACCACTTCCCAATTTCTGTTTCAAGATCAGAAGATCATACGTGACAGGAACAGAATCAGGCCAAACGGCCCCTCCAGTCTACTCCGCCATTTAATCAACCCCATTCTCCTGCTTTCTCCCCATAACCTCTGACACCCCGTACTAATCAAGGGCCGATTTACAGGAGCCCATTAACCTACCGGCATGCACATGTGCATCTCTAACCAGGTTGTATATTTGCAGATAATCAGATTAAATAGTTTGAAGCTTGGGTCTTGGTGTACATTCAACATACCCAATGGCCTTTCATCTTGTGAGCAGCAGCTTTTGCATTATTTTCCCATCTTTACATTCCGAAGCATTCAGTGTTTATGTAAACAATACAACATAACACCTTGGACTAACTCTGACACCTCTCTCCCCTTTCATGGAGTGATAGAATAACTCAGCTTGGAAACAAGCCCTTTGGTCCAGCCTTTAATCCAAAACCCTCACCTGTATCCATCTAGCACTTGCTAGGCTTTGTCCTGCCCCCACTTCTTTTCCAGCTTACTTCTCTCCCCACCACAAACAGTCCGAAGAAGGGTCCCGACTGAAAACGTCACGTATCCATGTTCTCCAGAGATGCTACCTGTCCCGCTGAGTTACTCAAGCATTTTTTTGTCTTATTCTGTTAACCAACATCTGCAGTTCCTTGTGTCTCCAAACAAATACTAGTATGATGTGGCGTCTTTAAAGCATTTAAACAACACAAAGTGCGCGGCGGTAGAGTTGCTGCCCCTTCTGGGATCAATCCCGACCACGCGTGCTGTCTGTACGGAGTTTATACGTTCAACCCGTGACCGCGAGGGTTTTCTCCGTGATCTTCGGTTTCTTCCCACACTCCAAAGACGTACGAGTTTGTAGACTAATTGGCTTGGTATAAATGTAAATTGTCTCTAGCGTGTGTGAGATAGTGTTAATGTGCGGGGATCGCTGATTGATGCGGACTCAGTGGGCCGAAGGGCCTATTACCGCGATGTACCTCTAAACTAAACTAAACACTAATTGAAACAACAATACTGTCACAGAGTCATACAGCACGGAATCAGGCCCTTCAGCCCACCGAGCCCACACCACCACTGACCACCCAGTCACAATAATCCACACATCATGCAAGTAAGGCATGGCCAAATAGGTACCTTTTAAGAGTATCTTAATAAGGAGAGGATTAGTATCCTGTACAATTAGTGAGCTAATTGCCCAAAGACAGACGTGGAGGTCAGTTCATCATTTTTACATTACAACCTCCTCTAAACTGATATTCACATTGTAGACTAACAGTGTAACTGATCGCACATACTCTTAATAGTTAAGGCCCAAGCTCCCAGTGTCAGGGCAGGTAATGAACGCTTCATCCAGGCAAAGAACCTGAGAGCCTCACGTATGGGTGATTCCTCAATGAACACTCCCTATCCGCTGGCAGTGCGATTATGTAAAATTCGTACTACACTATAAGAGCAACTAGCTTTGAACCGTCTGCGGCCAGCAGTGACTTTGCTCCCACCTTAGAGTCACAGAGTGACAGAACACCGAAACTGGCCCAACCTCAACCACGCCGACCAAGATGCTAGTCTCATTTGCCTGCATCTGACCGATATATAGAGTCATGGTGAGCTAGTTTGGAGACAGACGTGAAAAAGACAATTTACTGTGCTAACCATTCCCTCTCCGAAGACGAATCTGTCGGTTTCATCAGTTGCGATTAGTTTCCTTATTACAGGTATTGCTGGACTTGCACAATGGACACTTGGATAGGTGGAAGGCTAGGAAGGTTTAGAGGGATATGAATCAAATGTGTGCAGATGAGACTCCCTTAGTTGGGCATCTTGGTCAGCATGGCTGGGTTGGCCGAAGGGCCTGTATAACTCTGCCTCTACAACTGGCTATGGAACAGTTGCACTACACAGTGCTGAACACTCTATTTTGCACTCTTTTCCTTTGCTCTACCTATTGTACTTGAGTTTCGCTTGATTGTATTAAATGTGTAATATTATATGATTTGATTGGATGCCATGCAAAACAAAGCTTTTCACTGTACCTCATTAATACATGACAAGAATAAACCTAATCCTTAACCATCCTTATCTGTAAGTGGAGGCTGGGAACCCAGCAAGAACCAAACAGAATCCCAGAATCCAGGACAACAGACCTTCATGGTCAGATCAAGATCGTTGCACTTACAACAACTGGGACTTGAGAACAGCGCCAAACAGGTCTCACTGTACTACTGCTACACACTTGTACTGTATCTGAGATGATTGTCGCACATGCATCAAAGTGCTTCTGTACAGAGACACTTGTACTGAACTGTATACAAAAACGAATTTCACTGTAGTTCGGCACACGTGACAAATAAAGGACCACACCACACCATACCGGACTCTGAGCCTAGCAATCCCAACAAGTTTACCTGTTGCGCTTACTGGCTGTGACAGATTAATGTGCCACTGAGATGGCATAAAGGAGGCGGTAGATAGCAGCCGTTGCCAAAGCTTTAACCCATTACTTATCTTTACAGCTGCTTGCAAACCTCCTGCGTACTTCTAGCATTTACCGTGACCTTTCAGAATTATTTTTGTTAACTACTCTGAGATGTGCAATTATTTTTATGATGTTAGTGCTCTGTGGGGCACTACACTTAAAGGTCTCTGTGAGCATCTGTAATCGACTGCATGAAAGTGGCCCATCAAGATATTGTCACCTCAGCAGCCTGGCGGTCCTTGCTCCCAGACCAGCAGCTCGTTACTGCAGCAACCTCATCCGTGGAGTCTGCGCAAAATGATCTAACAAGTGCTTGCAGCCACTCCGCAGAGACGGCCCATTGTACTGAATGTTACACAGTGGCACGTACCGATACACTGCAACTCATACCCACCTGCTCTCAGTTATCTTCTCCTGTGACTCTGTCCCTTTCTCACTCAGCGTTTTGCTGCTGGATTTCTTGCTTGCTTTCTGCGTTTGGGAAGATACAACACAGTCATTTTTTACAGCAGGGTGTACAATACACACCCGGCTTAAGTCATGTCATGGTCTGTGCTCTCAATCCGTCCCCATTACTGCAGCAAATTGCCTGTTGCCATTTTTGTTATCCATTCAGCTGCCTTACAGCGCTAGAGACCCGGGTTCCATCCTGACTACAGGTGCTGTCTGTACAGAGTTTGTACATTCTCCCTGTGACCTTGTGGGTTTTCTCCGGGTGCTCCGGTTTCCTCCCACACTCCAAAGACATGCAGGTTGGTAAGTCAATTCCCCAGTTGCCAGGGGCCTAGGATTCCTGCCCTAAATGTCTCAGACTTGCTCCTCTAGCCCTATCTCTTTGACCAAGCTTCTGGGACCTCAGCCCAATGTCCCTAACGAGACTTCATGTCAAATTGTGTTTTGTGTACTTCTTGTGAAGCACATAAGGAGAATTTTGTTACATTACGGATGCTTTAAAAATAGAAGCTGCGTCATTCAGAAATACACAGATGATCAGGAGTCTGATCATCTATGTGACCCGAAACGTCACCCATTCCTTCTCTCCAGAGATATTGCCTGACCCGCTGAGTTACTCCAGCTTTTTGTGTCCATCTTAGGTTTAAACCAGTATCTGCAGTTCCTTCCTACATATTTCTTGCACTACATATAGTTAGATTAATAACCTGACCATCATAATGTAGTTATGGGATCTTGCAGTATGTAAATTAACTGCCGGGTCTATCTACAGTACAACACTGAAGACATCTCAAACAGTATTTCATGAGCTGTAAAGTGCTTGGAGACATCCCGTGGTCTTAAAAAGCTCTGGATAAATGCATGTCTTTCAAGTCTTACTTTTATCACCATACTGCGCTTCCCTATTTAATGATTCAGTGAGAACTTCAGAATCAACGGGGACAGTGAGTCTTAATAGTCATTAGAAGTACAGCCACACCAGACCGCATGCTTCTGGTGCATGGAGTGCAGAACCCCCAACAAATGCCACACTGTGAGGTGACTGCTTGATGGAGATGTTGCCAGCAAGAGGCACCAGCATCAGCCCAGCTGGGTTGGGTCGCGTGGTGGGATCCGCACAGCAGAGCCAGCGAGGAATCTTGAAAATGCAAAATTGAATGAATTAATCCTCTTAAATTTAGTTAAGTCTCGCCCAGTGAGGCAGGAAAGATTAGCAGTGAGGGAGTGCCCCCTCTGTGGTAAGCTGTCCAAGAAAAGCTCTGAAGCTTTCTGTACATGCTGGCGGACCCAAGTATCTCACATTCCCCGCAGGCTGAGGAAGTGGTTGGGGATGGGAGGAGGGAAACATTTATAAAATATGCCTTTTCTCTTTGTGTCAAGTTACCTCCCAGCCCGTCCTAACGCAACTGTGCGAGACTGTGCCTCTATCAGTCAATCAGCTTCACCAGGCACGGTGATCACACCTCACGCTGCCTCGGCCTCGGCAAGGCCAGCAGCATAATTAAGGACGGGTCGCAGCCCGGTCACTCCCTCTTCTCCCCTCTCCCATCAGACAAAAGGTAGAGAAATGTGAAAATGTACACCTCCAGATCCAGGGACAATTTCTTCCCCGTTGTTATCAGGCAACTGGACCATCCTACCAACAACTAGAGAGCAGTCCTGAGCTACTATCTACCTCATTGGTGACCCTCGGACTATCTTTGATCGGACTTTATCTTGCATTAAATGTTATTCACGTTATTCCCTCTATTATGTATCTGTGCACAGTGGATGGTTGGATTGTAATCATGTATTGTCTTTCCGCCGACTGGTTAACACGCGACAAATGCTTTTCACTGTACCTCAATACACCTGACAATAAACTAAACTCAAAGTCAAATGGATTGCTTCATTGCCTCACTCCAAAGACTCCTTGTATCGAGCTTTGAGAATCGTTTTGTTTTGAAGCTTTTACCTTCTCCAGTTCATCCAGGATCATGAAAGGACGATAACAGTGCGAGGGAGGGGCAAGTTCAATGCTCCGAAATGCCGCGTAACCTCTCTCTGCTCTCTGGATGACCGGAACGGGAGAGGAGTCTTCCTCTTCTACGGAACAGAAAGAGAGAGTTAGATTTAGCTCTTAGGGCTGAAGAAATCAAGGGATATGGGGAAAAAACAGGAACGGGGTACTGATTTTAGATGGTCAGCCATGATAATATTGAACGCTAACCTAACAGCTAACTTAAAGCGGCATTCCAACATGAAAAGGTTCCCCACCCCTGTACTAGAACATACAGCATGACCAAAATCTAGGCTAGTGAAGCAGGATTTAAAGACTGACTTAAAGGTGGACATAAAGGTAGAAACAAAGAACTGCAGATGCTGGTTTACAAAAAAAAGACACAAAGTGCCAGAGTTACCCAGCGGTCAGGCAGCGTCTCTGGAGAATATGGATCGGATACCGATACAAAATATTCCCCAGCTACTTTGTTGGAAAAACCTGTCTAACTTTTGATGTTTTTCCTACTAACGACTACTTACAATTCTTGAAATAAGTCCTCTGCAGTTATCTGTGCTCCATGCAGTAGGACCTTGGCAGACAGGACAAGCTGGGCATTCAACCTGCAGACGTATCACCAAACTCCACCCATTATCATGCATCTATCATCATGGGTCGCATCTCACAGCTACATCGAGCAGGAGGTGCACAAGTCTGTCGTCCCACTCCACAAGGTTCAGGAACATCCACTGCCCTACAACCATCAGGTTTTGGAACCGAGCTACACAATCCTATCTCGACAACGGCCCAAGGACCACCTCTTGCCCTACTACGGACGTGTTTTATATCTAAATGTGTTTTCTCTTGTTTATTTGCAGGCTTATCTTCTTTCTACAGTCTTGAGGAATTTTGTATACTTTTGCATGATCTATGTTTTTGTGTGTTGCCTGAGTCTATATGCCTGTGCTGCTGTGGGCAAGGTTTTTCATTATACCAGCACGTATTTGTGCATATAATAATGAACACAACTTGTTTTGATCGGACTTACCTCGCTTTGAAATATATTTTTTTGCATCAGAGAGTCATAGTCATAGAGCACGGAAACAGGCCCTCCGGCTCAACATGTCCAAGCTGACCAAGATGCCCAATCTACACTACCCCCACCTGCCAGCGTTTGGCCCATATCCTCCAAAACCTTTCCTATCCATGTACCTGTCCAGATGTCTTTTAAATGCTGATATAGTACCTGCTTCAACTACCTCCTCTAATAGCTCAATCCATATACCCTCCACCGTCCTTGATTTCCCTACTCTGTAGGGTAAAAGACTGTGCCTTCACTCTATCTATTCCCCTCATGATCTCATACACCTCTATATGATCACCCCTCATCTTCCTGCGCTCCAAGGAAAAAAGTACTAGCCTGCCTAACCTCTCCCAATAGAGGTTGGGCAGGCTAGAACTTTTTTCCTTGGAGCGCAGGAAGATCCAACCCGACCTCCCGGTGGCTCAGCACTTCAACTCCCCCTCCCATTCCGTATCTGACCTCTCTGTCCTGGGCCTCCTCAACGGCCAGAGTGAGCAATGCCGCAAATTGGAGGAACAGCACCTCATATTCCGCTTGGGTAGTCTGCATCCTCTTGGCATGAACATTGAATTCTCTCAATTCTGTTAACCCTTGCTGTCTCCTCCCCTTCCTACCTCTCCCTCAGCCCTCGGGCTCCTCCTCCTCCTTTTTCCTTTTTTCCCCCTGCCTCCCCCCACCCCCCATCAGTCTGAAGAAGGGTTTCGGCCCGAAACATTGCCTATCTCTTTCGCTCCATAGATGCTGCTGCACCCGCTGAGTTTCTCCAGCATTTTGTGTACCCTCGATTTTCCAGCATCTGCAGTTCCTTCTTTAACACTCTCCATATAGCTCCTGCCCACAAGTCCTGGCAGCATCCTCGTAAACCTTCTCTGAACACTTTCCAGCTTATCAACATTCTTCCTAGACCAAGGTGACCAAGACATGAACACAATACTCCAAATGCAGCCTCACCGACGTCTCGTACAACTGCAACATAACATCCCAACGTCTATACTCAATACCCTGACTGATAAAGGCCAAAGTACCATAAGCCTTCTTGACCACTCTAGCCTGCTGTGACACCAGTTTCAAGGAACTATGTACCTAAACTCCTGGATCCCTCTGCTTCACTCATGCACTCCTATTGTGCATTTGTAGCATGGAAACGTATATTCAACTCATCTGGTTTAAAGTTGAATGTCTGCTTCTCACAAACTTCGACCTGGCTTTCTTCATTGCAACATATTAGAATAACCCTCTACCCTTTGCAGCTTCCTGTGGAAAGAGTCCACGTCAAGCACCTCAACTACGTTCAGACTTCCAGTTTCATTGCTCACCGGTGAGTTAACATGTATCTGTTGAACTCTCTTATGTACAGGTAGGTGATCATCTGATATCAATGGTCCATGGTTCTGATCTACCGGCAGGACTGACTACTCTTTCCTTGGCTAACCCAAGAGTGCTGTGAGCTTATCTGCCAGCTTTCTCTCACTCAGATAAAGACCCAGGGTATTCTCGCCATCCTCTGCGCTATTCTCCCCACCACAAAGAGGAATAGAGGGAATATTGTTCCATGGGCTTTGCTGAGATAACGCGGCATGGGAGTGTGCATAATGCCCGGTGGGTAGTAATACCAGTGCACTTCTGGTTCCTCAGCAGCAGCATCACCAGGATATTCACTGACTTAAGTCACGATGCCAAACACAGTGGAAATCATTGATCGCGCCAGAAGTACAGAGAGATAAATCTGTTTATGTTAGCAAACAGCTCACTTCCATGCTGTCTGACACTCAGAGTCAATCACCTAATCCTTTCCCATCTGCTCACATTTTTATTTCTTTAAGATTTAAAAAAAAAACATACACACAATTAACTCCTCAGAGCAAACGAAGAGCTTAGCAGCAAATACCAAGGATGAGAGAATCATCTGCGGCAAGGTTGGTGGTAACCCTGTACTGGAAAGTGCTGGAGTCTCTGCTTACAACGGCTTTTCCCTTTGCCCCAGCTTCTATCTTCATTTATTTAAAAGGCCTGGAATACAATCAGAAACTCAGTGTTTGCTTCAATCTGGAGGCCATTTTCACTGGGTAATAGGTCAGTGGGTGCGATGCATGAGACGTGATCCGAGCTGCCCTTTGCTTTGCTTACCACAAATGTCATATATATTAGTAAAGGTTTTTTCAAATGTGATCTGGACAAATGAGCGGTAGCATTTTTTGTGAACGGTGGTCACCTTTGTTGCAATTAGTGTTATTCCAAATGCTAAGCATTATGTGTTTGCACGTTTTCCCACAGCGCACATGTCCTTCATCTCCTGGACTTTCCCCCCTCCTGTCCTTCCTTCAACGGCAGCATAAAGTTTCCACAAACATGAGATTCAATTGTTGTATCTGAGCATACAAAGTTAGTGCTGGTAGTCTCTGAAGCTGTGGTAGGGATAAACCTAATGTACAGCTGACATTTGGATTAAAGCAATTTTCTGTTGAGATAGCTCGGCAGTGGTTAGGTGCCTCCCTCGTCCTAGTCTTAGTATACATGGTAACATCTCCTGCCATTCAAACTAGGGTCTTGTAACTCCGAGTCCTAATGTCCCTCAGCGAAAGAGCACTTGGCATTGTAACCCAAGTAAACCTGCTCAACAGAATGTGGGATAAAATGGTTGACTTTATTGAATATGTCGTTTACCAGTACGCATCCTAAATCTTCCTCAAATACTGTGCATCCAACTATATATATTTCTCAATAAAGTTAATGCCATATCCTTTTATGTCCACAGACAACGGAATCTGTTTATGTGATCATCTCATGCTGCAAATACCTTCTCCCTCTCTCTCCTGAATAAGTTTGATGTAGGACCACTGGAGACTGGCTGGTTTTTAAAAGGGGCAGAGCTTGCTAAATCAGGTTATTGTCGCTAATAATCAGAACCGGTGCTCATCCTAAATTCTTCTTTAAAGAAAAAATCCTCAGAGTATGTGAAGTATGAAGGGCACAAGGTTGCACAGCAGAGAAGCAGATTGCCACCTCGAGGGCTTCGGTTGGAATCTGACCCAGAGTAATGGGATGACTTCTTCTGCTCTGCTCCGAGGCTCTTGTTGCTGAGTGTCAGCTGTTCCTTCACCCCTCTTCCTTCCAGCATTAACTGTGCTGGCTTCAGTCACGGTTTGTCAGCTGCGAGGGAGAATCTTATACAAGACCAGTCTGGGAAGAATTGACGGCAAAGGAATGGGTTTCCCATCAGCCTGCTTGTATCACATCAAGTAAGGGGATATGGACTATGTGCGGACAAATAAGAGTTAGTCTTGGCATCATGTTCAGCATGGACATCGTGGGCCAAAAGGCCTGTTCACATGCTGTAATGTTCTGTTCATTCCACCTGGCGTTTAATGAATAATGTCATTAAAAGGAGGAGCCTCATCCATACAATCCATCCATTCATGACAAATAGGGCCGAGAGGAATCATTATCATGCAGTGCAAAAGGCTAGTCCCAAGGTGAACAAAACATTGGGCCAAGGCTGAAAATGGAGTGTGAATGCACAGTTTTCCACAATGGCCACAGATGGCAACATTGGTGAACTCACTGTTTGGTTACTGTAGGTACATCCCAGACAGTACATATCTGCATGCTGGAGAGATCTAGAGACGTAGCGGAGAGATAGTCTCACTGGTGCATGCGTGGGCAACACTGCCAAGATAAGCTGAGAGAGGATAAATATGAGAGAGCCAAGGCTGGCCTCTAGGTAGGGCTCAACAGATAATCTGCATTCAATGCCGTTTGTAATGCTTTTCCATGATTTGCAAACAGTGTAGAATTTTATTCATTTTACTGACTAAGATCATCCAGAACTTTGTTGTTTGTTATTTTAGCAGTTCAGGTTATTAGCTGAATGTAAATAGCACGGCTGTCCTGGAGGTATCTCTGGGCTGTTCAGCCGGGCTGATGGCTTCGCAGTCTAGACCTTCAGCATGGTTACTGCCATTCACGGAGCACGGTCAACAGACACAAGGTCACCAGCAATCAGCAGCTAGGAATGCAGCTGAGAGGAATCTGCATTTGCTTGGTCTTTTCATGACCTCAAGATGACTTAAACGGCCGTGCAGCCCATGAAGTACTCTGACTTGCAGTCACTGCTGTAACAACCAGCTTCATATCACCAACATTGTGATAAAGATGAAATACAGGAACACCACCGATTTTCCGGCAACTGATGGTCCGGCACCTCCTTCAATTCCGGACAAAATGTCAAGAGCATTGCATGTAGCACACAGACTTTTGGGATGTGTGCCTCCGTTTTGAAAGAGTTAATTGTTTACTTTTTGTTCATTGTTAATTCTTTATTTCAGTTTCTAGCAGTCCTTGGTGCTTTAGAGACACCGGAGGGGTATAATTAATGGGTCAGAGGTGTATTGTTGAATTATTATTATTATATGACCTCCTTTGGTCCAGCAAAATGGATAATCCGGCAAGGCTCTCGAACCAAGGGTGCCGGAAAATCAATGGTGTATCTGCTTGTGGGATAACTGCTGGCCTGGAAACGGAAATGAATCACTCTGCTTTGTACTTGAAGTAATGGCATAGGATGCTACACCTATGCAACCACTCAGGGCGGCACGGTGGCATTGCAGGAGAGCTACTGCCTTACAGCACCAGAGACTCGGGTTCGATCCTAACTACGGGTGCTTGCCTGAACAGATTTTGTACATTCTCCCCGTGACCGGCATGGGTTTTCTCCTTGATCTTCGGTTTCCTGCCACACTCCAAAGGCTTGTAGGTTTGTAGGTAAATTGGCTTGGTGTAAAATGGAAAATTGTCCTTGGTATGTGTGTAGGGCAGTGTTAATGTGCGGGGATCGCTGGTCGGAGCTGAAGGGCCTGTTTTCTGCGCCGTCTCTCTAAACTAAACTAAAGACCTAAGGAACACGGTTTAAAGTTGCATTCAAAGGCACTAAAGCTGGTTGCTGCTGGCATCATTGGAAGTGTCAGTATATATTAGATGGGATTGAGTCCACAGCCGGGGACAAAAGGACCAGTGAGCCAAGATTTTATAATTCAGGTAACTCAATGCAGACTGCGGAATCAAGTGGGGACCATGTTGAATCCACAACTCATTTCTGAACTGCCTTCAATAAATGTCATCAGAAGAGACACAGGTCTCCCTGGTAAGATTATCGTGTTACTACTGAACAGAGTTGGAATCACAGAATAAATTGCTACCATCAACAATGATTCAATGATAGTTTATTGTCACATGTACCTAGATACAGTGATATTCTTTGTATTTGTATAGTATCTACATGCGCCAACAAAGTTACAAAAGGTTCATCAAACAGTCTATGTTCTCAGTGGCCACCTACTGGGTCCCCCCTTTGTTTTTGGGGCCCCCCGCCAGGTACCCTCTTCGTCTCGGAGCCTTCTGCCGCTGTGTGGTAGAATCATCCTACCACAACCAGAGAGCAGTGCTAAACTACTATCTACCCCATTGGTAACCCTCAGACTATTCTTTAAGAAAGAACTGCAGATGCTAGAAAAATCGAAGGTAGACAAAAATGCTGGAGGAACTCAGCGGGTGAGGCAGCATCTATGGAGAGAAGGAATCGGCAGCGTTTCGGGTCGAGACCCTTCTTCAGACAGGTCTCGACCCGAAATGTCGCCTATTCCTTCTCTCCAAAGATGCTGCCTCATCCGCAGAGTTCCTCAAGCATTTCTGTCTACCTCGGACTATCCTTGATCGGACTTTTTAAGGATAAGGGGGAAATCTTTTAGGACCGAGATTAGAAAAACATTTTTCACACAGAGAGTGGTGAATCTCTGGAATTCCCTGCCACAGATGGTAGTTGAGGCCAGTTCATTGGCTATATTTAAGAGGGAGTTAGATGTGGCCCTTGTGGCTAAAGGGATCAGGGGATATGGAGAGAAGGCAGGTAAGGGATACTGAGTTGGATGATCAGCCATGATCATATTGAATGGCGGTGCAGGCTTGAAGGGCCGAATGGCCTACTCCTGCACCCACTTTCTATGTTTCTATGTTGGCTGGCTTTACATTGCACTAAACTTTATTTCCTTATCATGTATCTGTACACTGTCAATGGCTCAATTGTAATCATGTATTGCCTTTCTGCTGACTGGACAGCACACAACAAAAGCTTTTCATTGTGCCACAGTGGACATGACAATAAACTAAACTGTAAACATCCCCGGAGCCTTCTGCGTTCTTTAATGTCCACTCAGTGCATGGAGTGTGCGATTACTTTTTAAAATCTTCTTAACGTTTGGAGTCTGGCCTCAGAATCCATCATCTATGCGTGGTGTAACCATGTAATTCAGAGGGTCCTGTGGGCTTGCAGGGAGGAAGCTAATCTCAATAGGAGCTCACAGGGGAAGTGAACCTAATATGGAACAACATCGTATGGAGTAGATGATCCTGGATTTAATTTCTGGCCTTTGCTGATTTCCTAATCTCAAAGGGAGCAGCAGTAGGGTTAATTGAGGCAGGAGAGAAGGGACTATCAGTTCCTGACTGCAATGGAATAACCAGCTGGAAAGTGCATTAAAAAAACGCATGCGTTAGCAGAATAGCTCACTCAGATTGTCCAAACTGTATAATGGGAGAGGTACCAAACGACTGCTGCTCCCAATGGAACTGTGTCCAATAATAGTGAGTGGTCTGTGGAAGGTTTATTAAACTGGTGATATATAGGACCAAGGTGTTGTGCACAATAGAACAGACCGCAGAAAGTGGTGCTGACGGACATCAGACTGTTTTGTCATCAGACTCCGGTCGGTCGATGAGGGGCCCCAAAAGAGACCTCAGTGAGGGATTGGGGGTGGAGGATCAAGTGGTGAGCAGAAAACGGAAGAGGGACCTACATGTTCGGGAAGGAACTGCAGCAGCTGGCTTATACCGAAGATAGACAAAAATTGCTGGAGTAACTCAGTGGGTCAGGCAGGTTCCCTGGAGAAATGGAATGGGTGATGTTTCATTCTGGCCTGTCTCCCTAAGGTGACCTACATGTAGTGGGATCCACACACCATTCATGGTAGCCTTGGACTGATTAGTGTTGCTGGGGCGTGCCTCACATTTGTTGTGAAGGCCTCTCACTCCGCAAGTGGCCTGCACCATCCTTGGCCCACAGATTCACACATGTAGAGGGATCCATGCATCATACACAAGAAGAAGGGTCCCGACCCGGAACGTCACGCATTCCTTCTCTCCACAGACGCTGCCTGTCCTGCTGAGTTACTCCAGCATCTGCAGTTCCTTCCTACACAGCCTTCACTTCAGTTCAGTTTAGTTTATTGTCACGTGTACCGAGGCACAGCGAAAGGCTTTTGTCTTGGACTGCACAGTAATGCAGGGGCAGGATTGATAGTTGTCCTGAAGGTCTCTTTCCCCAGGAGTTTATCCACACCATCCTTGCCCAAGATTCAGCAATGTATAAGTAGCTCTAACTCGAGACTGAAGAAGGTATAGACCCGAAGCGTCATATTCTCCAGAGATGCTGCCTGGCCCGCTGAGTTACTCCAGCACTCTGTGTATTTTTGGTAAACCAGCACCTGCAGTTCCTCATGCCTCCCATGAAGCTTCTACAGTGAACCTGCGCCCAGAACGCTAGACACTGACCTACGGACAACTGAAATCTACAAATATTCAGCTACTCTTGATGATGTCTGTAAAATGAGACGATGTATAACTTAGAACAACCCTGATCAATCACAGCTATAAATGTGATGGGCAATTGGACTGGAATCAATGCACCAGTATTTAACTCTGCTGCCCTCTCCAGATATGATTAGTGCAACCAAGTGAAGCACCCAATGTTTATCACCGTAACCTGTTTGCAAGACATTGAACAGAGGGAAAGAGAAACATTTTGTTGTCCTCCTCTCTATTGTGCTGGTGACAATCTGTATTTGGCTGACAGAAATTCTGCTCTGACCCGGGGTTAATGACATGCACAGCGCATCGCACTGATCAAGTGAATAATGCAGATTTCTTCCCCCTTTGTAGTATAAAGTTAAAGCCTAGGTCACAGAGTGAAGCTGCAGCGAGCAACTCCCCATGTGTCTCTTTTAATTAACACACTCGTAACTAAAGCTGCCGCCCAAGGTCAGACAACCGCCTCCCCTCAGACAGGCAAGAGGACACGACTCACAACAGCGGCGATGAGGACAAGAGAACTGACCTCTCCAGGAGCAAAATGTCAATTAATTATACTTTTACTACCCTCTCAATTATTACAAGCTGATAAGCTGAATAGGGTATCTGAAAATGGCATTAAATCATCAGCAAGTCGCTGGCTGGTGAGTACAGTGTGACAATTACCATAAAATTCACAGATGTGGTGCCTAATAATAGGACATAAATAGTTAGAGGTTGTTTATGGCCTAATCCATACTCCTGTCATATTTCCCATCTCTTTAACTGGACAGTTTTGTCACAATAAGGGATTTTAAGGTGAGGGCTGGAAAATCAAAGTAATCCAGTGGTTGAAGGTGAATAGGACGTTTACTGAGTCTCACCCCTGCAGCATGCAGATACCAACTCATGGGGTAGACACAAAATGCCGGAGTAACTCAGCGGGTCAGGCAGCATCTCTGGAGAGGAGGAATGGGTGACGTTTCCAGGCGAGACCCTTCTTCAGACTGAGAGTCAGGGAAAGGGTAACGAGAGATATAGACGGTGATGGAGAGAGATGTGGAACAAATCAATGAAAAATATGCAAGAAAAGTAACAATGATCAAGGAAACAAGCCATTGTTAGCTGTTTGCTCGGTGAGAATGGGAAGCTGGTGTGACGTAGGTGGGGGAGGGATGGAGAGAGAGGGAATGCTGGGGTTACTTGCATCCCTGCATTGAACCGAAACATCACCCATTCCTTCTCTCCAGAGATGCTGCCTGTCCCGCTGAGTTACTCCGGCATGTGCGTCTATCTTCAGTTTAAAACAGCACCTGCAGTTCCTTCCTGCACATACCAACATGGGTTCAGTTTAAGTTCTCAGCAATGCTCAGTGGTTGCAGGTGTAAAGGGTAGGGACAGTGGTGGGAGGAGTGTAGGCAAAAGGGAGAAACTGAACGAGCAAAACACTGCCGATGCTGGAAAACTGGAAAGATTCGGAAAGTGGTCGTCAGTCCCTGTGGAGAGTGGGTGAAAGAGTTAACGTTGCAGGCCAGTGGCCATCCGTCAGAAGAGAGGAATGAAGCTGCTGCCTATGTGCCAAGTGGCAATGGATGAATGGGCTGCATCGATCACAGTTGTGGTTGTCTGCAGGTTGACTCCCACTCTGGTGTTGATAAACAACGAGTGGACATGAAGGATGCACTGAGCACTGTGAGGGACAGGTCAAACAACACGTGGGCATCCTTGGGAGAGGTGGGGACAAAATTGTCCTGAAGAAAGCTGCTGTGGGTGACACAGCTCTCACTACTAGGGCAGCACCGTGGCACAGTGGTAGAGCTACTGCCTTACAGCGCCAGAGACCCGGGTTCGATCCTGACTATGGGTGCTGTCTGTACGGAGTTTGTGACCTGCGTGGGTTTTCTCCGAGATCTTCGGTTTCCTCCCACACTCCAAAGACGTACAGGTTTGTCGGTTAAATGGTTTTGGTATAAATGTAAACATGTCCCTAGTATGTGTAGGATAGTGTTAGTGTGTGGGGATCGCTGGTCAATGCGGACTTGAAGGGCCTGTTACTGCATTGTATCTCCAAACTAAACTGAACTAAAACTAAACTATTGCTGATTCTCTGCTGCGTGCAGAGTCACTGGCCTGAAAGAAGAAAGTGCCCCTTCTCCACACAATGTGGACTTTTACTCAGAGGCACTGTACCTGGTTACTTCCTTTATTCTGTCCAGCAAGCTCTGTGCTTGCTCCCCTCGCCTGGAAGTAACTGGGGCGCGGTGGTCTGGTTCTGCCAGGCACCACAGTCACGTGTCTGTGGTGGTGAACTAGGCAGGAATCCTCACCACAATGCCCCCGAAAACATAATTACAGAGGGATTCACAATTGATCTGCACATTTTGTATCTGCATTTCTGTATTCTGCATTATATTATGTTTCCTTTCTCTTTTTGCACTACCTGCTGAACACACATAAAGTATCATCAGCCTGGAAAGCATGCAAAACAAAGTTTGTCACCATATCGCCATACAGGTGACAATAATAAACAAATACTAATATTATTTTGCCTTTAGTTCTACGTTTGTTTCTGTTAATATGTAGACACACACACATATATATATATATATATATATATAAACACGCACACTCACACACACACACATATCTAGTTTAGTTTGGAAATACAGCGCGGAAACAGGCCTTTCGACCCACCGTCCGCGCCGACCAGCGTTCCCCGCACGTTAACACTATCCTACACACGCCTGGCAATTTGCAATTTTTACCGAAGCCAATTAACCTACAAACCTGTACGTCTTTGGAGTGTGGGAGGAAAGCGGAGCACCTGGAGAAAACGGCGAGAATGTACAAACTCCGTACAGACAGCACCTGTGGTCAGGATCGAGCCCGTGTCTCTGGCGCTGTAAAGAACCTATATATGTATATGTGTGTGTGTGTGTGTGAGTGTGTGAGAGTGTGTGTGTGTGTGTGTGTGTGTGTGTGTGTGTGTGTGTGTGTGTGTGTGTGTGTGTGTGTGTGTGTGTGTGTGTGTGTGTGTGTGTGTGTGTGTGTGTATGCGAGAGAGTGTGCGTGAGAGTGTGTGTGTACAATAATATATTAAACTTAATATACTGAACCTTTTTTCCATTTACTATAATGTTTACAGCGAACTATGTTTACATATTCTGTTGTGCTGCTGCAAGTAAGAATTTCATTGGTCCATTTGGGATATATGACAATAAAACACTCTTGACTCTTGACTTTACGGTAGGCTGCTACATCATTGTAGATGTGAATGGAGCATTTGTCCTTTCTTCCACTATGTCGATGTTATACTCATTTAATTGAAGTTTCTCTCGGTACTCCTCGTGAATGCCTCTCTGCAAGCTCGGCCCCTTCACTATAAACTCAGCAAGCTGCCGGCGGATCCCAGTGTTCCAAATTCCAAGCCCCAATCCCTCCCCTCCATGGATTGCAGGCCACAGATGGGAGCTTGACATGCAAGGGGGAGATTAGGTCCCCCGTGGAATGTTTGATGAAACAGGACTGAATAATAAAAGAGAAGGCAGGTGAACCAGATAATGGAGGTCATTAAAACAAGGCTAGAGGATGTGGGTTCCCAGAAGAATAGGAAGGTAGGGCACCATTAACCGCCCCATTGCACCTTACCTACGACTCAGTTTTAGAGTTCAGAGCTGGATTTAACATGTCTATATATTACCCTCTAGCAAATCTCTTATCTGCAAACTCACAAGCTCAATTAAGCAATGTGGACCAGGAAATCTGTTGGTCTAACTCCCTAAGGATGCATACAGCCAACAATATAAATAGGAAAGAATTATTATACCACTCTGTCATACTTTCAGGATCTCCTGAATCAATTTACTGGATAGTCCTTTGAACCCTTGTTCAAATAACATTTAGTATTACTCTGCAATTGGCACTGAGCAAGATCTCATCAACAGCAAAGAGATGAATGAACAGTTTATGATGGTAGACACAAAATGGTGGAGTAAGCCGGCGGGCCAGGCAGCGTCTCTGGAGAGAAGCATTTATCATGGTGTCGGCTACGGAAAGGAAGCAGGCCAGACCTGGATGCTCCCTGCTCTTCACTAATCACTTTCACAAGGGCTTCTCCATGTCTAGACCGATGGACTGCACTTTGCACACCTCATGCCTCAGAGTCTACGACATTTTGTTACCAGAGTTCTCTTCTCCATTCACATAAATATGTCTCATTTGTACAAATGATGCAGCACCCACTCAAGCCTGAAGTCCTGCAATGGGACTTGAACTCACAAACTCCTCACACAGGGATGCTGACACACTCACACTTTGTGTCAAACTGATGTTTTATGTATAGCTAGAAACAGAAGATGCTGGCTTATACTGCGGAGAGACATAAAGTGCTGGAGCAACTCAGTGGATCAGGCAGCATCTCTGGAGAAAATGAACAGGTGGCGTTTCGGGTCAAAACCCTTCTTCAGGCTGAAAGTAGTGGGGGGGAGGGGGAGAGGGGGGGAGGGGGAGAGGGGGGGAGACTGGAGGTAGGAAAAGGCCAGAACAAATCAGGGTTGGCAACAGATGACCAAGGGAGTGTGGAGCCCATAATGGGCGATTGTTGGCTGGGTAAGAGGTGAACATTGATGGATTCAGGGATGCGAACAAACTGATGTTCCATGAACCTACTATATAATCCAAACATGGAGAATGACAGTTTGCAAAGTCTGGACTAAACACAGTGGGTTAGTTCCACTGAGACTAAGTTAGAATTTCTCTTTCACCTCACCCAGGCTGGGACAGATTCGAACACTCTCTGGTAACCCAATCAACAGTGCGAGGGAAGTACGTTCCCATGTCAAACAATTACCGTCTCAATGAGGACACGCTGTAATTCCATGAGGGAATCGTGCTATTGCTATGCCATCATGATAATGAAATTAGTTACTGTAAGGCCCAATTATAACTGCATCTGAGATCTTGCCCACTGCACGCTACAAGGACACAAGTGAAGAAGCATGGTGGAACACACATCCAGCATCTGTTCATGGACCACAGGGACATAAGCTTTTCCCTTTTTATCCAAATCAAATTAACTGGAGAATGATATTTCTGTTCCCTATAAATACTATTTTTTTTCCATTAGAAGCACATCCTTTGCCTAAGGTCCAGAATACAAATTGTCAGTCTGCCTCTCAGCTAAAGGCAATGACTAATACATCTTAAGACACAAAGTGCTGGAATAACTCAGCGGGTCAGGCAGCATCTCTGGAGAACATGGATGGATGAAGTTACGGGTCGGGATACTTCTTCTTTAATTGCCCTAGTTAGGTTTAAATTATATTTAATTTTGTTTTTTCCCCGTCCTATAATGCTAGGATTGGCAAACAATGTTCACAAGTAAGTTCTTCTCAATGAGAGCAGTTGTCCTTTGGATAGCTTTACATTAAGGGCATCACTTTGTCATCAACTACTAGCTGGCAGTGAGTACCAGAATAATGATATAAAAGATCAAATTCTCCAAATTACAATCACTACTATCAAGCCTTTATGCCTGATTATCACACACAAGGTCAGGGCCTTCCGATAAGAGATGGTAAACTAAAGCTCTCAGTTTTTTCTCGAAAAGATCTCACGGCAATAATTTAAAGAAGAGCAAGGAAGTTCTCACTCGTGATTGAAGGAAGATTCATCTTTCAACCCAACAGCATAACTGTACATTAACTGTGTCTGTGTGACACAGTGCTGACCAAAATACCCCATCAACGTCAGTCCCACCTGTCTGCATTTGGCCCATATCCCTCTAAATCTGTCCTACACATGTACCTGTCTAAATGGCTTTTAAATGTTGTTATTGCACCTGCCTCATGTGTCATTTTTCTGCATTACCCATACCTCTTGATTCTATAATATCTAAACAGCTATCTTCACTATACTCAGTGACAAAGCTGCTACAACCCTGCAGGGGAAAGTAGTCTCAACATTCACGACCTACTTGTCATTCTTCTTATCTCTGATCTGAACAGTGCCGCCTTCCACCTCAGTCAAGTGAAGCATCATCCCTGAAACTACCCTGTCGGGCCCTGTATATTTTCGTGAGATCCTATCTTAGGCTTGTAAACTTGAGAACCTGTACCAGTCAGTGTCACCAAGGCTCCATTTTTATTGAGCAAGACTTCTTTACCCATGTACTCAAATTTTGCAATAAAGGCCAGCGTATCATTTGCCTTCCAAATTGCCTGCAGTCGCTACCTGTTAAACATTACTGATTTGTGTGCTAGGACAGCCGGTTCCCAACATCGTTCAGGCTCTAGACTGTGCTGTAGACTTTCAAGAAAGAGGCAGCGCAGTGGCGCAGCGGCAGAGCTGCTACCTTACAGCACCAGAGATCCCGATTCGATCCTGACTATGCGTGCTGTTTTTGTGGAGTCTGTATGTTCTCCCTGTGGCCGCGTGGGTTTTCTCCGGGTGATCCGGTTTCCTCCAACACTCCAAAGACGAACAGGTTTGTAGGTTAATTGGCTCCGGTGAAATTGCAAATTGATATGAGGATAGTGTTAGTGTACGGAGTGATCCCTGGTCAGCGTGGGCTCAGTAGGCTGCACTGTCTGTTTCCAAGCTGGATCGCTAAAGTCTACAGTTGCAGCGCACGGTCTCGCCATTTAAGAATTACTCCACCTTGCCTATATTTATCTACCAACATGGATGACCTGATATTTTCCCTTTTTTTATTCCTTCTGCCTTAACCTTTCCCAAATCACATACCTTATCTCCACCTCCCTTTTTTTTTGTAATTTCAAAGCAGACTTTTTTCAAGTAAATAATCCATACAATACATGAACTGTGCAAAAGGATTCAGCCGACATTCCCGGAGGCCCTACAAACATTCAATACTGCTTTCCCAAATCGCAGTTTCCCCCCCACACCCTTGCCACTCATGTGGCCCATTGGCGTGAATTCCCTTCCCTTATTTTGAGGGGCGTCTCCACCACACCCTGCCCCTCATGTCCAGCAGCGGAAGGACCCTAGACTGTCGCCCTCCCCCACAGAGCCTTGGCGTTGGCTAGCACCGAGCTTCAGCACGTACTCCTGCAGTCTGAACCTCGCTGCATGCTTGCGGTCAACACGGCCTATATGTACTGCATTCAATTCCCTCATCCAAATCAGTGATATAGATTGTGAACAGCTGGGACCCTGCAGCACTTACTAATCACACCCTTCCAATCTGAAGCTGACCTGCTTATTTACGCGCTGCCTTTAATTTGCACACGCATAGGACTCCACAGTCAGGTACTTTCATTTTGTTCGTAGACAAAAGCGCTGGAGAAACTCAGCGGGTGCAGCAGCATCTATGGAGTGAAGGAAATAGGCAACGTTTCAGGCCGAAATCCGGAAATAGGCAGCGTTTCGGCCCGAAACGTGGCCTATTTCCTTCGCTCCATCGATGCTGCTGCACCCGCTGAGTTTCTCCAGCACTTTTGTCTACCTTAAATCTTCCAGCATCTGCAGTTCCTTCTTATACACTTTCATTTTGTTCAATGACTTCTCGTGCAGCACCTCACACAAGGCCATCTGAAAAGTTACACAAGAACCGGTTTCCTCTTTTTGTTCTGCTAGTTACAACCACAGAAACCTCTAACATTTGTCAAACATGATTTCCCTTTCAAGAACGTATGTTCTCTCGGCCCAATCCTATTATTATTTTCCAAGTGCTCTTTCATCACTGGTTTAATAATAGATTCCAACCTTTTCCCTCCTCTACGGGTCTATTGTGCTTTGTTTTTCTCTCTTTCTCCTTTCTTAAGTGGCGAGGTTACATTTTCTTCCTTCTATTCTGTGGGAACTGCTTTGGAAGCGATGGAATTTGGGTAGGTGTCAAAAATACATCCATAACCTCCACTGCCACTCTCAGGGACATTGGGCCCATGGACCGAAAACGTCTGCATTGTGTTACTTTACCCACCGAGCAGAGATGAGGCCTTTAAATGTCTTTCAAAATGGGGACACAAGAGACTGCAGGAGTATTGAGCGACTTGCTGAAGGAACTCAGTGGGTTAGGCAGCATTTGGGGAGGGAGTGAACAGGCGATGTTTTGAGTCATGACCCTTCTTCAGACCCCTCTTTCAAATGGCACAGCCTGTGGAACCAAGTAAAGAGAGCGATAAGTTGCCAGACTTGCTGAGACTAGTTGTCGGGTAGGCTAGTCCAGGAAACTGGATTTTCAGGCTTTTTGGCTTTGATGAGTGAAACTGTTAAGTCTACGCAGGGTGCAGCTAGCTATATTATTTTTATATTTCAAAACAGGCAGCATAAAACTGAACTTTAGACGACGACCTCAGGAACCTGTGGCATTTACAAGAATGTCACAGTAGCTTTAGAGTTTGGAACCTCACAGTGGAGCGGTCACAGTGAGCCCAGTATTGACATCCCTTTCCTCAAGATCTTTGTGCATTTCTGCCATTTTCTATCATGACCTGAGACTGGATACAGCACTGCTTAGTGTCCTTACAAACCAGCTTGATTATATATTTGTATGAACGAACTGCGGATGCTGGTTTAAACCAAAGATAGACACAAAATGCCTCTACTTCCTGAGAAGATTACGGAGAGTCGGTCTGTAAAGGAGGACTCTCTCTAACTTCTACAGGTGCACAGTAGAGAGCTTGCTGACTGGTTGCATCGTGGCTTGGTTCGGCAACTTGAGTGCCCTGGAGAGGAAAAGACTACAAAAAGTAGTAAACACTGCCCAGTCCATCATCGGCTCTGACCTTCCTTCCATCGAGGGGATCTACCACAGTCGCTGCCTCAAAAAGGCTGGCAGCATCATCAAGGACCCACACCATCCTGGCCACACACTCATCTCCCTGCTACCTTCAGGTAGAAGGTACAGGAGCCTGAGAACTGCAACGACCCGGTTCAGGAATAGCTACTTCCCCACAGCCATCAGGCTATTAAACCTGGCTCGGACAAAACTCTGAACATTAATACCCCTCCATCTATTATTTGCACTTTGTTAATTTATTAATTCATGTGTGTATTTAAGTATATAACTGTAGTCAATGCCTACTATGTTCTGTTGTGCTATGCAAAGAAAGAATTTCATTGTCCTGTCAGGGATATATGACAATAAACTCTTTTGACTTTTGACCTTGACTTTTGACTTTGACTTTGAAATGCTGGAGTAACTCAGCGGGACAGGCAGCATCTCAGGAGAGAAGGAATGGGTGACATTTTGGGACGAGACCCTTCGTCAGACGTTGATGAAGAATATTGATTACATATTTGATACATCATGTTGATTACATATTTGTTATACATGTTCTAACTTTCCCTTCTGTATTGACACAAAGTATCCACTAAGAGGATTCTTTATAAACTCACAGCTATTCCACCTACATTCCAAGCTAAATGTAGGTGGTGAAATGTCCTTGCCGTTCTTTGTCCTGTGATATTTCTCATTAACACCTCATTATCACTTAATGAAAGCTTCTGAATGTCTTCAACGTTTTTTTGAGGAATGTTGTGCTATTGTGCAGTATTACTCACACCTCCAGCTATAAAAGATTCCTGGCACCAACACAGATGTTTCAACTGGTGAGGCTACTTCAGCCCCATAATGCTCTGGTTTCGAGGGGTAGGGGCCAAATGTGGGCAAAAGGGACTGTCTTGGTCGGCACAGACAAGTTGGTCTGCAGGGCCTATTTCCAGAGTATGACTGTGACTCTATCCCTGCCTCCCTCTAATTCCAGACTTTATGAAATCCTCACTTCCTTTACAATGCCCAAGGCAGCCAGGTGACCCTCACTTCAACGTTTCCCTCGTCACTACCACCTCTCCATTTCTGCCTCCTTTTAAAAAATAATTTTATTTATTCAAACATGACCATTTGCCCTAATTTCTCAGGGATAAGATATGTTATGACTGATGAGATAACTAATCATTTGGATTTTTGCTCAGACTTTGATTGGACTTTAGATTCAGATTCAGATTCAATCTTTATTGTCATTGTACAGTGTAGAGTGCAGAGGCGACAAAATGCAGTTAGCATCTCACCCAGAAGAGCGAACATAGAATAATGGAATAGCAAAATATATAAATGTACATACAGTAGCAGTAATGCAATTTTTCTGGGGGAAGGAGTGTCCGGGGGGGGGGGGGGGGGGGGGTGACTGGCAGTCACCAGGTGCAGAGTTAAGTTGTGTAACAGCCGCAGGGAAGAAGCTGTTCCTGAACCTGCTGGTCCGGCAACGGAGAGACCTGTAGCGCTTCCCGGATGGGAGGAGGGTAAACAGTCTGTGGCTGGGGTGAGAGCAGTCCTTGACGATGCTGCGCGCCCTTCGCAGACATCGCTTGCTCTGGACAGACTCAATGGAGGGGTGTGAGGAACCGGTGATGCGTTGGGCAGTTTTCACCACCCTCTGCAGTGCTTTCCGGTCGGAGACAGTAGTTGCCATACCATACTGTGATACAGTTGGTAAGGATGCTCTTGATGGTGCAGCGGTAGAAGTTCACCAGAATCTGAGGAGACAGATGGACCTTCTTTAGTCTCCTCAGGAAGAAGAAACGCTGGTGAGCCTTCTTGACCAGTGTTGAGGTATTTTGGGTCCAAGAGAGGTCATCAGAGATGTTGACCCCCAGAAACCTCAAGCAGGAAACACGCTCCACCTCCGTCCCGTTAATATGGATGGGGGTGTGCGTGCCACCCCAAGACTTTCTGTAGTCCACAATTGGTCTTCTTGGAGTTAAGGGCCAGGTTGTTGTCAGCGCACCATGCTGCTAGGAGCTGAACCTCCTCCCTATAGGCCGACTCATCGTTGTCGCTGATGAGGCCAATCACCGTTGTATCATCTGCATACTTGATGATGGTGTTAGTACCATGTACAGGTGTGCAATCGTAGGTGAAGAGGGAGTAGAGGAGGGGGCTCAGCACGCAGCCCTGTGGAACGCCGGACTTTATTGGACTTTAACTTGCACTTAACGTTATTCACGTTATTCCCTTTATCATGTAACTGTACACAGTGGATGGCTCGATTGTAATTAGGTATAGTCTTTCCGCTGGCTGGTTAGCACACAACTAAAACTTGTCACTGTACCTACCGAGGGTTTGTTGTGTGCTAACCAGTCAGTGGAAACACGTGGCAATAAACTATAAACTCAAACTCAAGATGGGGGTTGATTAGGGACAGTCAGCGTGGTTTTGCATGTGGGAGTTCGGTCTTACAAACCTGATTGAGTTTTTTGAAGAAGTCAGCCAATAGGTTGATGAGGGCAAAGTCATAAATGTTGTCTATATGGACTTCAGCAAGGCATTTGAAACTGTTCCACATGGTAGGCTGCTCCGGAAGGATAGATCGCATGGGATCCAGGGAGGGCTAGCCAACTGAATACAGACTTGACTTCATGGAAAGAAGCAGCAGGTGGTGGTGGAAGATTGTTTTTCAGACAGGAGGCCTGTGGCTAGTGGTGTGCCTCAGGGCTTGGTGCTGGCCAAATATCCTAGAGCGGATCTTTGGTGCTGGCCACATTGCTGTTTGTGGTTTTTGTCAATGATTTTGATGCAAACGTACAAGGCATGATTAGTAATTTTGCAGATGACATGATGGTACCATAGATAGTGAAGATGGCTATCAAAAATTACAGCAGGATCTTGAACAGTTGAGCAAGTGGCTGAAGAATAACAAATGGAGCTTAATACAGAAAAGAACGAGGTGATGCATTTTGGGAAGTCAAACCAGGGCAGGAATTTTACAGTGAATGGGCAAGGTCCTGGGAGTGTTGTAGGCTGATATGGGCCAAATATAGATAAAATACACTAACTTAAAGGGGGTACCTTGATTAGCATAGACAAATTGGGTGGGAGGGCCTGTTTCCGTGCTGTATGACTACATGGCTTCATCTTACGATACGATAGAACATTTATATCCCAGGAGGGAAATTAGACTGCCAACAGTCATAAAACTCAACAAGATACATGAAAAATTAAAGTGACGAGTGGAAAGTCCAGGATTGCGGATGTGCAAAGATTGGGGGGGGGGGGGGGGGGAGGAACAGTCGAGAACGAAGGGGAACCCAACAAGGGGGCTGCTTGTTGGCATGTACTGCAGCAGGCCTGGTTGAACGCTGCGAGCAGAAGATAAGACTGTTCGATTAACTTTTTGCGATTTTGTCAGCGCAGGAAATGTGGCTAAGTGATACCTGCCGTAACAAATCTTTTGCACTGTTGCTCGGTACATGTGACAACAAAGTATAATTGAGTGATTGAAAAAGCCAGACTGGTTTTCACAGTTAACAACGTATTTTAAACAGGCTATTGCTACTTCAGAAGTATCATGATCAAGGTACTCTGTGTTGTGATAGAAAAGATTATTTCATGATCCTTCTTCCAACTGCTTCCATGCACTTTCGGAGATGCAACTGCAGTATAAGGGAGCTGTGGAAGCTGCAGGAGGAGCTTATACTAGCCACTAGCCTATTCTCATATCATTTTATATACAGCACCACAAGGAAAAATTCGGCCACGATTTAGACATCTGCGCAGGAATAAATTAGGAGCCAAACTGACCAAAACCAACCCGAGCGCACTGAGCTCAGGTCAGGCAGTGAGACTCAGCAATGAAGCTATATCTTAAATAATGCAAACCTCCTGCAACACTGCCCGACCTCTCCCGTCTCCAAGGGCTGTCAACCCTACAACATTCTTCAGCACTGAGAATTGATGCAATATTTATAAAGAACCTGATTTGACCAGAGCCCAAGGACTTATAATCTTTTTGATACCTGAGCCAGACGTATATAGTCAGTTCCTGTCTGACTCGGGATGGGCAACCAGGGTCTACAGTGACAGTAATAGAGCTGACAGCTACATAAACCACATGAGTAGGCAGAACATCAACTGCTGGACTCAGACTAAAAAGGCAACTTGCTTCATTGATAGCGTATTTAAATGTCATGTAGCAAAAAGAGGAAATTAATCATCTTTAGATGCAGTAATCATTCTTCAGAAGAAGGTGACACTTCATATAATGTGAAGAAGATAAAATATGCAACTGGAATATTCAAAAAGATTGAACTATGTGACCTTTGTTTATGTCGCCGGCAAGTCTTGTCCTTGCTGGATGCGGACTTATTTTCAACACAAATCTGCACACTAAATCTAACGTGAAGCTCTGACATGGTTTGTACACATACGTGCGATGCTTCTCATTAGCAAGATGCTGACTTAAATGTGACGATGAGATTTAGTTGGGTGGGAAAGATGGGCCAGTGGGTTTATCGGGTCTGGCATGGCTCCCTTGAACAAAAAACACACCAGCTTTTTGGAAGCACCATCCATATCAGTCCCAGCAGGTTTGGGAGTGGGACGATAATTTTGGTCACCGTGTGTTGTTTTGAGATTGCTTTAGCAAAATACTTCAAGCTCTTTATAAAATCCCACTCCTGGTAATATGCTGAGCTTGGCAGCTCTCTGTATAGTCAGAAATCTGACAGCCAGCGATTTCTCTATACCTGATCTGCTTAAGAAACAGGAGCAGGGAGCTCAAAACTGCAGCAATAAAATTTAAATCACTCTTAAAACGGAAACGATTGGAATTAAATAATTACAGAAATCCAAACAGGATATGGTGTTGCTGAATTGGTTATGGGCTGTGGCCTATAAAACACCCTCAGGGAAAGGACTGCTGGAAATGAATAAGGTCAAGTGACAAGGCTGAGATTTTTAAATAATTACATTTATGAGGCCAATAAATTATGATACATTTTCCCATTTTCAAATGACTGCAGTAATCCTTTTATTCTTCACTGAATTTTTTTTTCTCTAAAGGACTATTACCGCCTTCAGTAGATAGGATGAGGTGA
This sequence comes from Okamejei kenojei, assembly GCA_035221665.1. Classification (NCBI taxonomy): domain Eukaryota; kingdom Metazoa; phylum Chordata; class Chondrichthyes; order Rajiformes; family Rajidae; genus Okamejei; species Okamejei kenojei. Next base: position 22,991,742 of record CM069162.1, read on the forward strand.
TGACCTGTCAAAGTCAATGGAGTTCTATTTGTCGATTTACATTTAATAATTCCTTACTTTTTGTTGGTCCAGGAACTCCAGTGCTTGGAGGTATTCCCTGGTTTAAAATAGAAACTGCTGATACAGAGGACACTCAAGTGACACTGTTCACTGTGATAGAGGACACTAATGCTGAAGTGGCTGATCATTCACATATTTTGGTCAACTCAGTTCAGTCCTGTATTCAGCTCTGATAATTCAGGTAAGCAAACAACATTTTTTTTTTCCAAGTATTATAATTCCTCAAAAAGGCAGCCAATATTAACACCACCCTGGCACCTGAGAACCATTACCTCCTGCTTCAAGAACAGCTTCTTCCCGGCAACCATCAGGCCCTTGGACACTACACAACACTGATCTCAGCAACCGTGAGAGTCCTTCTATGGGCAGTGTCTATGGTTGGATTACGACTGGGGGGGGGGGGGCAGCAGTAGTGTTTCTGCCTTACAGTGCCAGAGGCCCAGGTTCGACCCTGACTACAACAGCTGTCTGTACGGCGTTTGAACGTTCTCCCTGTGACCGTGTGGGTTTTCTCCAGGTGCTTAAGTTTCCACCCACACTGTACAGATTTCAGGCTTCTGTAAATTGTCCCTAGTGTGTAGGATAGTTCTAGTGTATGGAGTGATGGCTGGTCGGAATGGATTTGGTGGGCCAAAGGGCCTATTGCCACGCTGTATCTCGAAAGTAAAGATATCTTACTAGATAGGGCTCTTAAAGATAGCAGAGTCAGGGGATATGGGGAAAAGGCAGGAATGGGGTACTGATTGGGGATGATCAGCCATGATCACACTGAATGGCGGTGCTGGCTCGAAGGGCCGAATGGCCTACTCCTGCACCTATTGTCTATTGCCTATTCATTTTTTGCACTATGAATGCAACCTAGTATTACAGTTATTAATTTATGAATTTTAATTGTTTGACTACTCTGTTTTATCTGTGTGTATTGTGTTGATGGGCCTGTTAAACCTAGAAACATAGAAAATAGGTGCAGGAGTAGGCCATTCGGCCATTCGAGCCTGCACCGCCATTCAATATGATCATGGCTGATCATCCAACTCAGTATCCTGTACCTGCCTTCTCTCCATACCCCCTGATCCCTTCAGCCACAAGGGCCACATCTAACTCCCTCTTAAATATAGCCAATGAACTGGCCTCAACTTCCTTCTGTGGCAGAGAATTCCAGAGACTCACCACTCTCTGTGTGAAGAATGTTTTCCTCATCTCGGTCCTAAAGGAATTCCCCCTTATCCTTAGACTGTGACCCCTTGTTCTGGACCTCCCCAACATCGGGAACAATCTTCCTGCATCTAACCTATCCAACCCCTTAAGAATTTTGTAAGTTTCTATAAATCCCCCCTATGTCTTCTAAATTCTAGCGAGTACAAGCCAAGTCTATCCAGTCTTTCCTCATATAAAAGTCCTGACATCCCAGGATTGTCTGGTGAACCTTCTCTGTACTCCCTCTATGGCAAGAATGTATTTTCTCAGATTTGGAGATTAAGCTGCTGCAATAGTGTCTTGGGCTGAAAGCTTTCAATCTAGGAGAATCTAGGACCAGAGGTAATATCCTCACAATAAAAATACATACCTTTAGAAAGGAGATGAGGAAGAATTTCTTTAGTCAGAGGCTGGTGAATCTGTGGTATTCATTGCCACAGACGGCTGTGGAGGCCAAGTCTATGGATATTTTGAAGGCAGAGATTGATAGGTTCTTGATTAGTGCAGGTGTCAGGGGTTATGGGGAGAAAGCAGGAGAATAGGGTTGAGAGGGAAAGATAGAGCAGCAATGATTGAATGCAGAGTAGACGGGGGGCCGGATGGCCTAATTCTGCTCCTATATCTTGTGAATCTATGAGCTTTCTCGGTCAACTAACTACAAAGGTTTCCAGATATGATTCGAGTCACTTGGTCAGCAATCCCGACATCAAGACTAGTGATCAAGAGAATGTATTGATGATCGTGAAGCTCGACATTGTTGTAAAAACCCAGGTGGTTCAATAGTATAGAAAATCTATGGGTCCCATCCATTATCAACCTACATAACGTCTGTTGACCTGAAGTTGACCAGCAAATTGTTTCAAATGCAACCACTGCCACCACCTTCCCAGAGAGCGATCTTATAGAGGTGTAGGGGTGATCTTACTGAGGTGTTTTAAATCATGAGAGGAATAGTCCGGATAGACGCACAGAGTCTCTTGCCCAGAGTTGGGGAATTGAGGACCAGAGGACATTGGTTTAAGGTGAAGGGGAAAAGATTTAATAGGAATCCGAGGGTTAACCTTTTCACACAAAGGGTTGTGGGTGTATGGAACGTGCTGCCAGAGGAGGTAGTTGAGGCTGGAACTATCATAATGTTAAAGAAACAATTAGACAGGTGCATGGATAGGACAGATTCAAGATTCAAGATTCAAGAGAGTTTATTGTCATGTGTCCCAGATACGACAATGAAATTCATGCTTTGCTTCAGCACAACAGAATATAGTAAATACAGAACAGATCAGTGTATCCATATGCCATTGAATATACATATATATATATATACACACGTAAATAAACAGATAGTACAATGGGCTATTAATGTTGAGAGTTTTGTTTGAGTTGAGTTTAATAGCCTGATGGCTGTGGGGAAGCAGCTATTCCTGAACCTGGACGTTGCAGATTTCAGGCTCCTATACCTTCTACCTGAAGGCAGCGGGGAAATGAGTGAGTGGCCAGGATGGTGTGGGTCCTTGATGATGCTGCCAGCCTTTTTGAGGCAGCGACTGCGATAGATCCCCTCAATGTAGGGAGGTCAGAGCCGATGATGGACTGGGCAGTGTTTACAACTTTTTGCAGTCTTTTCCGCTCCTGGACGCTCAAGTTGCCTGAACCAAGCCACGGTGCAACCGGTCAGCATGCTATCTACTGTGCACCTGTAGAAATTCAAGAGAGTCCTCCTTGAGATACCGACTCTCCGTAATCTTCTCAGGAAGTAGGGGCACTGATGGGCTTTCTTTATAATTGCATCGGTGTTCTCAGACCAAGAGAGATCTTCAGAGAGTAGTTTAGAGGGATACGGGCCAAATGCAGGCAAGTGGGACTAATGTAGTTGGGACATGTTGGCCGTTGTGGGATAATTGGGCCGAAGGGCCTGCTGTCACGCTGTTTGACTCTATAACTAAAGTAGTGCAATGAATTCTAACCTTGCCAGTGGTGCTCATGGCTCGAGAATAAATGTTACAAAATCTCCTCCACTCTGGTGCATCTTTAACTGCATTAAAAAAATCTCCAGAAACCTTTCTTTTCAACACACACTACACTCCAGCATTATGTGCCTGTGTGGAAAAGACTCTGTGGCATTGTGCTATATTTTGCCGGAGTTACTTTGTGTTGTTGATTAATGGTCCGTCAGGACTTTGCCCCGCTGTATCTGTTCAGCCGCAATAATGACACGGACTGTGTCTTGCAGCAAATGGCCTCAACGTGTTGTTGTGTACAATGTACACGCATTTATCCGAGCGTGCTCCATGTGTATGTGTGCGTATCGTACATTTGCTTTTGAAAAATGTTGCTTTTTGCCACCTGCAAGGGAAGACTGCCGACACGGCAAGCTTTCCTACCTCTAATCCCGCAGTCCTGGTGGGAGCAGCAGGAAATGATTAGTCAGTCATTTTGCTGCAAGCTCCTTTTCTCCTGTGGCCCAACTGTGCCAGGTCAGAGAAGGCAGACGAGAACATTGCGTGAGACTGTCTGGAAAACTGCCACATGGCGTTATGGAAAATGACAGGCTAACAGATGGCAGTCTCTCTCTCTCTCTGGGGAATTTATTACACTGCGCTCAGGGTGACTGACTGTGTGATGGAGCCTGTGTTTCATAATTCATTTTCTCTTTTTTTTTTAAAGGCGCACACTCCTTTACCTCAGTAGGAAATTGTAAATTCTGGACTGCTTCACTGAGGGAATAACAGAAACCCAGAGTTTTTGTTTATTTGACTGCTTCTGCATTGGAAATGTTGCTTGAACATAATCTCCTTCCGCTTCTGCAGTCAAGTGTTCTGCCTGATAATCTCTGTAAAGAGGAGAGAAACAAAATGCTGGAGTAACTCAGCGGGACAGGCAGCATCTCCGGAGAGAAGAAACGGGTGACGCTAAGGGTCTCAACCCGAAACGTCACCCATTCCTTCTCTTCAGAGATGCTGCCTGTCCTGCTGAGTTATTCCAGCATGTTGTGTCTATCTTCGATTTAAACCAGCATCTGCAGTTCCTTCCTACACGTGTCTGTAGAGAACGTCCCTTTGAATTGGGAAGCCGGCTATCATCGTGCCAGTATTCCCTCCATTTCCCCCTTCTCCCCGCTTCCTATAAGCCTTGGTACCTTGCTGAGGCATTCTGCCTTGGGCCCATATCCTTCTGGCAAAGGATCCATGTAGCTATTCAGAATAAACATTCATTCTGCTGCCAGATCTCTTGACTCTGAGTCAGAAGGATGTGGGTTCAAGGCCTGTTCTGCATATTTATACAAAATACTTAAGACCGATGGATTCATGCAGCACTGATGACGGATGGAGGTGCTTGTGTTGTAAATGAGACCTTTAGCAGCGGCTCCACCTGCCCTCACAGGAGGATGGAAATGATCCCGTGCAATGGGTTCCAAGAGGAGCAGCAGAGATCTCCATGGTGTCCGCAGTAATATTTATTTTTCCATCATATAACCAGAGCAGATTATCTGCTCATAATCACCAGCTATTTATGAAACCTTGCTGTTGGAAATTTGGCTGCTGCAGTTCCTGCTTTGCAGTGTGACTCCCCTTCAAAAGCTGCCCCGTTAGCTATGAAGCACTTTGAAATTCTGTGAAAACTGGTTCTCTCTTTCTTAACTGTGTGCATAACAAGGGCTTCTGGCCCTTGCACTTGCGACAGACTCAGTGGGCTGAAATGCCACCCTCGGTGCTACTATAACTGGGATTCATATCAATTTATATACAGACAGGAGGTGGAACCGGCCAAATGTTACTGACCTGGTCCAGTTAAACTAAAGATAGACATAAAGTGCTGGAGTAACCAGCATCTCCAGAGATAAAGAATGGGTGGCGTTTCAGGTCGGGATCCTTCTGAGTCTGAAGAAGGGTCCCGACCCGAAACGTCACCCATCCTTTTTTTCCAGAGATGCTGCCTGACCCACTGACTCCAGCACTTTGTGTCTATCTTTGGTGTCTCTCTTTGGTTTCTACATTTCAGTAAAACTAAGTTCATTTCAGTACCACTAACTGTCTCCTCCCACTTACTTTCTTTGTCCCACCCCCTCCCGACATCAGTCTGAAGAAGGGTCTCGACCCAAAACGTCGCCAATTCCTTCTCTCCATACATGCTGCCTAACCCGCTGAGTTTATCCAGCATTTTGTGATTACCTTCGATTTTACTAGCATCTGCAGTTCTTTCTCAAGCTTTAGAGGTACCACGTGTTAAAACAAAATGTAAAAACTGACACCTCATCTTATGTTCAGTTGGACAGTGAAGGTCCCATGACACAGCAAAGTCAAGTGAAATGTCCCAACTCACATTCCTGTTTCAAAAGAATTCCCTAAAGTTAATGATCCAGTTATTTGCCTCACTGCTTTGAGGAATCTTACTGGTTATATTTTGTTTCCTGTAAAAGAACAGTGTCCGCACTTCAAAACTATTTGGAGTCACAGGAGACTGCAGGTGCTGGAATCTGGAGCAAATAACAAACTGCTGGAAGTTTTTGTTCCACTTTCCGGCACCTGCAGTCACTTATATCTCCATTCTGCTCTCCCACAGCAAAGTCTCCTCCAGGCATTCCCACTTTGAAGACAGACAAAAAAAGCTGGAGTAACTCAGCGGGACAGGCAGCATCTCTGGGGAGAAGGAATGGGTGGTGCTTCGGGTTGAGACCCCTCTTGCTGCCTGTCCCGCTGTGTTGCTCCTACTTTTTGTGTCCACCTTCAGATTAAACCAGCATCTGCAGTTCCTTCCTGCTCTGTGAATCTCTCTCGTCGAGTGGATGTGGAGAGGATGTTTCCACTAGTGGGAGAGTCTAGGACCAGAGGTCTGTGACACCAGACGGGTGTCAGGGGTCATGGAAAGAAGGCGGGAGAATGGGGTTAGGAGGGAGAGATAGATCAGCAATGATTGAATGGTGGAGGGGACTTGATAGGCCAAATGGCCTAATTCTGCACCTATCGCTTATGACCTTATCATCGCCTTCTGTTGTTTCTACTGCACTTCAACATCATTCTCATCAACGCTCGTTACCAAGTCATTAGATCCTTGCTTAGTACATGTGTTCTCCACCATCTTTACTTCCAGCATCCCTCAGCCCATCACCCCTCCTCAACTGGTTCCACCCATCACCAGCAGCTTCTGCCACACCCCTCCCTCTCACTTCTAAATGCCGGCTATAGTCTGAGTCCTGAAGCAGCTTTTCAACCTTAAATGTTAAACATTCCTTCGCCTCCACTGAGTACTTCCAGCTGTGTGGTTTGTTTGCTTCAAAAGTTATAGTTGGCTGCAAAAGACATTGGGATATTCTGGGGACATGAAATGTGCGAAGGAAATGGATGCTCTTTAGTTCTATTGTGCACCAAGATGGTTCTTATGAAATCATCTCTGATCAGCGCAGTTTACAGGTTAAATGTTAGCGAGGAACACTGCAACAGAAACACGGCTAAGTGTTTCTCAGCCAATAAAGTATCTTTCTGTAGGGTAGACGTGTTATCGTGCAAGAAATGCAACAGCCTATATGTGCACACCAAGGTCCCACAAACAGCACGGCATCAAAGGTCACATTATTTATATTAGTGATGAAGATTGAGGGGATAAATATCGGGTAGGTCACAGGATTTCTGCTCTATCTTGGAAGTGTGAAACTTTCCACAACCACCTGAGTTAGCAGGCAAGGCATTAGTTGAAACAGTCACCCAAAATATCCCCTTTCTGATGTCTCCTTGGCTTGCACCAGAATATCAGCCTGGATTTGTGCGTTCAACACCCTGCAGAAGGGTTGCATTGCTGCTTTCAGCCTCAGGATGTAAACATTCCACCAAATCACAATCACAATAATACTTTACTAGCCAAGAATGTTTTGCAACATACGAGGAATTTCATTTGCCAAGTCAGTCGTACAAATAAAAAGCAACTGAACACACAAAATACATTTTATCATAAACATCCACCACAGTGACTCCTCCACATTCCTCACTGTGAGGGAAGGCGAAAAAAATGTCACATTGTATACAAAGGAGAATAGGATCTTTTCTGGCTAGGAGACACAAGAAACTGCAGATGTTGATACTGGAATCTTGTGCAAAACACCAAATGCTGGAGGAACTGAGTGGGTCATCTGTGGAGGGAACAAACATAATGCTTCCGGACAGAACCCTTTTTCTGATTCTTAAGACTCCAATCCGAAGAAGGGTCCCAAACCAAAATGCCGTCCGTCCATTCCCTCCTCGGATGCTGCCTGGCCCGCCGAGTCCCTCCAGCACAGGGTGTAAATGCAAGGCTGGGATGGGACATCACTGGGCCACTGCTAGCGGCAAGATCTGCAGAATTTGCCTTTTCCCCCCCAACACAAACAGCTGCATCACATTCTCTGAAACTACGTCTTCAGTTACTGAGAGGTTTTAGGCTTTTAAAAGGAGGTTTGAAACATGTTCTGCGTAAGTCAGCAAAGCTGGTATACTGTGTGCAGTGTGCAGAACTGCCAGATGCATTTTCAAGGGCAGAGCAGCACACGGGCCCAAGCTTTTGTAAACGATGCTCGGAGTTGATACTTCCCGGCACTAGCCCATGGTTGCCGCATTCTATTTCCCTTTGTGTCTCACACCCACGAGGCAAATGGAACACATTTGCTGCAGATAACCCGTGGACAGGGTCAATGACAATGGGAACTTCGGAGAAATTTGAGTGAAATCTGCTGGGACCTTCATTCAGTGTGTGTGCAATTCCGTGGGAAATATCTTTGCACAGAATCAGTGCAGTGCACCCTTCCCCCAGCCTCTGCAAATGAATTTAACAGTCACTGGCAGACTGTAAATCTGAATGCTGCCACCACCATTCTTAAAAACCACTGAGCCCAAGGCCTTCTCATATAAATCTGGGAATGGAATTTCTTAAAGCAAGGTTGGTCTGCAGAGTGAACTGTCATTTATATTCAAAGGTATACAAAAATGCTGGAGAAACTCAGCGGGTGAGGCAGCATCTATGGAGCGAAGGAAATAGGCATGGGTTCAGGAGAAATTAATGCAGCATCGTCCCAGACCACTCACCAAGGTCAGTCTTGAGATCACAATCTTTTGACGCATTGGTGAGTAGTTTGGTTTAGTTTAGTTTAGAGATACAGCGCGGAAACAGGCCCTTTGGCCCACCGGGTCCGCGCCGACCAGCGATCCCTGCATATAAACACTATCCGACACACTAAGGACAATTTTTATATTTACCATGCCAATTTACCTGCATATCTGTACGTCTTTGGAGTGTGGGAGGAAACCGAAGATGCTTTAAAATGGAAGATTTTTTTAAATGAAAAGAAAAAAAAATAGAATGCATTTGGCTTTGTTATGGCCAACATGGTCAAGAGGCTCAAACCACCACATGTATTCAGCTGGAGTATTTAGACTGTTTCCAGAGACTATAGTGGGTGCAGTTCATACCAATACACAAAGTACAATGCATTGCCTTGAGTCTTCTACCAATATACAATGGACATCTACTTCGGCATGGAGAACCAGTATGGGCTGAGCCCGTGAAGCACCAAAACCAATGCTAGATAGAGCTTTAAAGCCACGTACTACTAGTACACACTATCAAATAGAAAGAGGACGGCAGCTTATCAAATACTCAAGGACAAAGGAAGCTGAAGAAAGTGGTGGACATTGCCCAGCCCATCATGGGCACTGGCCTTCCTACCATCAAAGAAATCTGCCCAAAGAGCAGCCACTATCATCAGTCCCACATCACCATGGCCATGTTATCTTGTTCTCCGTTTTCTCACCGCTCCCGTTGGGAAGATACAGGAGCCTGAGTACTGTTGCTTCCAGCTACAAGAACAGCTTCTTCCCATCAACCATTACGTTTTTGAAGCACACTTCACATCTCCAACCACAACCCTACCTTGGCACCAAATCACTACGGATTTTGCACTACTATGATTGTTCTACACACTTTGGTTTTTAGCACTATCATGGTCTGGTTTACTGATAATAACTGGTAATTTACTGTATATTTGTTATTGTTGCCGCAGCTAATGTGCTTGTCGGGCTGCAACCAGTAGGACTTTCACTGTAGCAGTTCATATTGGTGCATGTGATAAATAAACACTCTTGAAGTGCCACAGATCCCAGTAACAAACTAAATATCTCTGGTGACTCTCCGGTCTTTGCTGACAGGTTTTGTTGGGAGTTGGACATAATTTGCCATAGTGCACCTGGGAAGTATAAGCATAAGTGGCATTTCAACAAGTGCTGTTGTGTGAGAGTTTGTATCAACAGGATAGGATTCACATCTTTTAAAAAGTGAAAGCCCTCCTTCCACTACTATAGCAACATGGATGCACAAGGTAAAGAGGTCCCTGGTAATTAGCACTGCTTTTGGGGATGCATTTTGGGAGGATTAATGAGGCTACGATGCACATAATGAGTGGTAAGATTCTAGGAATTAGCAAGGAACAGAGGGACCTTGGTGTGCATGTCTGAGATTCCCTGAAGGCAGAAGTGCAGGTAGATAAGGTGATTAAGAAGGCATACAGAATGCTTGCCTTCATTAACTGGGGCCAGTGAGATTATGGTACAACTATACAAAAACACTGGTCATGTCAGGGCTAGAGTCCTACACCAGTTCTTGATGCCATACTTTAGGAAGGTTTCCCTGTCCTGGGACTTGTGCAGAGATAATTCATCCATGTGTTACTTGGGATGGAATATTTTGGCTATGAGAAGACTGGAAGGTGGATTCTTTTTTTCTTGGAGCAGAGGAGGGACCTGGTGGATGTGTACAAAATTATGAGGGAAATAGTTAGGGGCTTTAGTCAGAAGCACTTTCCTTCAGCAGTTTTACTGGTTCAAAGGGATAGGAGATTTAGAGGGAATTTTGGAAGAAATCTTTTTTATGGATAACTTTCTCTGGAATACCAGAGGTTGTGGGAAGACATGACATAAGTATTTAAAATTTATGAAGGACAGAGATAGGATAGACAGTCAGAAACTTTTCCCCCAGGATGGATAAGAGGACATAGCTTTAAAGTGAGAGGGGCGAAGTGTAAAGGAGATGTGCGGGGCAGGTTTTTTTACACAGTGTCTGGAACATGTTTGGCTGGCTGGTGGAGGTAGATATGATAGTGGCATTTAAGAGACTTTTAGATAGGCACGTGGGCTTGCAGGGAATTGAGGTACATGGAGTATGTGCAGGCAGATAAGAGTTGGTCTTGGCATTATGCCAAGCACAGACGTAGTAGGCTGAAGGGTCTGTTCCTCTTCTGTACAGTTATATGTTCCATGCATGTCCTAGAGGGTGATTGTGATCAGGAATACGTTATCGGAGGAGCAGCGGATTCTCACAACATTTAAGAAGCATCTAGATGAGCATTTGAATCACCATGGCATAGCAGGCTACAAGATTGAATGCTGGAAAAGCTGATCCGTATAGATTAGTGCCCTGATGACTAAGTTTCCCACTTGCAAAGAACAGAATTTGCACGTGGAATATTAATAAAATATTAAGTACTATGTGATTTTCTCATCAGAACAGTGCAATTTACCATATCTCATTCTGCATGTCTAACAGGTTTTATAATTAATTTCTCTCCCAGTAATTCCTCCATGTCAACAGCTCTATTTACAGTACCAATGTTTCCCTGCATCATCTAGGTTTCGTGCCAAGTCTAATTACATGGTGCAGAGAGTAGGAGATGTACTGTAGGACCTCACATTGACACCTTATTTTAAATTTGAGTATAGCGAGGAGATGCCTCTATAGAATGTAGAACACAGCACAGCCCTTTGGCCCACAATGTTAATCCTGACCAAATGTAACTAATCCCACCATTGGCCTGCACATGCTCGTTATAAATCACTGTTGCAAAAACTAGTCAAAGTGACCAATCTCCATGGAGGTTCCTGTGAGTGTCTGTAAGGTTTCTATCACGTGACATTGATGCTCTTCACTGTTGCCAGTAATGCATCGGAACGTGTCCTGTGAAACCGATAATCACTGACGTGATGTATCCTAGATCTCCGATTAATTCTGCAGTCCTCCTGATTGAATATTACTGGCTGTATGCCGCGTTGTCTTCAGCTGACATGGAGCATTCTCCATTTCCTTTACCCTCTTCCGCCTTGAGCTGTCGTTTGCACACCTTACCCTTCTATTTCTCTATACTCCTTTTCCCCTGACTCTCAGTTAGATTAAGGGTTTCAACCCAAAATATCACCCATTTCTTCTCTCCAGAGATGCTGCCTGTCCCACTGAGTTACTCCAGCATTTTGTACTTCTCCTGGATTGAGTCTCTTGACAGAGGCTGAGCTTCCCCCATCATTCCCGATCAGTCTTGTTTGGATTTGGATTCAATTTATTGTCATTGTCTTCAAATAAGAGACAACAAAATACTATTTTCCTTACAGTCATACAAATAAAAAAAACACAAAAACACAGAACACGGCACGAACATCCCCGTAGCAGCACCAAAGTTCCCCACTGTGAAAGTCCAGTCAACCTCCTCGCTGATGTTCCCCAATGTTCACCCGTGGTCGGGTCCTCCCGAGCCCCCCGCAGTCGCCGCGATGTTCAGGCCCTCTCACCGAGAACGATGGAACCCCGACGTCAAAAGGTAAGACATCCTCAACTGCCTGGACCTCTGAATCGGCCACCTCCCACCGGAATCCGTGCCTCCCGAAGTCCGCAGGCCTAGCTGGGCGGAGAGTCACGCTGACGACCCCCCTGACAAATAGTCCCATGACTCCGCGATGTTAGACAGCACCGCCCGCGTTGGGAACTACAGCTCGGCGAACCACAGTTCCGCGATGTCGATGCAGCAGGCCGAACACTCTCCAAATGGCGATCCCAGGTGTGGCATCGCCCGCTCTGCGATGTATCCAGCACTGCGCTGCTGCTGCTGAATCGGTCCCGGTAGGAAAGGCCACGTCAATCCAGTTGGTAGGCCTCGAGGAGGGGGGCGAGGGCGTGGCTCGGATAATAGTCGCATCCTCACCGGGAAGTGACTGAAGGACGGTTTCCCCCTTACCATACCCTCTTCCCCCCACATAAAAGACCAAATAAAAACTAAAAACATACTTTAAACACACCAAAAAATAAAAAAGATACCAGACTGAAGGCGGAGGCAGCCAGTAACACCGCCACTGCTTCTGCAGTGTAATATTCCCATAATTTCTGGCATGCAAACATCTTTCCCATCTTGTTAAAATGATGATTCTCCAGCACCATAATCCCTGTGGTGCAAAACATATCTTGAGTTCACTTTGTGCTACACTCAGCTGTTTTCTTGATTCTGAAATCTACAGGGGACTGAGACAAACCTGGCTTCCTTCATCAGTAATTTAGTAGGATTGAGGATGAAAGATGAGCGTTTTATTTACCACAAGAGCTTGGATACACATGGTGCCCTTAACATTGTAATACATCCAATATGCTTCACAAAGTGTCGATAATGAATTTGAAAATTAACACCATATCAAAGAAGATATTACGGATGTTGACCAAAAGCTTGGTGGAGGAGAGAGGTTTTTAAGAATGTCTTAAAGTATAAAAGAACAGCAATGAAATTTAATAAATACCTTTTTAGAAATGTCAAGGGTGAGGAGGCCAGACTTGTTGGACTGGAAAACACTGGGAAAGGGAGGTGGAGCATCCGGTGTTATAAAACATGGGAGGAGGTCACACATGTCATGGGGTCAGGCCACAAAGGGCAGTGTGGACAACCTGCTAAAGGAGTGACTGCCAACAATGAACATCAAAGATACCTCGAGGTTTCAGACGCAGGAGCATTGAGAAAACCACCAAAATTTATAAAGTGTTCTGAATAACACAAGACTGCTCAGAAAAAAAAGCTGAATCCAAGTTCCTGTATTTAAACGATGAGTAGTTCTGAATATATTTAGCTATCATTACATTATTTTGATTATTTTACGGGGTAGATTTTGCAAGCTCTTGCCAATGGTAAGTTTTATAGGAGACACTGTGAGCTCAGCCCTTTCATACAGACTGGCTGTCACTTGTGCAAGGCTGCTCATTTGTTCAGAACTCCTGTCTTTATGACTCCTGTTGTCCTGTTCCATACAAAAAATACTGGAGACATCTCCTCATATTACCCAAAGTTAATGGTCCACTCCTCTTATTGAATGGTAAAAATCAGAGTTTAAATCTTTTATAATAACTTAATGCAATGTTGATATCATCTCAATTTCCCGGTCATTCTTCATCTTGGCAAAGCCATGGAGACAGACTTAGCTAAGGGGAGAATTAAATATGTGCATGTTAGGATATCTCCCACTCCACAAGATCACGTCCACTCCTTTTCTTTTTATATTAAAAACATGGCTGCTACCTCATTGCACCAGAGACCCAAGATTGATCCTGACCTGGGTTAATGTCTACGTGGAGTATGCACGTTCTCTCTGCAACCACATGGGTTTCCTCCCATATCCCAAAGATGTATGGTTTTGTAAGTGAATTGGCCCCTGTAAATTTCCCTAAGTGTGTAGGGATTGAATGTAAAAGTGGAATAATAGAACTAGTGTGAAAGGGTGTAGGAAGGAACTGCAGATGCTGGTTTGTATGGAAGATAGACACAAAATACTGGAGTAACTCAGCTGGTCAGGCAGCATAGAAACATAGAAACATAGAAAATAGGTGCAGGAGGATGTCATTCAGCCCAGCACCGCCATTCATTGTAATCATGGCTGATCGTCCGCTATCAATAACCCGTGCCTGCCTTCTCCCCATATCCCTTGACTCCACTAGCCCTAGAGCTCTATCCAACTCTCTCTTAAATCAATCCAATGATTTGGCCTCCACTGCCCTCTGTGGCAGGGAATTCCGTAAATTCACAACTCTCTGGGTGAAAAAGTTTTTTCTCACCTCAGTCATAAATGACCTCCCCTTTATTCTAAGATGGTGGCCCCTGGTTCTGGACTCGCCCAACATTGGGAACATTTTTCCTGCATCTAGCTTGTCCAGTCCTTTTATAATTTTATATGTTTCTATAAGATCCCCCCTCATCCTTCTAAACTCCAGTGAATACAAGCCTAGTCTTTTCAATCTTTCCTCATATGACAGTCCCGCCATCCTAGGGATCTCTGGAGAAAAATAATAGGTGACGTTTCAGGTCAGACCTTTCTTCACACTGAAAGTAGAACTGGGGGGGGCAAAATAAATTGGAGGCAAGAAAATGCCCGATCAATCAGGGCCAGCAATAGATGACTTTATAATGGAGCCCATAATGGCCCATTGTTGGCTGGGGAAGAGGTGATAACAAGAGGGATACAAGGATGTGAACAGTGGAAATGATAGGATGACAATGGTGGAGGAGGGAAAGAGTGAAGGAGGAGATGGAGAGGGATTGCAGGATTTACTTGAAATCAGAGAAATCATTATTCACACCACTGGGTTGTAAACTGCCCAAGCAAAATATGAGGTGCTGTTCCTCCATTTTGTATGTGGCCCACTCTGACTGTGGAGGAGGCCCAGGATTGAAAAGTCAGTGTGGAAATGGGAAGTTAAAATGTTTGGCAACTGGGAGATCGCGTAGGCCAAGGCAGACTAAGCGTACGTGTTCAATAACATTCACTAATGGCACGTAAAACTTTGCCCTACAAGAGAGAGTTTTTGGACCACAATGTTAAATGAATTCACTGCACTGTCACTCCTTATGGTGGTATATTCTGCAAACAACTTGTTACGATGAGAGTTCTGACTGCTTGCATCCTTGATTGTGAAGTTCAAATGGTATGTGTAAATTAAGCATCAGATAATAATTAGTCTCATTAGTTTTTTTTAATGTTACTGGTTTGCCCTACTAAGTTATCCAAAGGTTTAAATAATTAACTTGTAAAATTGTGCAGGAAAATTCTTCCATCTTTCACTCAACAGACTTGCATATTGTCAATCTTAGTAAAACCTTTAATTGGGTTTATGCACAAAATAAGTTGAATTTGTTCGGAGAGCAATATACAAGCAATTTCCTGTTAATCAGAATGCTGCACAAGGCATGATTTGAGTTGACTTGAGAATGGTATTGAAGTATTGAAGTTTTGACATTCACATAACGAAAACCGAAAATAGATCTTGTCGAAATAACAGGCAGTTAATTAAAAAGGCGTTCTGTGGAAATTAAATTCTCTGCCTAGAAAATGGTCAAAAAGGAGGCTGAATTTTCATCATTGTAACATCAATTTGACAAGCTAAATGCACACTGGAATCAAAAAGCAAAACGACTACAGATCTCTAATAAAAGCAGAAAATGCCCGTGATGCCCAGTAGGTCAGGCAGCAACTGCGGAGGGGGGCATGGAGTTAACTGTCTTCATCAGAGAGAAAACAATTAGCACAGAGAGAGGTGAGGTGGGGGGGTAGGGGGGGAGTGGAGTAACAAAGCCAATGCCTATGATAGGGTGGAGATAAAGATTGATTTACAAATCTTCCATATATTTCCACCCTGCATTCACTTCCAATTGCAGCTTCCTTGAATCCTCGATTTTCTTGGAAGACTTCTCTATCTCCATTTCTGGACACAGTTTAGTTATGAATATTCATTTCAAGCCCACAATCTTCCCACTGCCATCTTGACTATATGGTCTGAATGCTGATTTCTCTAAATGGTTAAAAAGTGGGTATCAGAAAAAATTGAGCTGAATTACTGCTCGTTCTAGAAAGAAATTGGGGCCCTGGATGGTGCGTAGAGTAGAAGTAAAAAGGATATTATTACATCCTTTCCGCTTGCATGGAGAAGGGTTGTGAGAAATGGCCACATGTGGGCTATCGGGCCAATTACTGCACTGTACAACACTGACTCGTTCCCTCCTCCTACCCAACTTCCATTCCAGTTTCTCTGGCTCCATCATTTCTGTCCTAATGACATGACTTTGCATACCACTGCCTCTTGGATGTCTTTCTTTTTCCTTAACTGTGCCCTCCCCTTTAGCACAGCTAACAAGGGTTCTTCTATTTCCACAACTCAATTCCTTTGAACCAAAGCAAATATGTGGCTTCCCTTGTCCCTACTCCCATCCCACCAGCCTCCACATTCAACAGATCCTCCTCCATGGTTTCCAGCACCTTCAATGAGAATACGATACAATAGAACTTTATTGATCCCAGGAGGGAAATTGAGATGAATACATTTCTATCGTATCGTAATCTCATCGAAGGTGCTGGAAATCATGGATTCCACTCCCAAATACACCTTCCCACCTTTCCCAGCAGAAGGAGGGACTATTGGCTCCATAACCTCATGTCCTCTCTTCCACCTCCTGCAAGAATTCCCTTTCTCACAACACTTCTCCATGCAAGCGGAAAGGATATAATAATATCCTTTTAACTTCTACTCCACCCACCATCCAGAGCCCCAAAGTCTTTCCAGATGAAGCAGTCATTCAGCTCAATTTATTCTGATTCTGTGCATTGCATTTGCTACTCACAATGTTCTACCTTCTGCATTGCAGAAACCAAGAGTAAACTGAGTGACTGCTTTGCAGAACAGCCCCGTCAATCCGCCAGGGTGATCCTGAATATTGAAGCACAGCAGTACTGAATTCAGCACATTCAGTAAGTCAGTCCTTCCCATGTGGCTCTAACACTCAATTGAAATGTTCAATTGTCCACTGCCTCATCAGTTTTTTAGCATCAAATAGTCCACATTTCCTCCACCCTTTACATTACTAAGTCTTCAAGACATTCATCAATGACCTCGCTCTAATTTTAAGGTTATGCCTTCTCGTTCCAAACTTCCCCATTAAAAGGAAATCCATCTTTTCTATCTGACCCATCAACTCCTTTTAATCATTCTGATCATCTCCAACACATTACCTAATAACGTGCTACATTCAATTGTTGTAATAGCTTCAATTTTGAAGATAATTTAATGAAAATTATAATCAATTATCTGGACAGGGCCAGTTGTTATCTTTCAAGGTACACCTCTGTAGAAGGACATGGAAAAAAAGATACAGCTTCTGGATCACTCGGGTTGTGAGAAGACAATACTAATCTAATCCCTCATCCACTTCCAACAACTAGCACTCCCCCCATCCAAAAAAAAATACGACCGCAGCCTGCAATTAAAATGAGTCCATTTCCTGCAGGTCTCCCAGTGAAATTGTACTGCCAAGCACTTAAAACCATCTTGTGGAAAATTGACCTTTATTGCTGCTGGGAAACACAAGCCATTAATTATAAACTACAATGCCATTTCAATTATTGCCTCCTTTTGTCCTTAATAATAAAAAGATACGTTGAGATTATCTAACCTTCTCATTTGGTGGGTGACACTGCAGCATTCTAATAATCTGAAATCCAATTAGCAGAGCCAGAGAGTGCTGGGCTGCGTAAGACTGGTCTTGCCTTGCACATAACAATTGTGCAATTATCAGCACCATGACTGCAGCATGCTGGGGTAAAAAAAAATACACAGACTTGTCACAAACCCCCTTAACTGGCACCAATTAAGTGAAATGAAGAGAATTGAAGTCAGCAGTAATGATCAAGGGGAGGATGAGACAGAGGGGGCAGTGGAAGTAAGCTGCGTTAAATTATAATTGTGAAGTAATGGCTCATTAAATTCTGTTATTCACACGCTGCAGCAGACTTGCTGAATCTCCTTTAGTACCCTTAGTGGGAGGCTATCGGATTATAAGGTCAGATCATAGGACTAGATACAGCGGGAAACTGTTAATCACTTAACGTCTGCAAAGAGATTTTTTTCCCATTTTTCATTTTTTATGGGTTTAAGATTGCAGCTAAGAGTCTGTAAAAAAAAAAATTGACAGAATAGAAAATCTGAAAGATAATCTTTTCTGTCAGACCAATTACTGCCTAAACACTGATTGCAAAAAAGGGAAAGAAGAAATAAGGTACATTTACAAAGACCATTCAAAATAGACAGATCAGCAGTAAACTGTGGGCCATTGGAAGAGTCGCCAGCGTTGAGACAGCTTCTGCATCTGCTGCAGATCCTTCAACCTGAAATAATGACCAGCCGTGAAATAGGATTTATAGGTCACAATGTCACGGAGGGTAGATACATTGCACAGTGTGGTACTGCGAATTCTAATCCTGGTGGTCCCAGACTTGATTCCCGGTCTATGAAGGGGTTAGATGGAGCATTGCAATTGCTTGCGTTCCCTCCCGGTTTGCTGTCCAACCACCCGTACTGGCCACTGTTGGAGTTGAGGATCTCTCTATCGTAAAATGGCCTATTTGGATTCAACATCAAGGCTCAAACAACAACTTGGGTTCATTTCAAATTTCATATTTTGTTGTGCCACAGAAAAGGGCCATTTGGCCCAGTGAGGCTATGATGGCTCCCAGAATATTCCCATCTGTCCCCAGTCCCGTTCTCCCACTTATTTCCCTCTCACTTATTCTTTCGCACATACCCAATTGCTTTGATGGTTTTGATTTGCGTTTCTAGTTTGGGCATGTTCATCACACTGCTTTAGGTTCAACGTTGACCTGAATCAGATTAATGTGCCCTTTTAAATCTCTGAACATAAAGCAGGAGATACCATTTGGTTTGCAGGACTAATGGGTATGCTGCTGATGTAATATTCCTACTGCTTTCCCTTCTGCATTGCCTCAGCAGTTCTCCATTCATAGACTGCAGCTTTGGTCTGGATGGGGCGACATCAGATGGAACAAGATCCTCACAGAACTTCACATCAATGTTGAAGTATCTCAGAGATAACTTTTCTTTTCAGCTCTCTGAGAATGTTTTCCCTCTTTGAGTGCTCGTTATAAGATTTTCTTTGAAAACTGTTGGTCCAACATCCTACTGTCCTGACCAAGACGTCACCCAACCTTTTTCTCCAGTGATGCTGCCTGACCCGCTGAGTTACTGCAGCACTTTGTGTCTATCTTTGGTGTAAGCCAGCATCTGCAGTGCCTTGTTTCTACGTCCAGATGAGATACCTGCCTCATCTGCAATCTATTCTACAGAATGTGGATTGTCGGAATACTCATTTGAAGATCTAGTATCTGAGAAGATGGATGAATAGCCTGTACTTTGTTAACACGGGAATTGAAATGAGAGGAAAATTGAACTTTCTGTTTCTGAGGCATTATCTTGCCTTCTTACCTTAATCAGTTTCTTCAGACTGCCTAGGTAAAAATGGCTCAACTTTACAGCAAGGTGGACACAAAAAGCTGGAGTAACTCAGTGGCACAAGCGACAGAGAAGGAATGGGTGATATTTCGGGTCGAGCCCCTTCTTCAGACTAGTTAGGGAAAAGAGAGAGACGATGATGTGAAGAGATAAAGAACAATGAATGAAACATGTGCAAAAAAGTAACAATGATCAAGGAAACAGGCCATTGTTAGCCATTGAGAAGCTGGTACAACTTGGGGGGGGGGGGTGGTGAGGGATGGAGAGAGAGGGACTGCCGAGGTTACTTGAAGTTAAATAAATCAATATTCATACTACTGGGCTGTAGGCTGCCCAAGACAGCAGGGTGTCTGGGTTTCATATGCATACTTCAAGATTGACAACACAAGGCTTTGCAGAACTTCAGCTTTGTTTGAAGACTGTTGCCCTTGAGGTCCCACACATTTGCACATAGTTTGCCAAAGGCCACATGTGCTTTGCCAATTCAAGTATTGATTTCTCCATTGATATAAGCTACACAGAATAGTACACAGACAAGACAGGTGGACTTGCTCACTGCTTCGGGAGTTTGTCCCTTGACCGCATTGAATGCTTTCCTGCTGTAGCCTGCTCCAACACTTCAGCCTCACTGCCTGGAAGATGATGATGCCAAAGTTGTCCGACTCAGTGAAGGGGTTCAAGGAAAAGTCATCAGCACACTATCTGGTATCAATCCAAGTGTCACAATCACAAATTACAAAACAAAAATTGGTGAGCAAAGCAGAGAAATCACACTTAAAAAGGTCGGGACCAACGCAGGGCCCTGCTTGAATTTATTGGGGACTGGAAATGAATGGAGATGATATTGTGCTTTTATCCTGGTAGAAGGCATTGCAAGTGATTATTTTCAAGAACCTGTGCTTGGATGAAGAATCAGAGCGTCACTGTGAAGGTGAGACCATAATACCATGGGAATCATTCCTGATTCTTCTTCACTAACATTATGTCAACATTAAGCCAGCCGCAACCCCCTTAGCTACCGCCACCAGCTCAAGCTCATCTCAAGATGGTCCTCAAACTACAGAGCATCTTGGACAATACAGCTCACCACCCCGCCCCCATGACACGCTGGTCAACCTGAGGAGCACCTTCAACAACAGACTGGTTCCATCAAAATGCAGCACAGAACGCCACAGGAGATCCTTTCTCCTTGTGGCTATCAAACTGTAC
Source organism: Okamejei kenojei (assembly GCA_035221665.1). Taxonomy (NCBI): domain Eukaryota; kingdom Metazoa; phylum Chordata; class Chondrichthyes; order Rajiformes; family Rajidae; genus Okamejei; species Okamejei kenojei. The sequence continues at coordinate 23,012,316 of CM069162.1, forward strand.
AACTCCTCCCCCTTCTGATCCTCCCCCCCCCTACCCCCCCCAATCTTTGCACATCGCCAACTTCGGACTCCACTCGTCACTTTAATTTCATGTTTCATGTATCTTGTTGTGTTATATGACTGTTGGCAGACCAATTGCCCTCCTGGGATAAATTAAGTTCTATCATATCATACCGTACAGTATCGTACCACCAATGATGGAAGGTAGTCTGTGCCTTTTGCAATTGCTCAACTCAGCGGGTAAGATGGCAGAACACAATAAGAGGGCGGACCCTGATCTTTCAACTGTCTCCGCTGCCTTGGTGAATGAAGTGGTGGGAGGGACAGAGGTCACTGGCCACAATTATACAAGCTCCAAGAATGGGGAAACATGGTTGCAAGACTTCAAGATTAGTAACCTCATATGCAAAGGGCAGGTCCTCATATGCAAAGGGCATGTGTTCTTCAGATTACCCAAAGCTCTGGGATGTTTAAGGGTTAAGGACACATGTTCTGTGCACAAATACAGTGACGTCAAATAGCTACTGGGCTTATTTTACTCTATTCCGCCCCTTAATTATTGGTTTAATTGGTGATTTTCTACTTGGGTGGTAATGTTCTACAGCTGTGGTTTAGTCACAGCAGAAAACAATGCAAAAGTACAGTTAACAATCAGATTTCACCAATAGAAACTAATTGTGTTATAACACTGCACTGGAATGGGTAGAATTAAAGCAGCCAGTACAAACACAATCGTCTCTTCCAAAATAAAAAAAATAATTATTTACTTTAAAAATACCGATTTAACAATGTTGCATGAAAAGAATACACCATGGCATCTAGAGAACGGAACAAGAGCCTTAGAAATAAACAGCTGGAAAGAACTCAGAACCCAGGAAAAATATCCACAACAAGCTGTGTTATTGGACTCGAGATTCTAGCATCTTGTGTCACCGTGTTATTGCTCCACTACAAAATCTCCCCAAAGTATGCCCACTTTATAGAAATGAGGGGGTTGGATAAAGTGGATGTGGGGAGGATGTTTCTACTAGTGGGAGAGTCTAGGACCAGAGGTCATAGCCTCAGAATTAAAAGATGTTATTTTTGGAAGGAGATAAGGGGGAATTTCTTCAGTCAGAGGGTGGTGAATCTGTGGAATTCTGTCACAGAAGGCTGTGGAGGCCGTCAGTGGATATATTTAAGGCAGAAATAGATACATTCTTGATTAGTACGGGTGTCAGAGGTTATGGAGAGAAGGCAGGAGAATGGGATTAGAAGGGAAAAACAGATCAGCCATGATTGAATGGCGGAGTAGACTTGATGGGCCGAATGGCCTAATTCTGCTCCTATCACTTATGAACTTAAATCCTCCTTCTCTCTTTCACAGGAGTTCTGTGAGATCCTCCCTCACTGCTCCCCTTCTACGTTTGAATGTGGGTGGCAGTGGAAGGGGAGGGGAGAAATAAGTGCAGGTCCAGGTGGGGCAAAGGGGAAATGGGGAGGGGATGAAATAAGGGGTTGGGGAAAAGGGGGTAGGGAAAAAATGGATGGGGGTGGTTTACCTTAAATGTGGAGAATTCAATGTTCATACCATTGGTTTGAAAGCTAACCAAGAGGAATATGAGGTTCACCAAAGCCTACTAGATCTCCTGGTTTGTAACCATTTTAACCCCTCTTCCCATTCCCATACTGTACTTTCTGTCCTGGACCTCATCCATTGCCCGAGTGAGGCCACATGCAAACTGGATGAACAGCTTGGGTAGCTCACAACCCAACGGTATGAACATTGAATTTTCCAAGTTTACGTAACCCTCTCCCTACTTCCACACTCCTCTTTCTTCATCCTGCCCATCCCTTCTTCCAGCTATCTTCCCCTCCCTACAATCAGGAGTTAAAATGTATATTGAATTCTTCAAATCCAGTTAGCCCACCCCCATTCCTTCTCAGCTGCTCAACTATCTCCTCTCCCACCCCCAGTGTACACCTTTCTTTCCATTTCCCTCTTCCGCGTCACCCAGTTCCTTACCCCTCCTTCATCCATCATCCACCCACCCCTCCATACTCTGTCCCCCATTTATCTTAACCCCCCCCCCCCCCCCCCCATACCTTTCTACCCCCATCCCTCCCTCTGGTTCCACGTTTCACTCACTGCCTTCATAGAAACATAGGAACATAGAAAATAGGTGCAGGAGGAGGCCATTTGGCCCTTCGAGCCTGCACCGCCATTTATTGTAATCATCCACAATCAGTAACCCGTGCCTGCCTTCTCCCCATATCTCTTGGTTCTGCTATGCCCTAGAGCTCTATCTAACTCTCTTTAAAATTCAACCAGTGAATTGGCCTCTACTGCTTTCTGTGGCAGAAAATTCCACAAATTCACAACCCTCTGGGTGAGAAAGTCTTTTCTCATGTTACCTCCTTTCATATTAGAGTCCACCATCTACACCCTCTTGTCTTCTCCACATATCACTCCAGCCTTGGATACTCTCTCCACCCATCGCTCCCCCTCCTGACCCACCTGCCAATTAGCCCCTTCACCATCACTGGCCAGCTGTTGCCACACCCCTTCCACTCACCTATTCTATCATCTATCTCCCCTCCACTCCATCAGTCTGAAGAAGGGTCCCAGCCCTAAACATAATCTGTCCATTCCTTCCACAGATGCTGCCCAACCTGCTCAGTTCCTCCAACACTTAGTTTTTTTTGCTCAAGATTCCAGCATCTGCTCTGTCACTGGACTCTGTGTACTCGGAACTGATATTGTTTTCCTATTTTTACACACAAGGGCAGCCTGACATGCAATCTAAATCTAGAACTGATTCTCTGGAACATGTCAATCTAACTTATCTCTTCCTGGAAAGGTGGACAAAAGAGAACAACGTGATCTGCACAGATTGTTTTTTTGTAAAGCTCTACCTGTTGAGTCATCTGACCAGTGCAGTTTTATACTGATAGCTCAAACCATGATTTATGGTATTATACCTTTCTCCAGTTAACCCCAAGCGCTTTCTACTCCTTAATGCATCAAGTGATCATTCTTTTGAGTCGGACTTGATTCTCTTCTGAAGATAGATACAAAATGCTGGGGTAACTCAACGGGTTAGGCAGCATCTCTGGAGAAAAATAATAGGTGACGTTTTGGGTCGGAATGCTTCTTCAGCCTGAAGAAGGGTCCCAGCCCTAAATATCATTTGTCCATTCTTCAGTCAGTCAGACTTCAGTCTGAAGAAGGGTTCCAACCCGAAAAGTCACCTGTTGCTTTTCTCCAGAGATGCTGCCTGACCCGCTGACTTACTCCAGCATTTTGTGTCTTTCGTCAGTATAAACTAGCATCTGCAGTTCCATCCTACACAATGATTATCTTTTGATTTGGTTTCACTGGAAGCACTTTACAGTCAAGGCTACTGGATAATTAGAAAAATTGTTGGAGGCACTCAGTGGGACAGGCAGCATCTACGGAGGTGATGGATAGGCGACGTTCTAGGTCAGGACCCTTCAAACATCGTCAGTTCATTCCCTCCACAGATGTTGCCTGACCCTCTGGGTTACTCTAGCATTTTGTGTTTTTCTCACAAATTCAGCATCTGCAGTTTCTTGTGCCTGGATAATTAGCTGACACGTTTTCCCATTGCCCAAACGCTAGGCTTCAGTCTTCTAACGTTTAACTGCAGGAGACTGCAGTTCATACACCACCAGATGTTAAACAAATAGGCTGACAATATAGAGGTATCGGAGGAGTCACGAGAGACGAAGGAGAGGTAGCAAGCAAGCACCATTATACATGCGCAAAAATGAGCCAAATCTGCTAAAGAGGTTTAAGAAGGAACTGCAGAAGCTGGAAAATCGAAGGTAGACAAAAGTGCTGGAGAAACTCAGCGGGTGAGGCAGCATCTATGGAGCGAAGGAAATAGGCAATGTTTCGGCCCAAAACATTGCCTATTTCCTTCGCTCCATAGATGCTGCCTCACCAGTTATGTTTCTCCAGCACTTTTGTCAATCTGCAAAAGAGGTTTAGATGGAGAAAAGAAGAGGGCCAAAAAGTTGAGGGACTCCATGGTAACAATGCAGGACTGAACAAAGGATCTCTCTATAACTGAATTGGTATGGGTGGGAAATGTGGTAATAAATTCTTTGCCATTTGAAGCAGAATGATACAGTTTTGTAATTAGTCTCAGATCATGCACCATTTGGCCTAGATTATGTGAGAGCAAAATCAGGCACATTTCCTCTTCTGATCCCTCCCCAACGATCTAGCCAGAAAACATCTGCCCGTAGGTGTTGGATACAGTATCTTCTACTCTGGGCCGTTCAGGAGATGCTCAAGTAAATTCTGTCAACAAGCTCTGCCCCACATGACACATATTCAAACAAATATCACACAAAACCTTTACCTGGTCTGGTTATCACTACCCAGTAATCCTAATTCTCCTAACGATCACATTTGGTATCTTCTGGCTACACATGTATAATAATTATAATGGAATGGATGCACAATTATCAATTTATATGAAAAGTCATTTTGACATCTATTTAGAACAAAGGACGGGGATGAAGAGAAAGCTGTCCTTCAGTCTCTAACTTGAGCTGACATTCAGGCCCTCATTTATCTATTGTATTAATTGTGCTATTCCTTTTCCGTTGTTCATTATTCTACCAAACTGATTAAATAATTATTTCTATCTTTACTTTATATTGCTTCCACCGGCTCAGTTTGTTCCAGGGAGTATTAAGGTAATACTTAAGGTGTGAACTTTTCAGTTGTAGCCAATGAAACGCACAAAAAAAATCCCCAAAGGCCTTCTTATAACCATATAACCATATAACAATTACAGCACGGAGACAGGCCCTCTCGGCCCTTCCAGTCCGTGCCGACCATTTGTTTTCCCCTAGTCCCATCTACCTGCACTCAGACCATACCCCTCCATTCCCTTCACGTCCATATACCTATCCACTTTACTTTTAAATGTTAAAATCGATCCTGCCTCCACCACCTCTGCTGGAAGCTCATTCCACACAGCCACCACCCTCTGAGTAAAGAAGTTCCCCCTCACGTTACCCCTAAACTTCTGTCCCTTAATTCTCATGTCATGCCCTCTTGTTTGAATCTTCCCTACCCTCAATGGGAAAAGCTTATCCACGTCAACTCTGTCTATCCCTTTCATCATTTTAAAGACCTCAATCAAGTCACCCCTTAACCTTCTGCGCTCCAAAGAATAAAGACCTAACTTGTTCAACCTTTCTCTGTAACATAGTTGCTGGAACCCTGGCAACATTCTAGTAAATCTCCTCTGTACTCTCTCTATTTTGTTGACATCCTTCCTATAACTAGGCGACCAAAATTGTACACCATACTCCAGAATTGGTCTTACCAATGCCTTGTACAATTTTAACATTACTTCCCTACTCCTATATTCAATGCTCTGATTTATAAAGGCCAGCACACCAAAGGCTTTCTTTACCACCCTATCTACATGCGATTCCACCTTCAGGGAACTATGCACAGTTATTCCTAGATCCCTCTGTTCCACAGCATTCCTCAATTTCCTACCATTTACCATGTACGTCCTATTTTGATTTGTCCTGCCAAGATGTAGCACTTCACACTTATAAAAAAAAAGTTTTCATTTAAAGTTAAACGATGTTCATTTATGCTTTTGTGTAATTGCCATAAGAATTCCCCACTTGGCTTTCGAAATGCACGCTTTAACATTTTCAGTAACATTTGATTTTGGGATGTGCTGGTCAGTGGCAGAACAGCCATGATCTAGTGAGAAAGGCCACAATAGTGAAACATAGAAACATAGAAACATAGAAACATAGAAACATAGAAATTAGGTGCAGGAGTAGGCCATTCAGCCCTTCGAGCCTGCACCGCCATTCAATATGATCATGGCTGATCATCCAACTCAGTATCCCGTACCTGCCTTCTCTCCATACCCTCTGATCCCCTTAGCCACAAGGGCCACATCCAACTCACTCTTAAATATAGCCAATGAACTGGCCTCAACTACCCTCTGTGGCAGAGAGTTCCAGAGACTCACCACTCTCTGTGTGAAAAAAGTCTTTCTCATCTTCGGTCTTAAAGGATTTCCCCCTTATCCTTAAGCGTGACCCCTTGTCCTGGACTTCCCCAACATCGGGAACAATCTTCCTGCATCTAGCCTGTCCAACCCCTTAAGAATTTTGTAAGTTTCTATAAGATCCCCTCTCAATCTCCTAAATTCCAGAGAGTATAAACCGAGTCTATCCAGTCTTTCTTCATAAGACAGTCCTGACATCCCAGGAATCAGTCTGGTGAACCTTCTCTGCACTCCCTCTATGGCAATAATGTCCTTCCTCAGATTTGGAGACCAAAACTGTACGCAATACTCCAGGTGTGGTCTCACCAAGACCCTGTACAACTGAAGTAGAACCTCCCTGCTCCTGTACTCAAATCCTTTTGCTATGAAAGCTAACATACCATTCGCTTTTTTCACTGCCTGCTGCACCTGCATGCCTACTTTCAATGACTGGTGTACCATGACACCCAGGTCTCGCTGCATCTCCCCTTTTCCTAATCGGCCACCATTTAAATAATAGTCTGCTTTCCTGTTTTTGCCACCAAAGTGGATAACCTCACATTTATCCACATTATACTGCATCTGCCAAACATTTGCCCACTCACCCAGCCTATCCAAGTCACCTTGCAGTCTCCTAGCATCCTCCTCACAGCTAACACTGCCCCCCAGCTTGTTCCCGATATTGCCTTCAATTCCCTCATCCAGATCATTAATATATATTGTAAATAGCTGGGGTCCCAGCACTGAGCCCTGCGGTACCCCGCTAGTCACTGCCAGCCATTGTGAAAAGGACCCGTTTACTCCTACTCTTTGCTTCCTGTTTGCCAGCCAGTTCTCTATCCACATCAATACTGAACCCCTAATACCGTATGCTTTAAGTTTGTATACTAATCTCTTATGTGGGACCTTGTCGAAAGCCTTCTGGAAGTCCAGATATACCACATCCACTGATTCTCCCTTATCCACGCTACTAGTTACATCCTCGAAAAATTCCACAAGCATAGGCAGAAATAGGGTGAGAAAATAAAGGTATTTGTGATTACATGGAGATGGAAGTTGAAGAAATGATTCAAGGAATAACCATATAACATATAACCATATAACAATTACAGCACGGAAACAGGCCCTCTCGGCCCTTCCAGTCCGTGCCGACCATTTGTTTTCCCCTAGTCCCATCTACCTGCACTCAGACCATACCCCTCCATTTCCTTCACGTCCATATACCTATCCACTTTACTTTTAATACTTGAACTTGTCTGTAAATACTGCCTAGGTGCATTTCCACAGTTTCCAGTCAAACTGCCTGCTGACTTTCGAAGTAGCTATGTCGTGGATCAAGCATAGAACTAATAAAAAAGTGCAGCCTCAACATCTAAAGGCGCACAAACCCCTGTCACAGAAATTAGAGTGAAAATGAACATAACACATGAGAAAGAGGAGGATGCCACTCATGGTTAATAATGTCAACAGTGTAACTGTGCACCATGCTAAATCAAGCAGATGGACATCATGGGTAAATGCTTCTTATTAGATAGAGGGGAACAATGAATACCAGGAGGTGTGAAGGGTGATCGCTGCTCAGTGGCAAGTTGAATAATCATATCAGGACAGGGATGGGGATTACTAGAGCTGAACTCAGGTGGGGAGAAGGTGCAGGAGGAATTAGTTGAGGTTTCAACTCCTGGTCAATATCTAATCATCTGGTTTTCGGAACCTCTGTAGAAACTAAGTGAGAATGGGGTCAGGCTTATTTATTATGAACAAGTTGACTGTCAAATCTATCCATCCTGGCTCAATAGTACAAATATTGCCTGCATGGTTATAGGTTTGGTAGTCATAGCAGGGCCATGATTGCTAAACCCGGCCTGACATACCGTGCAGTAGAAATGGAGTTTGACATGGTCAAATGTATGAAGCATTAAACTGAGGCTCAAGTAGATGTTAAATGACCCTGCTTCAAGAAGAGCCCATTATTTATCCTGCAACATACACCATTAAGATTATCACAATAATGTTTGTAGGAAGCAAATGGTCAAAATTAAATCCCCATATTTCCTAAATTAAGAAATTGGCTACATCTCATCATTAATACACAGGAGAGGCACAGTGGAGCAGTGGTGGAGTTGCTGCCTTACAGTGGCAGAGACCCGGGTTGATCCTGACCACGGGTGCTGTCTGTACAGAGCTTCTATGTTTTCCCCGTGTCCGTGTGGATTTTCCCCGGGTGCTCTGGTTTCCTCCCACGTTCCAAAGAAGTACGGATTTGTAGGTTAATTGGCTTTAGTAAAGACTGTAAATTTTCCCTATTGTGTAGGATAGTGCCAGTGTACAGGGATCGCTGGTCGGAGCGGGCTCGGTGGGCCGAAGGGCCTGTTTCCACGCTGTATCGCTAAATTAAACTAAAATAATACACTTTGGGGCATGTGAGGATCAGGACAGGAGCAACATAATAGAAAGTCATTATTATTTTTCTTCCACTTTCTTACTGGGACAGATGGGTTGCTCCACTGGGTGCTTGCATTGCCTGGATGGAATGAATAGGCTCCATCTCTGCCATACTAAAACTATACTTTTATATTTCTGCTCATTACTCATTTTAGGCTCACATAAGAATAGAGGTTTGGGTGAGGCTCTTTTCCACTATCTTAAGGATCAGCAAAGCAAAAGGATAAATATTTTGGGAATAGTAGGTGGTGGTGGAAAGCAGTTGTACCAAGAGGGAATGCAACACTTGCCATTGTATCACAGCCAAACATAGATTGCAGAGGTATAGGAAGCTACTCACACCTTGTTTTGTGCCTTCACCCAACATCAGAACAATATGCCCAACACTGTGATTATGTAAGAGTTCTGTGTGGAACATGTCAAGCCAACCCATGGCTCCGGTAAACTGTAAACACGACAGCATGAAATATGATCTGCATAGGATTAAAGAAAGGATTTTGGCAGTGTAGTTAATCTTCTATGTCCTGATAAACATGGGTTGAAATGCTATCAATTTCTGTCACAACTAATACCAGGTTTTGTGCTGTGTAACCTGTCCCAGTTTTGTAGCCAGTAACTATATGTAAACCATTGTGCCTTATGCCGCACCATATGATCCGTACTGATAAACTAAACATGTTTGGAAAATTGCAGTGTTTTGAATTAGTCTATGGAAAATGTCAGAAATGGAAAGTTTCAGTGAGATCCTGTTGAAAATGCAACATTACTTTACTCAGATATAAAAGGCTGAGAGGAAGAGGCTAAAGATTATAGGTGCTACATCATCAGAATATCCTTGCTGTCTTTTCAGTCAATGAAAGAGTAATTGGCAGCGTCCTGGGTGGGTTTTTTCCTGCAGCACCAGTGGATAAGCACAGTCGTATTGTATCATTCAGACCAGGCAGAGGCCTGATTAGATTCGTGCAGCTTATGAATACTTTATCTCAGTCACTGTCACAGGGGGCCGATTACAATTGGGTTGGGAGCGGAGGGAAGGGATGGCAAGGCAGGTTACACCTTTCCCCACGCTATAAGTTTAGTTTAGTTTACTGTAGAGATACAGTGCGGAAACACAGGCCCTTCGTCCCACCGAGTCCGTGCCGACCATTGATCCCAGTGCACCAGCACTATCCTACACACTAGGAACAATTTACATTGTTTTTTTACCTAAGCTAAATTAATCTACAAGGCTGTACGGTTTTAGAGTGTGGGAGGAAACCGGGGCACCCGGGGAAAACCCACAGGGTCACGGGGAGAACGTACAAACTCCGTACAGACAGCACCCCTGGCCAGGATCGAACCTGGGTCTCTGGCGCTGCAAGGCAGCAACTCCACCACTGCGCCACCGTGCCATCCATGTCCATGATTACTATCAAGTAACCCCTGTTGAAAGACGTATGGGTATAGATGCCATGCGATTACATACTTGTAGTGCAATCCTTGGGAAAGAAAAGGCTGAGATCACCAAATCCAGTCACACATACAACCACTGGACCTGCCCAATGGAAATCTGCCACATCCAGTTTTGATGATAGAAATGGAGACCAAGGGAGGCACCAGCTGCAGCTACAGAGAAGCAACAACCTGTGAAACATGCACTGCCCCAGGGACGGCTGCGCACAAGAATCCTCCCTCTCTATCCACACTGAAACCACAGATGTGTGACATGTATTTGTGTCTTATAAGTATCGCCTACATTAACTCTTTCACGGTTATTAAACTCCTGGCATTGAACATCCAACAGTAGATCATTCAGACACAGGCAATGTCAGAGCCTATTCCCTGCTTCACCGCAGAATGCACCAGCTTGTTTATCCAGCACTTCCTATTGACTAATATGAGCAGAACTGATTTTGTGACCCATCCCTGCTCTAAGAGTTGATATGATGCAAGGGAGGTAGTTGGAAATGAGGAGGGAAGTTGGGAGTGACTTTTAATCCAAGTGAAATAGATCTGTCGAACGGGTCATTGCAGTGAAAAACACAAATGGGCTCGAGCACAATTAGGTGCATTTCTGGAGACTGAAGAAATAAACCAGAGGCGTTTCAACTATGTCCTCAGGGACAATGTGTGTGCAACAGGTTTGGTGCTAAAAACTCCACTTATGATCTATCCATTAAATATCATAGGACTTGGGAAAGGGGTTTCCGAGTCCACATTGATGGAAAAATTTAAATTAGCAGAACAAGTTCAATTAAACTTGGAAATTAATCAGAATATGACATTAAAACTTTATATTGAGGCTCCATGGTACGTACGTAGGGAATTACTTATATTCATGGTTTTGATGACGCCAGTGCAATGCCAGTGAGGGAACGTTTATTCATGGGGAAGAGTCTTGGTCTCATGCTCTATTTTTAAATTCCTAAACATAATGAGATTCTCTCTGTTACTGTCAGTAGTGGCTGAGTGCTGGCCATTCTACAGAGAGGACCCTGTGCCTCCACACACAACAGTGGGAGCAGGTATAGGGGATGTGCTCCACCACTAAGATGTAACAAGGTGCAATTTACCAGAGACAACGCCTTCCTCCTGCTGCTGTGTCCCTTTGCCTTTGTTGTCCAATGAGGGGTCTGGTGTACCTAGGGAGAAACAAAGAGCTTCCAGTTAATGGATTTCATTTCTGTCATTACCGCTCACTCTGTGCGAGCAATGTCTGAGTCTGCATTTGTCAAAAAAATTTGATTTATTTTCTTTGATCAACCATTTATGCCTGGTATGAATGCTTAGAGGTGGCATGCTTTCGTGAAGCACCATGAAGCAGATACAAGGAAACGTTTGTTGATGACATAATCAAATCAAATACATACTGAATTGAATTAATAGGTCATTTTTAAGTCAGTTTTTAGCACACGGGGTAAACCAGTCCAAAACAAAGGGAGAACAGACACTGACCCCTTGTGAAAGACAGTGATCAAATGCTCGCCAGAGAGAGCTGGAATTTCAGGATGCGTTTAAAAATGAAAATAGTAAATAGAAAAGCTCAGAGAACAGGGCAAATCAGGGAGAGCATATTTTCCAACTGATTCAAGACTAAGTAGCGTGTAGAAAAAAAGGAACTTGGTCCATGTACAGGTGTCAAGTTATTGTACAATCTATGTAATCACCAAGGCACGTGGAATGGTGTCTATTCCCTGCAGAGTTGGTTATAAAAGTTAATGTTCATAAATGACAGAAGCAGAATTAGGCCTTTTGCCCATCAAGTCTACTCTGCTATTCAATCAAGGCTGATCTATCTCTCCATCCTAACCCCAATCTCCTGCCTTCTCTCCTTAACCTCTGACACCCCCATACTAATCGAGAATCTATCTATCTCTGCCTTAAAAATATCCATTGATTTGGCCTCCACAGCCTATTCGTCTGCTCTACCAAGCCTTGGTCAGACACTCGTCAAGTCAAGAAAGTTTATTGTCATGTGTTCCAGATGGACAATGACATTCTTGCTTGCTGCAACACAACAGAGTATAGTAAGCATAAATACAGAACAGTTCAGTGTGTATATGATTCTCCATGAACCACAAGAAGGATATATTGTACTGTAGATTAACCCAAATGATTCCGGGGTTTAAAGGGTTACATTGCAAGCACAGTATTCATAAACCTTGCTTTTATTCCCTTCTGTTGGGAAGGTTGAAAGTTGATCTAATCGAGATGTTTAAAATGATAACGAGATCCAATCGGCTCAACACTGAGAAACTATTTCCTCTGCTGGGAGCATTCGGTACAGGGGGCATAATCTGAAAATTGGAGCCTGGCTTTTCATAAGTGAAATCAGGAAACAGTTTTTCACACAAAGGATAATGGAAATCTGAATCTCGGTCCCCAAAGGCTATGGCTGCTGGTGCAAAAAAAAACTTTTTTTTTATAAGTTCAAAAGAGCAACACAAGCTTTAATTAATGTTGGTAATAATAGAGAACAAATGCTTAACATATACTTTTAACTTCCCTAAGTATTTTAATGGATGGCTTAAACTTATTTATTTTGACTTACTAAAGACCATACAAACACTTTCATTTTCTCGTTTACAATATCTCTAAATAAACCAGGAGGAACTGTAGCTGTTGGAACGATGGAATTACAGGAAAGTCCAAACAGTCCCCTAATATAGTAAAACATTCTTCAGCACATTATGGGAGAGTTACCAAGCAGTCTTTGCCATCAATTTAAGGACGGCATGGTGGAGCAGCGGTAGAGTTGCTGCTTTACAGCGCACGCAACGCCGGAGACCCGGGTTCAATCCCGACTGCGGCTGCTGTCTGTACGGAGTTTGTACGCTCTCCCTGTGACTGCATGGGTTGTCTCCGAGATCTTCTGTTTCCTCCCACACTCCAAAGACGTACAGGGATATAGGTTAAATGGCTTGGTGTATGTGTAAATTGTCCCTAGTGTGTGTAGGATAGCGTTAATGTGAGGGAATCGTTAGCCGTTGCTGACTCGGTGGGCCGAAGGGCCTGTTTTCGCACAATATCGCTAAACTAAAAAAAAACGAAACTATCTTTCAAAGATTTCAGTATCAAAGCTTGCTCTAAACTTTTTAAGGAATGTCTTCACAGTGGGAGGACAGGTAGAGAAGGTCAGAAGCTGAGGAAGTTTCGTAAATTCCAAAGTTTTGGATCTCGTGCACCACGAGTGTGACTGATGAATGGAACGGCAGCTCAGTCTGTTTTTAATAAGTGCAAATCCTCAGCCCTGCAGCTTCATCAGTCTTGTTCTTGTAATTTATAAGTTCTCTCATGTTATGAACTCCAATCCTTTAGATATTTTTACTGAATGAAGTGTTGAAAGGCGTAATATGGAGACACAAGACACTGCAGATGGTGGAATTGTGAGCCAAAAACAAAATGCTGGAGGGACTCTTTGGAGGGAAATGTACGGATGAAGTTTCAAGTCGGTACCCTTCTCTGGATCGATGACTGTCCATTCCATCCAGCTACTGCCTGACGTGCTGCGTTCCTCAAACACTTTGTTTTTGTACAAGGGTTTAACATGTCATGGAGTCATACAGAGTGGAAACATGCCCTTCGGCCCAACTTGCTCACGCCGGCTAACATTACTCATTTGCACTAGTCCCACCTGCCTGCGTTTGGCAAGTGAAAAACTGAGTGTGGCATCTTTAAATGATGTTAGGAATCTTCAACAATGGCTTTTTACTCCTGTGCATCTGTTCACTGTCCGGGTCATTAAGTGAAGCAGTAGCCACCAAAATTCATATATTCTTTATGTTGATAGCCTGCAGCCAATGTAATGGTTATCAGACCCTTAACAATCAACTGGGAGGCACACACTTCTACTCCTTCAAAGCAAAGGAGTTCAAACCTCATCTTCGTCTCATGGAGGTAACCATGAGATTGATGAGGGCAGTGATTGAATGTTGTCTCCATGGACTTTACCAGGGCTTTTGCCAAGGTTCTGTGTGATAGACTATTCTGGAAGGTTAGATCACATGGGATGCAAGGAAAGCTAGCTAACTGGATACAGAATTGACTCCAAGCGCAGGCTCGGCGATCGTTTCGCTGAACACCTCCGCTCAATCCGCCTAGGCCTGTGATCTCCCAATGGCTAAACCCTTTAACTCCCCCTCCCATTCCCACAGTGCCCTTTTTGTCCTGAGCCTCCTCCATTGTCAGAGTGCGGCCCAGTGCAAATTGGAGGAACAGCACCTCATATTTTGCTAGGGCAGCTTACAACACAGTGGTATGAATATTGCCTTCTCTAACTTCAAGTAACCCTTGCTTTTCCTCGCTTTCCAGCACAGTGAATGGTGGTTCTGGCTCGAAGGGCCGAATGGCCTTTTCCTGCACTTATTGTCTATTGTCTCTCCCATCCTAGTTCTCCGACTAGTTTCACTGTCTTCCTGATTCCATTTTACTGATTCTATGCCTCGTTGTCACCTTCCCCACAGCTAACAATGATCCATTCTACATTTTCCTTGACCTTCGTCTCCTTTGATCTCTTGTTATCACACCTTACGCTTCCATATCTCTATGTCTCCCTCTCCCCTGACTCTCAGACTGAAGAAGGGTCTCGACCCGAAACGTCACCCATTCCTTCTCTCCAGAGATGCTGCCTGTCCTGCTGAGTTACTCCAGCATTTTATGTCAGCATTATATAAACGCTTTGAACGAGAATGTACAAGGCATGGTTAGTACATTGAAGATAGACACAAAATGCTGGAGTAACTCAACCACATCTCTGGAGAAAAGGAATACGTTTGGTTCAAGACTCTTCTTCAGATTGCACTGTACAATATATTGCTGTACATTTGCAGGTGGCACAAAAATAGGTGTATCATTAAGAAGGTTATCAAACCTACAGTGGGATCTTGATCAGCGAGGTAAATGGCAACTGGAGTTCAATTTAACTAAGTGCGAGGTGTTGCATTTTAGGGAAGTTAAACGAGGGTAGGGCATTCACAGTAAATGCTAGGGCTCAGGGGAGCGTTGTACAGCAGAGGGTGTTAGGAAAAGTACATACAGTCATTCTCTGAACGCAGGGTCACAGGTAGACAGGGTGTGGTGGGAGATTGCGACCTTTACGTGGTCTGCCCTGTTTTGACGAATGCAATCAACCTGGCGTGCACAATCAAATAAGATCAAATAGAACAAGTTGTCCTCCAACTTTAGGCTGTGCACACCATAGGCAAGAAGAAGAAGCAGAGAAGGTAGACCGGGTGGTAAAGAAGCGGTAATTCTTTGACATTAGCAACCCCTGAGTCCGTGTAAGCTATCTTTATGAATGAGCCCGGGCAATGGCACACTTCACAGAGAAGGACATCACAATTGAGCCTGATCCCGCCATTCCCAAAATCCATTCATTCACGCTTTCTTATTGATGCCATTGAATAGGGGTCAGAAGCAGCAAGTGCAATATTGCCGCTATTTTCCTATCCCCAATCAGGGAGCCGAGGCCAATATTACAGCTGGCATCAGCTGACCGGGCGCTGACTGGAGATCGATGCCAACAGAGTCATCAGGAGTGATCAGATTAAATGTGATGCAAATGGTTAAAAGATAAATTGCATTGATAGAAGGCGTGATGTCTGGCAAAACAATTTCTATTGGAAGTACCCACATTTGTGGCAAATAAATTGAATTTGAATGTAAGCACCTCTAAACTGAGAACAGTTAATTATATCATTATTCTTCTACACCATCTGGCTCATTCAGATACACCAGCTCCGGAAGATGTGATCTTTCGCTCCAAAGACAGCACCATTGAATCTATTCACTTAAATGCCTGCTCATCCTCAGACATGTTCTAGTTTGCAAGTCCTAGCCAAATTAAGTAGATCCTGTGCAATCGGTTCATTCAAAGTACATGAGACAAGCCTTTCCGACTTGTCTATAATTGAGTTTGTACCCAACCTGGTCATGCTAGAAATGCAGAATATAAATGGCAATTATGCAGCCTGCAGAAAAAGACCGAATTAGCTAAAACGACAAGACATTGTGCTCTCTTTAATTATCTGTCAATTGTACATTCACAGGTTTTCTCATCAGCTGCTTCCTTCACACTCGCTGTGACTGGCATGTCAACCCTACTTCGCTGCTCATTTCATGGACGTGCCTTTTTGGGCTAACAACCAGGAACCAGGCATCCACAAAATGCTGGAGTAACTCAGCGGGTCAGGCAGCATCTCTGGATAGAAGGAATGGGTGACGTTTTGGGTTGAGACCCTTCTTCAGTCGGTGTAAACCAGCATTTACAGTTCCTTCCTACACTTCAAGAACTGGAACCAAGAATAGCAACTGACCATGGCTTAATAACCTCTGCAAGGATGCTAACCACTTGGACACTGAAGAGAGAGGTGAACTCCAGATCCCGTGTTTGGACAGAGAACGATCACTTTCTCTACCTCTGCTCTCTTGAATTTGGCTCTGTAATAGGCATGGAACTATCCAATATAATTTATAGATGATTAGATTGTGAAAGATGGATAGGAAATTAACCCATCATGAAGGTTAATCTGTTGCCAAGATTCTTAGCAATGACAAAATGGTTTAAGTTAAAAAGACAATGAATAATTTTGATCTTTTAACTTGTCATCCCCTTTTATAGTACAGAACTGATATATGACCATAAAGTCTCGTGCACACGTACACACACACATGTAATATAGAAGGACCCATTCAGCAGCAGTTATAATTAAACATTTGAATGAACAAAAATGTTAAGGATTTTGTAATAAATGTCACACATCTAAATAGCATATCTTTAGCATAGTCCTTTGAAGTTGATTAGAACAGAAGTTGTCTGGTGGCTCAGCACCCAGGCAAGGCTATTTATGAATGAGCTCTCTGAAGCTCACTTTGCCTGAGGGCTAGTCCATGGATATCACTGGGAACAACTAGAGAAAGGCTGACTTTGCCTTTCATCTCTTTGCCTTCTCTCTGCTGGCTCGCAGGATCAATCTGTGAGCATTCGTGATGTCAGAGCACTGAGGCACCCAGGTTTTCTCTTTTGGGAAACAGTACCGGCTTTCGAGCAGAACTCCTTCCATCGGCACCACCATTTCCCTTTGTTGGTTGTTGCAGGATTGGAATGCATAGTAGTTTAGTTTAGTGATGTAGTATAGTAACAAGTCCTTCAGCCCACTGAGTCCATGCTGACCAACGATCACCCACATACTAGTTCTATCCCACACACTAGGACCAATTAACTTGCAAACCTACACACCTTTGGAATGTGGGAGGAAACCCACACGGTCACAGGGAGAATGTACAAAGTCCATTAGAACAACACCCATAGTCAGATGGAACCCGGGTCTCTGGCACTGTAAGGCAGTAACTCTACCGCTGCGCCACTTCAGAGCTACAGCAGGCTGCGTCACAGGGCAGTATACTCGAGGTATACCTTAATGCCCATTGTTCCGCTAACGCCACTGAGAAGTGGGATCATTACTCAGAGCCTGAAATAAGAATCGCAGACCTAGTCCTAGCCTGTTATTTGTTGAGTTTCTTGTGGCTCTGCATGGCACCTAAAGTATATTTGGATATTGTAGCGAAAGAAATGGTAGAGCATTAGCTAAAGTCCGACACAAGCACACTGAATTGGTGGATTCTTGTATTGATCAGTGAGGAGGCAGTATTGATTTGACACCATTTTAGGGCTCAGCGCCATCTAAATCCCTCTTTTTACCAGCTAAGGTTGCATCCCCACCAACTTAACTTAAAATTACTGTCAGGCTGGCTTTGCAATAATATTTAAATGTTTAATTTTAAATAAATTTTAATGGTTTCTCGTGGCTTCGAAGGTATTTTATTGTCACATGTACCCAGGTACAGTGAAATTGCTTTTTTGCATACAGTCTTACTATGGGCAGGCACAATCAGAATTAAGTACAAATGTGTAAGAATAGGAAATTACATGGAGGCAGTGTATGAAAGCCGCCACGTTTTGGGCTCCATCTTGTAATCTTCTAGTTCAAAGTTGTAAAAAATGTTAAGAGTCTTAACTTGGCTATAAAGGCCCGTTGTCCTGGCAGTGGGACTGGGTCAGAGGTGTAGGGGTCAGCCTGGCCTGGCGATGTTGTTGATATGTTCCACCACTGCTCCGCCACTCCGAGCCGCTGCAACCCTCGTCATAGGGCAGTGTCTATGGCCTGGCAACCTTGAGCTGCAATTTTACTTCCAATATTAGAAATACAGAGGTATGATGGATGTTGATGGCAGAGATCAGATTCATTTACAACTTTTCAGACCTTGAACAGTTTGTGGCCGCACACGACAAGACCTAGACAATATTTAAGGTCGGGCTATCCAAGTGATGGGTGAGATTTAATCATCTGCCATCAACATGCAATAGAATTACCCTCACCAAAGTTACCAGTGCCGACATCCTGGGGTTGGAGTAGGATCATCAATATGCCAGAAATACTGCTGGACCCATCTTTTAGTTATTGTGGCTATAAGGAAAAGTGTGGTGCTGGGTATTAAGTGGCAAATTCCATTTCTTCTTGATCCCCAAAGTCTTTCCATACCCTTCAAGGCACTGGGCTACGGGATGCAATTCTGCCTCATTCCCTAGTTGGGTGCTGCCCCAACAATACACAAACAAAATCACAACCAATTTAGAACAAAGTTTTATTGGCATCCCAACCTCTATTCATTCCCTCAACTACAAGTAGGGAGAATGTATACAACCTACAAGATGATCACAACACCTTAGCAAAACATGTTTGACAACACTTCCCAAATCTACAATGTCTACTACTCAGAAAGTCACAGGAAACAGGCCCATAGGATCTACTCATTCCCAATGCCCTTCAAAGTCATACATCATCTCAACTTAGAAACACTTCACTATTGCTGAGTTTAAATCCTGAATCTTCCATCTCAACATCATTTATGGGAGCACTATCATTAAATCACTGGGGTTATATCAATTTATAGTTTTATATCATCTTATAGTTATTGTTTAGTTTATTGTCACGTACATTTAAAAAAATTCTTGTTGCGTGCTAACCAGTCAGCAGAAAGACTATACATGATTACAATCGAGCCGCTCACAGTGTACAGGTAGATACATGACAGAGAGAATAACGTTTAGTGCAAGATAAAGCCAAGTAAAGTCTGATTACAGATAGTCCGAGGGTCTTCAATGAGGTCGATATTAGCCTAGAACAGCTTTTTTAGATGTTGGTAGGATGGTTCAGTTGCCTGAAAACAGCTGGGAAGAAATCATCTTTGAACCTGTGGGTATGCGTTTTCACACATCTGTACCTCTCGTCCGATGGGAGAAGGAATTGTGAGAGTAATCGGGGTGAGCCTCGTCCTTGATTATGCTCTGGCCTTGCCGACGCAGTTTGAAGTGTGGAAGGAGGCATGGTTTGTATGAATATCCACTGGTTGGCGCAAGCAATGGCTGCCTCGCCAACAGTCTGTCTGTCCCTTCCTTCTTTTGTTGTTTGTTTGTATGTGCTAATTGTATGTGTTTAGTGTTCTTTAGCTTGTTTTATGTGGGGGGTGGGGGGGGAGGGGATTAGGGGAAACTTTTTCAAATCTCTTACCTCAAAGGAGATGCGTTTTTTTTCCGTATCGTATCTCTGTCCACACTGCGGCCTAACATCAAGGAGGTGGTGGCCTTTGCTGGAGGCCAATTTCGAGAGGTCCACTGCGGGACTTTACATTGTGGAGCCCGCGATCCCTTTGCCAGGGATCGACCTCTGAGCTCTACCGCAGAAGTCTGCGGGACTTTAACATCACAGAGCTCACGGTCTCTGGTCAGAGACCGACTTCGGGAAATCCAAGCTGCAGGAGCTTTGACCGCCCCAACGTGGGAGCTTCGATCGCCCCGACGCGGAGCCTTCGGCCACCGGCTGCCGGATCGCCCCGACTGCAGATGGTTCGACAGTCCCGACCGTGGGAGAATAAAAGAGGAAGAAGATTGGACTTTATTGCCTTCCATCACAGTGAGGAATCCACTGTGGTGGATGTTAATGTTAACTTTTATGTAGTTGTGTGTCTTGTTGCTTTTTTTGTTAGTATGGCTGTATGGTAATTTGAATTTCACTGTACCTTAATTGGTACATGGGACAATAAACTGATCTTGACCTTGAAACCTTGATGGTCTTTGCTGCGTCCACAATTCTCTGCAGTTTCTCAAGGCATATTAGAAAGAGACAATAATTGTTGGACGTGGCAGTGATACCAACATCCCTGATGTGAATAAATTAAAACATGGCCAGCTTCTAGTCCTCCCAGTGTCTCTCAGCTTTTAATTAGCAAGCAGCTTGAAATTGGGTTGGTGCAGATTGACTCTCCAATACAATTTCTGTACCTGATTTCAGGGGCTATTGAAAGCAGCTTCATACATTACCAGGTCTTCCCCCATTTTTGCCTCTGTTACTGCCACAGTCAAAATTGCACAACTCTTCTCAGTCTAGGGATGTCAGTCACAGTGCAATTGTAGCACTTTTAGGGCGGTACGGTGGAGTAGCGGTAGAGCTACTGTTCTTACAGCACCAGAGACCCAGGTTCAATCCTGACTACGGGTGCTTGTCTGTACGGAGTTTGTCTCCCCGTGACTGTGTGGGTTTTCCCCGAGATCTTCAGTTTCCTCCCACACTCCAAAGACGTACATGTTTGTAGGTCAATTGGCTTGTTGTAAATGTAAAATTGTCCCTAGTTTGCGTAGGGTAATGTTAATGTCTCACTCTGAGGCTCAGAATTCAGTGCACATTGTACTGTTGCAGCTGCTGTCTTTTGGTGGAGATGTTAAAAGTGAAGCCCTGCGTGTGTTCTCGCATCATAGAAGTACTTTGAAAAGGAGCAGGTGAATCCCTCATGTTTTCACTTGCAGTGACTCTTATTTTGTGGTACAATCTGACAGTCATTTTATCCACAGTAGAGATAAATAGCCAATATGTTGAAAAAAAAAATCAATCTTTCCATAACTAGCACTTTTTGATTTTCGCCATTTCTAAATAGCCAGAATAGGATCCAATTCAACATTTCACCCTTACAATGTAAGGATGCTATCAGTATTCCCCTGGATTGTCAGTCCAGATTATGTGCTCTAGGATTTAGAATGGTATTTCAACTAACTACCAACATTTAGATCAAGGTGCTATCAACTGAGCAAAGCAGACACCTGCAGGCCATTGGCATCAAAGCTATTGTGCTGCATAACCTTGTCATCACCGTGACAGGAATTGTTGATTCCTGAAACAGTCACATCACTATTTAAAGAGCTCCATTATTTTAAGTTACATAAAATATTTATGAAACAGCCTCACGCTATAGACCTAAGTACAGGCTTGTGCCAGCAAAAAGATCGATAAAGCATGTTACGGCAGACTGTTGACACAGTCAGCATCTCATCTCCTCATGAGGGTATCTATAGCTGAGGTCTGTGTGCTGCTGCTCACTGGAGACCGATATGCTGTTGTGCGTTCTCTCGCTAAAGCTCTTATAGTGTGTAATTCTGTTAAAACTCCCTTCATCAGCAGGGCAGCATTCATCAAGAACCATTTGAAATTCTACATACGTAATTCACTGAGAATGAGCAAACAAAGATTCAGAGATCCCAAAATTGGTTAATCCTCTAAAATAGAAGTTTTGAAGTTAACAGTCTCAGCCATTGTGAACTGGCCTTCATAAAACTGCAGGTGATACAGAGAAATAGTTATGAGGTGCCAGATCTTCCCTCGTTCTTTCCTCCTGAACTGCTCTCACTGAGATACGCAGTCTAATTTCTCCCCTTCAAAGCACTCTCGCCAACAGTGCCAGAATCATAGAGACATGGAGCACAGAAACAGGCCCTTCAGCCCTATTTACCCAAGCTGACTAAGACTACCTACGCTAGTCCCACTTGCCTGTATTTGGTCCATATCCCATTAAACCCACCTGTCCATTAAACTCGCCTGTCTAAATGTATTTTCAATGTTGTCATAGTACCTGTCTCAACTACCTCCTCTGGCAGCTTTTTCTGTATACCCACCAGCCTTTTGATATCCCATC
Organism: Okamejei kenojei; assembly: GCA_035221665.1. Taxonomy (NCBI): domain Eukaryota; kingdom Metazoa; phylum Chordata; class Chondrichthyes; order Rajiformes; family Rajidae; genus Okamejei; species Okamejei kenojei. Next base: position 23,034,298 of record CM069162.1, read on the forward strand.
CAGATTCACCACTTTTAATTGAATCCAGGCAGTATCCATTTATTGAGGGGTGATGTTTGTTCAGTCAGGCATCATGATCATCCCAATTAACAGTTCCAACTCAGACCAGACTGGGCAAAAAATAAACTCTGGAGGAACCAGGCAGGAGGGAATGGACAGGTGGTGTTCTGTGTCGGGACCCTTCTTCACACTGGTTGGAGCAGGGGGAGAAAATTGTGAAAGAGATCCTAAACAAAGTATTTGCCAGCTTTTGCCCCCTTCTGCTCCAATCTGTCTGAAGAAGGGTCCCAACCGTGAAACATTGTCTATTGATTTCCACCACAATGCTGCCGGACCCGCTGAGTTCCTGCAGCACTTTGTTTTTTGTTCAAGTCTCCAGCATCTGCAGTCTCTCGAGTCTCAGTCCAGACTGGGGTTGAAATCAGGCACCTTTAGTTCTACGTGGCTCAAATCAATACAGCCATGCTTCAGGACACGGAGAGAAATTAAAAAATAAAGTCTCAAATTCATGTGGAACATTGGCGAACTTAAAAAAAAAATTGTTTTTGAAACATTACAGCTGAAGATAATGGAGGATTTAGCTGCTGATTGCGCACAGCAAAAGCACACAGACAAAAATAAGATTTTTTTTTGTAATATTGATTCAGGGATAAAGTTTGGCTGGGGCAGCAGGACAAAAGGTCATGAGATCTTTGTCACGTCCACCTGAGAAGCCAGACGGGGCCGTGGATTAATGTCTCATCTGCTTTGAAAAGACGGCGCTCCCACTGAAAATACTGGCGTGTCAGCTGGGATTTAGTACTCTTTGATATGGGGACTGAACTCTCAATCCGCTTGAGAGATGAGAGTGTTAATACCGAGTCACCACTAATACTAGCTGGATACCAGCAACCATTAGCAGAGGCTGGCGGGCGAGCTAGTCACTCCACAAGAGGGAATGACACTTGGCCTGCACTTGCGGAAGTAGGATAACTAACATTCGATCAAAAGAAACATACGGGGAGAAATGTATCTCAGATGTATAATACAGGGAGAAGTCTGAAGAAGGGTCTCAACCCGAAACATCACCCATTCCCCCCTCCAGAGATGCTGCCTGTCCCACTGAGTTACTCCAGCAGTTTGTGTCTACCAGGGAGAAATATACTTGCTGGAAAAATAACTGCAATTCTCAAAGGTTTTCTTGGCCACCAAGGCATTTGCAAAGTAATGAGCAATCCAAGTACTAAGAAATTAACTGCAATGTGAAGGGCTTGTACTTTGAAAATAAATTCTGCGTGGAACTGGCTGACACAATTATTTTTTTTCCCAGTGCCTGTGAACAATGTTTCACATTGCCGGCTCTCCCAGGATAGTTCACAATAGTGCGATTTTATTTTCCTTTTATAAGTGCAGCTGCTTTCTACAGAAACCCATAAAGATATGCTCTGTCTAGAGTGCACGCTTGCTGTGTCTCAGAGAGATGGGTCTCCCATCCAAATGCATTATTCACATGCGCCTCCACTTCTATTTCTGGTGCACTTCAGCATGGTTAATACATCAAATGCTGTTTCATAAGTGCACCAATCAATACTGGAGGAACACTAGGGCTGCAATATATAACAGTGCTATCTGTTTTGTCTCGTCAAGTTACTGGATTATTTTTTAAAGTTGGCTATTTATTCAGTTCAGATCCAGAACAATTAGAATGCTGTGGAAGATCCTTCAGCAAGTTCTTTTAAAACCGTCAGCCTCCTAACTGACTTCTGATGGCTAAACGTGGAATTTAAATCTTCATGAAAAATCAGTACACCACATCGAATGTACACTGCAGGTTAGTATTTTGGGAGCCTGAGCGAGAAGAAGATTGTGATTCAAACATTGATTTAGAATTTCAATGTGCTCTACCTTTTCCAAGAACTACTCTCCGGTCCACCTATCCTAAAGGTGCTAACTCATGCTGAGACACATTTCTTAGACTGCCGGCCTATCCCTAGTCTCTTACTCACACAGCCACTCCTCATGTAAAACTTTAGGGAGAGGTTATTTCTTTCTGCTCAGCATTGCTTAATAATTAAACCAGGCAAGGCCTTTATTTCTCTTCGCCATCATGGGACCAGACCTACCATTTGTTTTGCAGGTGACAGTGTCCATTCATCTAGTGTTTGTTTTCGGATAAAATTTGATTTTAAATTATCAGTTCTAAATGAAAAAAAGACTTTCAAATCAAAGACTGGACCATCCTGTCCACAGTCAGTATATAATTATTTTATTGCTAGCTTTACTTTTGACATATGCTATTGACCCTTTAGCTGCTGATCATTGAAATCCTTCCACCGGAGTTTCAGTCTTGCCAATGTTCTAATTTCATCTGTAGCCAATTTAAAATCCTCTGAACCCCTTCCTTTGTGATGGGATGAGTGGGACAAAGAAGCAACGAAGAGTCAAAATTATCCACGGTCACAACTGTTCAGTTCAATTTAGTTTATTGTCACGTGTACCGAGGTACAGTGAAAAACATTTGTTGCGTACTATCCAGTCAGCAGAAAGACAATACATGATTGCTAACGAGCCATCCACAGCCTACAGATACATGAGAATGGGAATAATGTTAAGTGCAAGGTAAAGCCAGTAAAATCTGATCAAAGACAGTCCGAGGTTGACAAAAATGCTGGAGAAACTCAGCGGATGAGGCAGGATCTGTGGTGCGAAGGAATAGGTGACGTTTCGGGTCGAGACCCTTCTTCAGACTGATGTGGGGGTGGGGAGGGGGAGTGGCGGGAAGAAGAAAGGAAGAGGCGGAGACTGTGGGCTGAGGGAAAGCTGGGAAGGGGAGGGGAAAGAGGGAGAAAGCAAGGACTACCTGAAATTGGAGAAGTCAATGTTCATACCGCTGTGATGTAAACTACTCAAGCAAAATACGAGGTGCTGCCCCTTAATTTATGGTGGGACTCACTCTGGCCATGGAGGAGCCCCAGGACAGAAAGGTCGGATTCGGAATGGGAGGGGGAATTGAAGTGCTGAGCCACCGGGAGATCAGGTTGGTTGTTGCGAACTGAGCGGAGGTGGTTCAATACAGCAGACAAACAAGACAGGAGAGAGAGGGCAACCCTGCCTAACTCCAGACCTTACAGGGAAACTGTCTGATTCCCACCCATTGATTTGGACTGCACTACGGATGTTGGTGTAGAGCAGTTTGATCCAATTTCTGATTCCCTCCCCAAAACCCATTTTGGAGAGCACGTCCCTCATGTACGTGTGCGAAATCCTGTCGAAGGCCTTCTCCTGGTCCAAGCTGACTAGGCAGGCATCCACCCGTCTGTCCTGCACGTAGGCGATGGTATCTCTCAGCAGCGCTAGGCTGTCTGAGATTTTCCTGCCAGGTACAGCACAGGTTTGGTCCGGGTGGATCACCTGTCCCAGAGCAGACTTGACCCGGTTGGCGATGGCCTTGGACAGGATCTTGTAGTCCACATTCAAGAGTGTTATGGGTCTCCAATTCTTTATGTCCTTCATCTCCCCCTTCTGCTTGTAGATTAGGGTGATGTTGCCCTTCCTCATGGAGTCTGACATGCTACCAGCCAGAAGCATGTTGTGTTGTGATTTACGGACTGTTCCCAGGGACACATTCAGAGACTGACATCGAGTGCTGCTGGAGGGTCATCAACTCGGTAAAAGACGCCCTTTGGTCTGCCCGAGCATTGTTCACCACCCAGCAGAGCGAGATGTCCGTCAGGGAATGTTGCCGACTGGCCCGCTGCAGACTGCAGGAGTACGTGCTGAGGGACGCACTGAAGCTCGGTGCAGCCAACGCCAAGGCTCGGTGGGGGAGGGCCACAGTCTAAGGCCCTTCCGCTGCTGGACATGGGGGGTACGGTATGGTGGAGACGCCCCTCAATATAAGGGAAGGTATCCCACGCCATTGTGGCATGAGTGGGGGACTGATTTGTGGAAACTTGGGAAAAAGAAAATGTCTAAACTGTATTGATCTATTGTACAGCCTCCGAAAATGTCGGATGGATTTTCCGCAAGGTTAATGTATTGTATATATTTATCATTCGAATAAAGTATATTTTGAAATTTAAAAAAAAAAAAAAAAAAAAGAACTGAGCGGAGGTGTTGGGCGAAGCGATCGCCAAGCCTACGCTTGGTCTCACCGATGTAGAGCGGCTGACATCTAGAGCAGCGGATGCAATAGATGAGGTTGGAGGAGGTGCAGGTGAATCTCTGCTGCACCTGGAAAGAAGGCTTGGGTCCTTGGATGGAGTCAAGGGGGGAGGTAAAACGACAAGTGTAGCATTTCCTGCGGTTGCAAGGGAAATTACCAGGGGAGGGGGCGGTTTGGGTGGGGAGGGACAAATTGACTAGTAACCAATCTACAACCAGGGAGTTACGGAAGGGGCTGTCTCTGTGGAAAGCCAAAAGGGGAGGAGATGGGAAGATGTGGCCAGTGGTGGGATCCCATTGGAGGTGGCGAAAATGTCGGAGGATTATCTGTTGTATGTGTGGCTGGTAGGGTGGAAGGTGAGGACAAAGGGGATTCTGCTCTTGTTACGAGTGGGGGGAACTCGAGTATCTGCAGTTCCTTCTTAAAGATAGTCCGAGGGTCACCAATGAGGTGATAGTAGTTCAGGAATGCTTTCAAGACAGAACTGACCACACTTATTCCAGTGCACAAAAGCCAAAGAAACGGAAACAAAATACACACGTGGACAAACTAAAACAAAAAATTATATGTGAAACAAATCTTGAATCCAAGGAGACACAAGGAACTATAGTTGCTGGAATCTTCAGCAAACATAAAGTGCTGGAGAAACTCAGCAGGTCAGGCAGTGTGTGTGGAGGGAATGGTCACGCAACATTTTGGAATGGGACCCTTGGCCTGAATCAGACACAAGAGAATGCAATTAGTTTTGGCCCTTACGTGGCAAAAGGTGGTAATTTCAGGTTTTTGAATCTGACTTCCCTCATTGTTTGACTCAACCTGTTTCTCTCGGGGTGACCGTGTCCTTCATTAGCACTAGCCTGCAGATTATCAGCAATGTCAAACTGGTCTAATCTCTTTTATCGTAATTGTTCATGGCTGCTAATGTCCACCAACAGTGTGGGATTACTTTTAATAATTAAGCTTGAAGTTATAAATGAAACACTTAAGCTTGTGATACAGGACACTGTGATGAATTTTAAAAAAAATCGAGGATAAAATGTGAGGAAGCAATAATGAGATACTACATTTAAAATACATAGGATTCAAGGAGATGGGAAGTGGAAGGAGCAGGGGAGCTCAACAGGCAAAACGATCCCGGGAGAGAATGCATTTAAGTGAGAGGTCATAAGGTCATGTCATTAGGCCATTCGGCACATCAAGTGTTCTCTGCCATTTAATCGTGACTGATCTGTCTCCCCTTCCTAACCCCATATTCCTGCCTACTCCCCATAAGCTCTGTCACCTGTACTAATCAAAAATTAATCTATATCTGCCTTAAAAATATCCACTGACTTGGCCTCCACAGCCTTCTGTGGCAACGAATCCCACTGATTCACCACCCTCTGACTAAATAAATGTCTCATCTCCTTCCTAAAAGAACGACCTTTAATTCTGAAGCTAGTCCACTCTCCCACTCAGGGAAACATTATCTCCACATCCACTCTATCCAAGCCTTTCAGTATTCTGCAGGTTTCAATGAGGTCCCCCTTCATTCTTCTAAACTCCAGCGAGTACAGGCACAGTGCCGACAAACGCCCATCATAGGTTAACCTACTCATTCCAGGGTTCATTCTGTAAACCTCCTCAGCACCCACCCAGAGCCAGCACATCCTTCCTCAAATTTGGTGCCCAAAATTGCTCACAATATTCCAAATGCAGCCTTAACAGCACCTTATAGAGCCTCAGCATTACATCCCTGCTTTTGTATACAAGCCCTAGCTAGTATAGCATGGTATTCAAGGGCCTTAATATTTCATTTGATTACGACCAACAGACAGATTCCACTGTTCTGCAAACTGACTATGGTCGGTGCCAAGATAGAATAGTAAGATTAAATGAGAACTTACCAGTTCGAAGTTTGATCTGTATTTTATGAGGAGTTACGATGAGGGATTACGTGAAGACCCCCGTCCAGCACGCATGCGCGACATTCTTCAAAGCAGCGGTGTGGATTCACAGAAAAACACAACAATTGAAATAAATATAGTAAAGAAAAAATAAGAACTTAATTACCAGTTGATCTGTATAATAGAGGGTGGGAGCGGAGGGCACGTAATCCCTCATCGTAACTCCTCATAAAATACAGATCAAACTTCGAACTGGTAAGTTCTCATTTAATCTTACTATTTTACTTCGGAGTCACGTGAGTGACTACGTGAAGACTTCAAAGCTCTGTGAATCCGAACCGTGAACCAGCTCATGCTTCACTCACTGCCTGAAGACCTTAGAGGGAGGAAGCATGTTATACAATCAACCAATAACCTGTTTGTGAACAATAAAGGTTTATTAATGATAACAAAAAACAGAGAGCTCCCCCGGCTTAAATTAAATATTAGCTGCAGACTCTAAAATTCTGTCTGCAAATGTAGCAGGTTCCGCCAGCGGCTTATTATAAAACCTTTGGAAAGTTCTCTCTGAGGACCATCCTGCTCTGGCCAGAATATGGTCCATAGGCACATCCATTCGCCTAGCCGCCGACGTAGATGCAGCCCTGGTGGAATGAGATTTGTAAACATTAGTAACGACTCCCGCGGACTTAAGCACCTGCTTGAGCCATCTTGAAATGGTTTGGCTCGTCACCTGACCATGAGGCTTCTTGTGGCTTATCCATAAGGCTTTTTCTCTCCCTCTTAAGTTATATGTTGTGTCTATGTAATTGGCGAGATGGGTCTTGGCACACAACCGTGGGTCAGGTGAATATGCCCGGAACTCCATTACTGGAGGCGTGGTACCTGGTCTAGTTTGTTTGACCAGTCCCTGAATGTGAAATGTGATACAGTCCAATGATTCTGTCATGTTGTCCAGCCTCAGAAGGTGGAGGGACTGTACCCTTTGAGCTGACACTAGTGCCATGAGCATGACTGATTTCAGTGTAAGTTGTTCCAGCGTGAGTGACCTGGGTGGTGGCCATCCCCTAAGGTACGTCAGTACAATGCTGACATCCCAGATCTGAGTGTACCTAGGCCTAGGGGAATTGGTGTTAAAAATGCCCCTCATGATTTTGACCACTAGTGGATGGGACCCCAAAGTCAGTTGTCCTGCTGCTGGAACCAAATAAGCTGACAACGCACTCCTGGCTGTATTAATGGCGCTGTAGCTGAGTCCTTCCCGATGTAATCCAACCAGAAACTCCACAACACTGGTGGCTGTAGCTGTAGTGTAGGTAGTTCCTGTTTTGGAGCAATACCGTTCCCATTTTCTTATGTTGGTCAGGTATTGTCTCCTGGTGGACTCCCGGTGAGATGCGGTCATCATGTTGATGGCGTCCTCAGACAGTCCCAGGCCCAGTAGAGGTCTTTTTAGAATCTGCAAGCCAGGAGATTGACTCTGTCATGGCACGGGTGACTAATGCCTGACACTGGGTGGATTAATAACTCTCGACTGCTGGGGAATTCCAACGGTGTTTCAACAGCCATGTCGAAGGCCACTGGGAACCATGGCTGTGTAGGCCAGTCGGGTATTATCAAGATTCCTGAAGTGGAATCCAATTGAATCTTGCGCAATGCCCGACTGATGAGGCAGAAGGGAGGAAAAGCATAAAAGAACATTTTCCCCCAATGCAGCGAGAATGCATCAACTGCTGCTGCCTCAGGGTCTGGTTCCCAAGCGACATACGTTGGTACCTGGTGATTCAGCCTGGATGCAAATAGATCGATATCTGGTGTGCCATATTGCTTTGTAATTTCAGCAAATATTTTGGGATTTAACATCCATTCGATGTTATCATTGAATCTGCGTGACCTGGTGTCTGCCACTGTATTTTGCTTACCTGGTAGGTAAGTTGCTGATAACCAAATATGTCTTTCAACACACCATTGCCAGATTAGGTTGGCCAAATTGTCACATGATATCGACTTTACACCACCCATGTGGTTGATATAAGCCACCACCGTGGTATTATCTAATTGCAACCGGACATGTGCATGACGCGTATTAGATGAATATGCTTTTAACCCATAAAACGCACCCAACATTTCTAAGTAGTTGATACCCCGTGTCTGTAGGCAAGATGATTCAAATTTAGTCCATCTGCCCCCTGTGCTGGATTGCATGTTAGTTGCTCCCCAGCCCAAAGCACTGGCATCCGTTTGAATGGTTAATACTGGGTTGGTGATTATTATGGGACTGGAGCTGAGCCTTACGTTCCTTGCCCACCATTGTAACTCTGGAATGGATTCAGCAGTTAAACTCATAGCTCGGTCAAAGTGACCTGAGTTTTGCTTTAGTGCATGCACTTTTGCTCTTTACAAATTTTGATAGTGCAAAGGCCCAAATTGTACAGCTGGAAAAGCTGCTACCATTTTGCCAATAACTCTAGCTACCTCCCGTATGATTGGCTGATGTTTATTCATGAGTTCGTTGCATGATAGTGCCAATTCTGATGCTTTCCCCTTCGGCAGAGTTACAATCATGCGAACAGTATCAATCGTAAATCCAAGATAGTCCATGGCAGTGGACGGTGTAAAATTGGATTTATCTGGATGTATGACAAACCCCAAAGTTTCAAACAAACGTTTGGTGGCTGCTACTGCCAAAATGGCTGTCTCCAAGGTTTTCCCTACTATTAAAATATCGTCTAAATACGCCATGACTATATGCTTTTGTTTCCTCAATAATGCCAAGGCAGGTTTTAAGATTTTAGTGAACAGCCTTGGAGCGGAGGTTAGCCCATTTGGTAAGGCTTTAAATTGCCATAGCTGTTTCATCCAGATAAATTTTAAGTATTTACGATGCTCCTTGTGTATTGGTACTGAGTAGTAGGCATCTTTTAAATCAATGCTTGCTAGAAAGTACCCTCTAGAAACCAATAGTCTGGCTGTTTCAAAAGTATCCATCTTGAAATGTATATACCTGACAGACTTGTTTAAAGTAGTTAAGTCAATGATGATGCGACGTCCACCATCTTTTTTGATTTTAGTGAAAATATTAGACACAAATTCCAAAGGTTCATGTTTTGTTCTTTCAATGACACCTTTTGCTTGTAACCTCATCAGTTCAGCTTGACCCTCTTGTTTCTCTTTGACTGAGAGGGTGAATACCCTTTTGGGTATATGCTGAACTGGCGGAATGTTTTCATGAACAAAGGCAATTTTGTAGCCATGAACGCTGCTGAGTATATACTTGTCATTAGTGATGGATTCCCATGCATCCAAAAACAAGTGCAATCTCCCCCCTGTTAGTATAGAGCCCCTACTGCTCATATGCTGAGAGGAACCAGACCCACCTACCTCCATGGTTATTGGTGCTTCTTCTGCCTCTTCGCTGGGCGATGAGGCGTCTGCTGGGCTGTAGAGGGTTGATGTTGATGTTGATGTTGTTGGGGGTGGCGCATTTTCCATGGGGTCCGCTCTGGGCCCTGGCCTAAAAAAGGCTTACGGGGAATGGTTGCGGACCCCGAGCTTTCACCAGTCCCATAGTGTGGTCGACGACTGGTGGACGCCATGGGGTACTGCCGCCTGGGTTTGTTAGGTCTGCTCGGTCCCAAACCTGCCCTCACGAGACCAAAGGTCTTGGATTCTTCCTCTAGGTCTTTCACCTTTTTTGGAAGGTCTTTCCCAAAGAGCAGCATAGGAGGTTCTGACCCCGGTGTTTTGCATAGTCCCGCAAATTTAGGGTTGAGGGCAGGCTTGATAATTTCCTTCCGTAAATTGTTTATTTCATATTGAGTGGTGCACAGCAGAGCTAATGTGTCTTGCTGATTTGTGGAGATGTCCGCACCATCAATGGACCGAGCATAAGATGTTATTCCTGCAGTCAGGAGTTTAAGGATTTTCTGGAGCTTCAACTCCAGGTTCCTGAAGTTCTGCCCCAAGTGTCCCCAAATTTGGCTGTTTACAGCAGGTACATTCAAAGATGTATAATTTATTGGGGCTGTATATAGTTCAAGAGCCTCATTGACCACCTGTTCTTGTAGGGGTTTTGAGTACAGGTGGTTAATGCTGGCTGCAAGTTTCGGCTCTAATGGCCGACCCGCTTGTGGAATGGCCACGTAGCGGTTAACCACACCCAGCAGCTCTTCCTGATCCTGTACACCCTGCGTACTCCCGATATCTTCAGCCAGTGACCCCTCTTCTTGACCAGCCCAGACCTGGTCGCCAATGCTGCCTTCAAAAGAAGGTGAAGCAATGGCCAGTGCCGTAAAGGGCACTGCGGGAGTGCCTGAACTCCCTTGGCGAGGCTGCTGCTGCTCTCTCAGCAGATCTCGCTGGAGCAATTGCTCCATAAGCCGTTCCATGCGGCTTAGGCGGCTGCCTGTGCCGCTCTCGAGCGGTGAGGCATCTTCATCCGAATCGTCGGACACTACCGCCTGGTTCTGGCTGCAGGTACCTCCAGACCGCTGCTCAGGCAGCACGAGCGGTGCTGGGCTCGGCTCGGTAGTTATACACGCCGCCTCTTGCCCCCCCTCCAAAGAGCATTCCTCAACGGAGGACGAACGGGGGCGAGCTGCAGACTTCTTTCCTCTGGTCTTGCTCATTCTTTCTGGAAAACAAGCAGACCACAGAGAAAAAGACACACGGCCACGGTAAAACTTACCTGTCGGCCCGACTTTCAAATTGTAGCGGGAGCGCCTTGAACTCCCGTTCGTCGCGGGTGCACTGCATGAATGCTAATGTCGCGCATGCGTGCTGGGCGGGGTCTTCACGTAGTCACTCACGTGACTCCGAAGTAAAATCCACTGTATAAAGAGCAATACCATCCTCTGTTCCCTTCACCGTCAAGCTTGACGAACTGAAGGTACTGGGGATCTGGTTCAGAGGAGCCAGGGCACGCATCAAGAATTGACTGGAGCAAAGAAGCAATGTTAAAAATGAACTGGGACTAAGGTTTGATCGTGTGCAAGAAGCTTGTCATCAGGTGATAGCTGCTCTTCATGTTGTTGTAGGTGATTAAGTGTGACCTAAATAGAGCAGCCATCTTCCATTTCGTCTGGAGATCCAAGATGGAGGGTGTCTGATGGGTAGTGATGCACGAATCTACAGTGAATGGGAGGAAAAGCATGTCCAACTCTGCCAATTTGACGGCAAACTTTGCTGGGTGGAATAAGCTGTTCGTAGAACTCAACGGATGCAGACCCCAAGTGAGTGTCACTATGTAAGTGTCACTATGTGCCGTGATTCTGACTGTGCCCAGTTTTGCGAAGGATGAGTTTGACAAGTTACTATGTACATACGCCATAGCTGCTGTGTGGCCACTTTGAACAATTGAACAATTTAGATTGTTCAATTGTTCAATTGTTAGCCCGCAGAGTGTAGTAACAGCAGCTTAGATTGCAGCCCTTCCGCACAAAGTCTCTGGATTGACTACACCAATCTTCAGTGCGTTCCTTAGCACATACTCCTGCAGCCTGGAATGTGCCAGTTGGCAGCATTCACTTACAGACACCTCGTTGCACTGGAAGACTATCGGGTTTCAAGCAGACTACAGAGCGTCTTTCACAAGTTGTTAATCTTTCAGCAGCACTTGATATTCGTCTCAGTACGCGTTCCTCAGAACAGGATGCATAACAGGGAGGTACGCAGCTGATCGGGGCAAACCTTGACAATACATTTGCATCTTTCTTCAAATGTTCTTTGCAAAAGCACAGCATGATTGTCTCATCCTGATTATAGCAATACTGAGGGCATCTAGGACCTCTGAACAAAGGTCCATCAGGCAGAGGTCAACACAGAACATCCTGCAGGTACTGTGGGAGAGGGACATGATGGACCACGTGGGATGGTTTCCTCAGCAGACTGTTACAACTGTTTGCCAGCATGCCAATTATCCTACAAACCCGCACGGTTTTGGGGTGTGGGAGGAAACCGAAGACAGGGACACAGGGAGCACATACAAACTCCATACAGACAGCACCCGTAGTCGGGATCAAGCCCGGGTCTCCAGGGCTCTGCAACGCTATAAGGCAGCAACTCTACCACTGTGCCACCAGGCCGCCCTTTACTTTATTGTAAATTGTGGTCGTTGCAATGTTGGAATCTAACTGGTACAATGTTTTATTGCTGCGTCATACTCCCAATCCAATAATGAGTATTTATAGGATGTTAAAACGGAGAGTGGGGTAGGAAAGTGGAAGAAAGAGTTATTATTTGAATGTGGAGCATGCCCTCTCCCACATAATCTCCCATGGTACAGTTACCACTGCTAACGCCTTCACGAGAAGTGGTGGAACCGTGTAAGGAAGGGGTGGGGAAATACAACTGTGGATGACCATAGTGGCTTCTACTGTCAAAGACTCTGCCAACATCACTATGATCACGAGTGGACTACAAGTGTCTGCAGTCACCAAACTTGCATAATGATAGGGTGGTGGAGATTTTTTTTTAATCATAGAGATAAAATGTATTATCCAGCACCTTTAACATCCCAAAGCTTTCATAAAATATCCCAATGCTTTCACAGGATCATTATCAGATAACATTTATAGAATCATAGAATCATAGAAAATAGGTGCAGGAGTAGGCCATTCGGCCCTTCGCACCTGCACCGCCATTCAATATGATCATGGCTAATCATCCAACTCAGTATCCTGTACCTGCCTTCTCTCCATACCCCCTGATCCCTTTAGCCACAAGGGCCACATCTAACTCCCTCTTAAATATAGCCAATGAACTGGCCCCAACTACCTTCTGTGGCAGAGAATTCCACAGACTCACCACTCTCTGTGTGAAAAAAGATCTTCTCATCTCGGTCCTAAAAGACTTCCCCCTTATCCTTAAACTGTGACTCCTTGTTCTGGAGTTCCCCAACATCGGGAACAATCTTCCTGCATCTAGCCTGTCCAACCCCTTAAGAATTTTGTAAGTCTCTATAAGATCCCCCCTCAATCTCCTAAATTCCAGCGAGTACAAGCCAAGTCTATCCAGTCTTTCTTCATATGGAAGTCCTGCCATCCCAGGAATCAGTCTGGTGAACCTTCTCTGTACTCCCTCTATGGCAAGAATGTCTTTCCTCAGATTAGGAGACCAAAACTGTACGCAATACTCCAGGTGTGGCCTCACCAAGACCCTGTACAACTGCAGTAGAACCTCCCTGCTCTTGTACTCAAATCCTTTTGCTATAAATGCCAACATACCATTCACTTTCTTCACAGCCTGCTGCACCTGCATGCCTACTTTCAATGACTGGTGTACCATGACACCCAGGTCTCGTTGCATCTCCCCTTTTCCTAATCGGCCACCATTCAGATAATAATCTACCCTCCTGTTTTTGCCGCCAAAGTGGATAACCTCACATTTATCCACATTATACTGCATCTGCCATGCATTTGCCCACTCACCCAACCTATCGAAGTCACCTTGCAGCCTCCTAGCATCCTCCTCACAGCTAACACTGCCCCCCAGCTTCGTGTCATCCGCAAACTTGAAGATGTTGCATTCAATTCCCTCATCCAGATCATTAATATATTGTAAATAGCTGGGGTCCGAGCACTGAGCCTTGCGGTACCACACTAGTCACTGCCTACCACTCTGAAAATGACCAGTTTACTCCTACTCTTTGCTTCCTGTCTGCCAGACAGTTCTCTACCCACATCAATACTGAACCCTCAATACCGTGTGCTTTAAGTTTGTATACTAATCTCTCATGTGGGACCTTGTCGAAAGCCTTCTGAAAGTCCAAATATAACACATCCACAGGTTCTCCCTTATCCACTCTACTAGTTACATCCTCAAAAAATTCTATAAGATTTGTCAGACACGATTTACCTTTCATAAATCCATGCTGACTTTGTCCAATGATTTCACCACTTTCCAAATGTGCTGCTATCCCATCTTTAATAATTGACTAGCATTTTCCGCACTACCGATGTTAGACTAACTGGTCTGTAATTCCCCGTTTTCCCTCTCCCTCCCTTTTAAAAAAGTGGGGTTACATTAGCTACCCTCCAATCCTCAGGAACTACTCCAGAATCTAAAGAGTTTTGAAAAATTATCACTAATGCATCCACTATTTCTGGGGCTACTTCCTTAAGTACTCTGGGATGCAGCCTATCTGGCCCTGGGGATTTATCGGCCTTTAATCCATTCAATTTACCTAACACCACTTCCCGGCTAACCTGGATTTCACTCAGTTCCTCCATCTCATTTGACCCCCGGTCCCCTGCTATTTCCGGCAGATTATTTATGTCTTCCTTTGTGAAGACAGAACCAAAGTAGTTATTTAATTGGTCTGCCATGCCCTTGTTCCCCATGATCAATACACCAGTTTCTGACTGCAAGGGACCTACATTTGTTTTAACTAACCTTTTTCTCTTCACATATCTATAAAAACTTCTGCAGTCCGTTTTTATGTTCCGTGCCAGTTTTCTTTCATAACCTATTTTCCCATTCCTAATTAAGCACTTTGCCCTCCTCTGCTGGACTCTGAATTTCTCCCAGTCCTCTGGTAGGCTGCTTTTTCTGGCTAATTTGAATGCTTCATCTTTAGTTTTGATACTATCCCTGATTTCCCTTGTTATCCACAGATGCACTACCTTCCCTGATTTATTCTTTTGCCAAACTGGGATGAACAATTGTTGTAGTTCATCCATGCAGTCTTTAAATGCCTTCCATTGCATATCCACCATCAACCCTTTAAAAATCACTTGCCAGTCTATCTTGGCCAATTCACGTCTCATACCCTCAAAGTTACCTTTCTTTAAGTTCAGAACCCTTGTTTCTGAATTAATAATGTCACTCTCCATCCTAATGAAGAACTCAACCATATTATGGTCACTCTTGCCCAAGGGGCCACGCACAACAAGACTGCTAACTAACCCTTCCTCATTACTCAGTACCCAGTCTAGAATAGCCTGCTCTCTCGTTGGTTCCTCTACATGTTGGTTTAGAAAACTATCCCGCATACATTCCAAGAAATCCTCTTCCTCAGCACCCCTGCCAATTTGATTCACCCAATCTATATGTAGATTGAAGTCACCCATTATAACTGTGTTTACCCTTGTTGCACGCATTTCTAATTTCATGTTTGATGCCATCCCCAACTCCACTACTACTGTTAGGTGGCCTGTACACAACTCCCACTAGCGTTTTCTGCCCCTTAGTGTTTTGCAGCTCTACCTATATCGATTCCACATCCTCCAAGCTAATGTCCTTCCTTTCTATTGTGTTAATCTCCTCTCTAACCAGCAACGCTACTCCACCTCCTTTTCCTTTCCATCTATCCCTCCTGAATATTGAATATCCCTGGATGTTCAGCTCCCAGCCTTGGTCACCCTGGAGCCATGTCTCCATGATCCCAACTATATCATATTCATTAATAACTATCTGCGCATTCAACTCATCCACCTTATTACGAATGCTCCTTGCATTGAGACACAAAGCCTTCAGGCTTGTTTTTACAATACTCTTACCCCTTATACAATTATGTTGAAAAGTGGTCCTTTTTGATTTTTGCCCTGGATTTTTCTGCCTGCCACTTTTACTTTTCACCTTGCTACCTACTGCTTCTACCCTCATTTTACATCCCTCTGTCTCTCTGCTCATGCTCCCATCCCCCTGCCACATTAGGATTTAAAACCACATCTATCAGGAGATATAACAATAGGTGACATAACATTTGGTCAAAGTACTAGGTTTTAAAGAGCGTCTTAAAGGAAGTGAGGTCAACGAATTGCTGACATATTAAAAAGGGTTATTATTTTTCGTGGTGGCATAAGAGACTGCCGATGTTGGAATCTGCAGCAAAAATAGAGACCAGCTGGGGGAACTCAGTAGGTCAGGCTGCATCTGTGGAGGGAAATAGGCAGTTGACTGCCTAGATGAAGGGTCCGGCCCAAAACATGGATGGTCCATGTCCCTCCACAGATGCAGTCTGACCTGCTGCGTTCCTCCAGCAGCTCTCTTGATTTGCTGTTATTTAGGTGCTTTGGGCAATCTCAGAATGTCTCCAGAATGCTCAGGCAGCTGAAGGCATAATACCACTGGGAAGTGATAAAAGGCAGCAATGTACTTTGGAAGAAAATTGGAGGAGTGCAGAGATCCCAAAGGGGTGTCAGGCTGGAACTGGGCACAGGGACAGAAAAATGCAAACTGACTTGCCTGAGTGGAAGTTACTGAATGCCAGAAACACGAGTAATGATGCAGTGTGCAATCCTCACTGTGACGTTCTGTTTAGACTCAATTTCCTTGCTGACTTCTCGTGACAATGAGTGCCTTGAAGGCACGTAAAGTGCCAGGAGGTCACATAAGTCAACATCAAAGTCAATGGTAAATAATGCTCCTTCCACTGCCTATTTCTGAAGCTGTTTGTGACACTTGACAAAGGTCAAGAAGTGCAGATATTGATGATGATAATTATACTTTCTCAGGAAAAAAAGCATAAACCTGGTGCTGGTACACTGTCACATCTCACACCACCCACCCAGCCTCACCACCACCTTGCGCTGTCTCTGAATCACCTTGGATAAAAATAGGCCCTGTCACTTTCACCGTTGCAGGGTCTGCTCTGTGAGTGCACTGCCCTCTACCTCCCTCAGATCTCATTGCACACACAATTTCCCACCACTTTTTGGAGCTGCACTGGAGAAGTGACGAATGGGACTTCAGGGTTACCGTGTCTCACTTCAGTTAGTTGCTGAGACAGTAACTAGCTGCTGCTTCACCCGTGTGCATGGAAAAGGTCCCAGAAAGCTGGCACAGCACGATCAAGTGTGGGAAATAAAGTGTGGCTGTGCATGTGCAGTTGCTGATTGTACCTTTATCGCCAAGGGAAAATGGAACAAGATGTGTTCACAAATTCTTTTATTTAATTACACTCTGGCTTTGTTTGTTTTAAAGGCTGGTGTGGTGAAAAAACGACTCCAGCCTTCAACAGGGCTAATTACCAATTATTTTTCTCACTCACCGCTGTGATGCTAAACATCCCCACACTCTGGCATATGCTAGGACATGTTTAGTGCCACGTTTCACATTCAGTTTCCTATTAAAAATCCTCCAGGTTCTCACAACAGAGGACTGGGGCTGTTATGGAGGAGCCCATAGGGAGCAAAGGTAGGGCAGATTCAGGTAAGCCATTACAGCACCATAATGGCAGCTCAAATGGTAACTGTTAATTAGTCAGTTCATAAAATCTCTGTGGAGTTAAATACTCTTACATTGGGGAGCATCGTGAGAAAACCCTCAGCAAAATATTAGACCATAAGATATGTTCCTAAAATACAACAGTGACTAACCACAGTTTCAAAGGCGCTTTCATCCTGAGGACATGAAAGGTGTTATGCATTTGCAAATTCTTTTTTTTCCATGTGTGTCTTGGGTACCCTTTTATGTGGGCACAGGGTAAGTTATGGTGCCACGATGTTGAAACAAAATGAACTTCAGAGGCAACGCCAATGCATGTTAACTCAACCTTGTCTTCCCACTCGCTCATCAGCAGCAGGCCAGACACAGAGCCCCCAGACAAGCTAGGATGATGCAGACATACATACACAGCTTTGCACCACATGCCAGCCACACACAGCTCTCAGGCTTGCACAGCATTATGCCTGTTCACACTCCCGGGCTTCATATTTATCAAATCTCCATGGTATGTTAGGACATGGAGATTTGATAAATATGGAAGTGGGTCATGATGGATAGAAACTTTGGAACAGCAGTTAAGCATTCCTCTGCCAATCAACCACCCACTCTCACTTTTCCCCACCTAGTACTGACCAGGCTTTGTTCTGCCCCTATTTCTCTTTTTCAGCTTTCTCCTCACTATGCCAATAGTATAAAGAAGAGTCCCGACCCGAAACATCGTCCATCCACTGCCTCCACCAGTGCTGCCTGACCCACTATGTTCCTCCAGCACTTTGCTTTTTGCTTAAGATTTCAGCATCTGCAGTTCCTTATGACCATTCAGCTGCCGAAACCTTATCATTCATCTAACCATGTTATGGCTGATTTGTTCCCCTAACTGCATTTGCACCATCTGGTCAGAAAGTA
Source organism: Okamejei kenojei (assembly GCA_035221665.1). Lineage (NCBI taxonomy): Eukaryota > Metazoa > Chordata > Chondrichthyes > Rajiformes > Rajidae > Okamejei > Okamejei kenojei. The sequence goes on from CM069162.1 coordinate 23,052,400, forward strand.
GGAGTCTTTCCCTCCACCACTCACTTGCACTCCATTCATGAAATTGAAATCATCAGGGAAAATGTAAACTTTTCAAAGTTGCATTTAGTTCAAGTGGCTGTGCAAATGTCTGGGCAAAATGCTGTGATTCTACCATACAGTGCCGCCAAGATTGCGGGATGCTTTAAGTGCAAGTCTGACACAGCCACAATCAGTAATAAGCCATCTTTTTATACATTTTTAAACATGTCTTACTTGTGATGCAGGATCAGTTTGCTCAAAGGATTTTTGAAAGCTAAGTAATTAACAATCATCGGGGAGTAAGCTCAATATGCCTGCTGAGATCACCGTGTAGCAGTTTTAAATAAACATGGGGAGTGTAGGTGGTTGAAGTCACGGATGCGTGGAACATTGTGGACCTGCACAAGATGCCAAAGGCTAGATTTGGGGGTTATGGGATGGTGGATCCACTGTAATGGATGCCCTAACTAATGTCCCTCTTCACAGGATTACCCACCAGAGGTGATAGTGGACAGAAAATATATCTGTCCATATTTGGTTCTCCATGTTTAAATCAGATGCTAATCACAGGAAAGCATTATCAAAGAGTTTTAACCATTTAATGGATGAATAATGGTAATATCTCCTTGCAAACAGATTGTAAAGTACAGGGTAGGGCTGGGCGCTACAGTCTTGAGAACCAGCCTCTTTTGTTCGTAATTACTTGCATTTAGTATTGTACTAAAAGCCCACACAAATCTCATAGGACACTTTAGATATTGTGTCCACTAGATACATGAGATATTAGAGCAGTAGAACTGAAAGGGACCAGGTTGCATCCTGATGGTGGTGAGAAGCAACATGTCAGAGAAACGATGAGAAGGAATTCCACAATTGGGTCAAGAAATCTGAAGGCCCCCACATTGGATCAATGGAAATCAGAGCTGAGCAAAAGGTCAGAATTGAAGGCTTGCCGTGAAATCCGAGCAGTTGAACGGGGTTACAATCAATGGGAGCAACAAGATTATGGGGAGGTTTTAGGCAAGAAAAAGGGAAGACATTTTTGAACAAGGCACAGATCTTACAATTGCACTCAGTTAATCTTCGACTTATTTGGTAAAGTTGCGATGGACGCTGCAGTTTTTTTTCTTCACCAGAGATAGCAATGCTCTGACACTCACTTCAGTAACACATGCTGATGAAGAACCCACTTTGCCACAGGGATCAGAAATTTGCCACTTTGCTGTTGAATACTGGCACAGTGGGATATGTGAAAACCCGTAAATCGTCTGTACCTCAGACATGCATGATCCTAAAGTTAAAACCTAAAGCAGTGACTACTGCATCCAAATCAGATGTTTAAATCGGATGCTTTCAACAAATCTGAAAAGGCCCATTTAAAATTACTTTGAGAACTGCTTATTTCTCTAATAGAAACTGACTTCTACATCTCTAGTGCTGTATCACATCAGACTATCCTAAAGTGATTTAGTTTACGAGAATTGACTTACTATTAGTATTCAGGGAGGCACAGCTGGTAGAGCTGATGCATCACAGTACCAGAGCCTGACCTCAGGTGCTGTCTGTGTGGAGTTTGCACGTTCTCCCTGTAACCATGTGGGTATCCTCCGGGTGCTCCGGTTTCCTCCCACATTCCAAACATGTGCGGGTTGGTAGGTTAATTTTCCTCTATAAATGACCCCTAGTTTGTAGGGAGTGAATGTGAAAGTAAGATAACAGCTAGTTTGAACAGGTGATTGGTGGTCAGTGTGGACTCCGTGGGCCAAAGGTCCAGTTTCTATGCTGTAGCTCTAAACTAATTAGGCAAATGCAGAAGAATTTTTGTGCACAGCAACATTTCAAAAGCTGCTATAAGCAGCTCATAATATATTGTCGTCCATCACACAGAGCAGACTTCCCACCATTGATTCCATCTACACTTCAAGTTGCCTTGAAAAAGCAGCCAACATAATCAAAGACTTGTCCCACCCCAATCATTCCTTCATCTCCACACTTCCTTCTGGCAGAAGGTACAGAAGCTTGAAACGTGCTCCACCAGACTCAGAACTGCTCTGCTTTCAGGCTGCTGAACAGGCCTTCCATAAGCTAGGATACTGTTCGATTCACCTCTATCCCATTGAGGACATTGGACTTTGTCTAAGGTACAGGTGCGCTACAATGTGCTACAATGCTGAGAACTATATTCTGCACTCTGTATCTTTCCCTTTGCTCTATGTTTTGCACTTGAGTTTGAACTGATTTTATCTATGTATGGTTTATTTGATCAGTTTGGATAATAAAGCTTTAGCAAAACAAAGCCTTTCACTGTACCTCAGTACTGGTGACGATAATCAACCAAAACCCAAGGATGGGGTGGAATTCTTCTATGTTTACTTTGAATAATCATGGTGTTCAATAACTGAAGAAAAAATACCAAGCACACGAGTAACCCTAGTAATGGTGACCTTACTGCTGGAAGTCTTAAATAAAAGCTGATTATTCAAAATTAGGAGTGGGGAAGGAACAAAATACTTACTAGCCATTGCTCACTGAATCTGGTGCACTTATTCCTATCTTGATGACGAACTAATACAGCAAACACAAGGTAGACACAAAGCGCTGGAGTAACTCAGCGGGACAGGCAGCATCGCTGGAGAGAAGGAATGGGTGACGTTTTGGGGATGAGACCCTCGCTCCTCGTGAAGTGTACAGAAGACAAGCATGGATTCCTGGTGATGGCGAAGGTGGCACATGATACATTATGGTTGGTCTTACTGTGGGATATCCCTCCCCTCTTTGTTATCCAGGGATGCCTACTGCAGCCCTGACTAGGAACAGCATGTGGCTAAGGCGTAATGTTGAATTATCTGGGATAATACCTGGACGATGCATCCTTTCGTAAAGGTAATAGAGGGCTAAGGGTCATGGATGGACCCCTGGTATATCCATCTTGGATCTTGCTATAGATCTGTGTGAACAGCAGTTAGTGTCTGATAGGGCCAAACCTGTAAATGGATTCAGCATTGTCCCAGCACTGCATATGGGGCCCCAGCCACAAGTAATGCCCCTGTCCCATTTAGGAAACCTGTACAGAAACCTCTGGAGACTTTGCGCCCCACCCAAGGTTTCCGTGCTGTTCCCGGAGGTTTTTGTCCTCCGGCAACCTCCTTCAACTAGCATCGCAACCGGCTTCGACTAAAAAATGACCGATTTTTAAAACGGAAACCATTTTCGACCATTAGGGAGACTGACAAAAACCTCCTGGAACTGCACGGAAACCTTGGGTGGGGCGCAAGTCTCCAGAGGTTTCCGTTCAGGTTTCCTAAGTGGGACAGGGACATTATGGTATCCTCAGTGGAGCATGCTAGCTTAGCTCAGAGTAGCTAGCTCAGCGGGGACCTCGAGTGTAGACCTGGACGTTGTGACTGTTCATGTTTATCCGCTCTTACTGTGCAATGATCTATGTGTTTTCGGCACTTACCATGGGGTCAAGGAAAGAGCGTTCATGTCTAGGCCTCTTTCCACCCATCTTTCCACCACCACACTTAAGAAGCACAAGAAGCGCAAGACAAACACCATTGTATGCAGATGCCAAGAAGTGTGTTCAGCTCTGGCTGAACACACTTCTAATCTTGTGTGTCAACTTGATAAGAAGAAGAAGCTCTTACCATTCAATGAGCGATGAGCACTTCCAGTTCCTGCAACGAAATCCAGGTTTGAACCATCCCCTTCGATATCTTTGATTTTCATAATTTCAAACTCAGTTGACGCAATTTTGTCTAAATCTGGCACATATACCCCCAGGGGATAGCTGATGGCACTGTAACCACTGTGTAAACAAAGAACAATAGTTAGAAGTTTTAGTCACAAACAGTTCCAGGGTAAACCCTACTTTATGAATCTCACCACACTAATACGGAAGGAATTACAATATTGGGTTTGGATGTGGGTGAGCGGGAAATAAACAAGCTCTTGCCTCCAGCAAGCTAGTCAGTCACACAAAAGATAACTTTCCACTCAGGTTATCCAGCTATTATTGTGGGTTTCATCAAGAGGAAAGGTAAGCAAACCTCGGTTTTGATGTAGCTTTTGGCCATTGATCAGAAGGTCCATTAAAATGTGCCAGTGATGAAACTCCAACTGAAAGTGCATTCCTCAGTGTTATTGCCAGTTGGTCTTAGGGACATAAGAAAGGTACTGGTGAAGAGAAAGGCACTGTGGTCCATTGGGGTAGTTCCAGAGTGAGAGTGGGAATATGTAGGAAGGAACTGCAGATGCTGGTTTAAACCGAAGATAAACACAAAAAGCTGGAATAACTCAGCGGGTCAGACAGCTTCCCTGGAGAAAAGGAATAGGTGACGTTTCGGGTCAAGACCATCTTTCAGTCTGACCCGCTGAGTTACTCCAGCTTTTTGTGTCTGTCTTGTGAGTAGGAATAGGCGGTTTAGCATGGCTGAGGAGTGGTGCAGGGGCTAGGGGTTCAGGTTTTTGAAGCACTAGGACTTCTTTTGGGGTAGTGGTGATCTGTACAGGAGAGAAAGATTGCACCTGAGCTGGAGGGGTGGTCGGGTGATCCTGGCAGGGAGATTTACTAGAGGTACCCTGGGGGGAGGTGGGATTGAAATTGGTCTGACAGGAGGGTGGGACCCAAAGCAGTAGTTAGGCAGATGAGAAGGTTGAGGCAAATACATAAGTTCAAAGTCAGTAAACAGAACAGGAAGAAGTATGGTCAGGAACGAGGAAAGACTGATAGTTTGAACTTATTTTTATTATTGAATTTATTTTAATGCATGAGATGCCTGGCAGTCAAGGGCATGGATAGGTAAGTGGGACTGCCAATAGCATAGCTAATTACAGAAACATGGCTGAGGAAGGGACAAGGCTGGTATCTCAATGTTCTGAGATATAAATGATACAGGAGGGATAGAGGTGGAGGTAGGAGAAAGGGGGGAGTTGTGTTTTAGATTGGGGAGAACATCACAGCTGTACTTCAAGAGGATATTCCTGGGGGATAATCCAGTGAGGGTACGGTGTACGGATGGAATTGAAGAATAAGGAGGGGGAAATCAATGTATTGCTAACACACTATAGGCCCCCCAAAAGCCAGCAAGAGTTAGATGAGGTAATTTGTCAGAAGATTATAGATAGCTGCAAGAATAATAGAGTTGTAATAGTGATACATTTTAACTTTCCAAATATCAACTGGGACGGCCATTGTGCTAAGGCCTAAGATCGGGTGGAGTTTTTTAAATGTGTTCAGGAAAACTTTCTCAATCACTATGTAGATGTCCCTTATAGAGAATGGGCAAAACTTGACCTCCTCTTGGGAAATAAGGCAGGATAGGTGACTGAAGTGTCAGTGGGGGAGTGACCATAATTCTATTAGTTTCACAGTAGTTAAGGAAAAGGGTAGGACTAGTCCAAAAGTTGAAGTTCTAAATTGGAGCAAGGTCAATTCTGATGGTATTAGACAGGAACTTTCAGAAGTTGATTGGGGGAGGCTGTTTTCAGGTAAAGGGACACCTGATAAGTGGGAGGCTTTTCAAGTTCAAGTGAGTTTATTGTCACGTGTCCCTGATAGGACAATGAAATTCTTGCTTTGCTTCAGCACACAGAACATAGAAGGCATTTACTACAAAACAGATCAGTGTGTCCATATACCGTATATAAATATATACACACATAAATAAATAAACTAATAAAGTGCAAATAACAGATAATGGGTTATTAATGATCAGAGTTTTGTCCGAGCCAGGTTTAATAGCCTGATGGCTGTGGGGAAGTAGCTATTCCTGAACCTGGTCGTTGCAGTCTTCAGGCTCCTGTACCTTCTACCTGAAGGTAGCAGGGAGATGAGTGTGTGGCCAGAATGGTGTGGGTCTTTGATGATGCTGCCAGCTTTTTTGAGGCAGCGACTGCGGTAAATCCCCTCGATGGAAGGAAGGTCAGAACCGATGATGGACTGGGAAGTGCTTACTACTTTTTGTAGTCTTTTAAAAGTGAAATAGCAAGAACTCTGGGCCAGCATGTTCTTATTAGAGTGAAGGGCAAGGCTGGAAGGAGTAGGGAGCCTGGAGGACAAGATATTTTGAGGCTCTGGTCAAGAAAACGTAGGTGACATATGTCAGGTGCAGGCAGCTTCGGAATCAAATGAAATCCTTTGAGGGAGCATAGCGGGTGTACGTATACACACGAGGGAAATCCGAAGGGGGAAAAAAGAGAACATGAGATAGCTGTGGCAGATGAAGTAAAGGAGAATCCAAAGAAAAATGTCATGTATATTAACAGAGAAAGAGTAACTATGGAGAGAATGGGGCCCTTGAAGTTCAACAAGGTTGTTGATGTGTGAAGGCCCAAGAGATGGACTTGTTGTTAAATTAACATTTATCGTCTGTAGTCCCTAGCTCCATTCGGCAACTTGAGATGGACCGAAGGGCCACTTTCCATACCGTACAGTTCTAAAACTCCAAGAAATCCCATACTCTATAAATCTTGGTCAATGCTCACAGTTGTCTGGCTTTAAATGTGGGACTCAAATTCACAAGGGCCTCGTCACCATTGGGATTAGCAGTCAATCAATACATACAGTTAGCTCATCACCCTATGCTCAACAATGATTTCATTTTAAAAAAGCACGTTCAGTAACCTCACATCGTGAACTGAGGGCATTTTATATGAATTCTTTATTCTGGAAACAGGCAATTGCATACTGAATTGGAAGTGGCAGTGATTTAAATTGTAGGCTCTCCTGATGGCTTATGTACCTGTTTTTTTCTGTGTTGACTAGTACAGACGAATGCATCAATTAATGGACCCTGGTCTAATCGAGGGAAATCATTTTTTTCTAGATTTACACTTGAAGAGCTGCAACTTAGACCGTAACTCATTGAGAATTGGTAACTCATTGATAATTGTACTTTCATGACAAGGGGAAAGTCAGGTAAAGTCCACCGTCAAAGAGTTATGGTGAGGCAATTTTGAATTATATCATGAGCCAGAACACTTACTATGGTGTTTCAATAAGTGGTTCTTCCGTATCCTCTGGAAGCTCTAGTGACGTGGTTGCTAAAATTTGGGGAAAGTTGAATGTGCTTCACTCCTGCCCAAATCTGCAATAGTCGTCCATTTTCAGCTAAAAGGAGACAAAATCTCATCAGCATTAAAAGTATTTTCTTTCCAATCAGGCCTCTTCATTGTAGGAGCAAATGACAGATTAGAGAGAACTTAGCTCCCAATATATAAAGATGTCTTATACTCTGACAAATCTGCTTTAAATTGGTCTTCTGGATCAGTTTGAATTTCATGAAAATGGACGATTGTCTCAATGCAGGAGTAAACCTAAATGAGAAAAGCAGGGTTGTAGTATAAGTAATATCTGGGAATATGGGAATTAATAGGGACATTGATTTAAACCTAATACATGGGCCCCAAGGCTCCATGTATTAAAGACAAAAAGTTTGGACGCTCTTGGTTTATGAGGTCATCCAAACATCTGAATCACATTACAAGCTCGGAGAGTTTTAAAAGACTATTTAATATCTCCTTCTAAAAGGCATCTTTGTATTCCAAAGCAGATCACATACAAAGAGTCACATTCTTAAATTTAGTTCAACAAAAAATTGTTAATTGCCCACCTCCTCTTTTTTTACAAAGCCCCCCCCCCCATTACACGCTGACTCATCTGTTCCAACAACTGCGAAATATTAATTCTCTGTTCTACATTTTTAAATACAGAACTGCAAGAAGTAGTATAACAATACAAAAAAGCTCACTTCTCACTTCTTCATTTTCTCCACCCCCTCTATTTTCATGAGTTTGTCAGTGTTTTGACAGGCCAGCTAATTGGTGGGACGTAAGTGGGGATATTGGTCAGAGAAGAGGTGGCACGGTGACGCAGCGGTAGAGTTGCTGCCTTACAGCACTTGCAGCGCCGGGGACCAGGGCTCAATCTCAACTACAGGTGCTGTCTGTATGGAGTTTGTACGTTCTCCCCATGACAATGTGGGTTTTCTCCGAGATCTTAGGCTTCAAGGTTTCAAGGTCAGTTTATTGTCACATGTACTAATTAAGGTACAGTGAAATTCAGATTGCCATACAGTCATACCAATAAAAAGCAACAAGACACCCAAGTAAAATTTTAACATGAACATCCACCACAGCGACTCCCCCACATTCCTCACTGTGATGGGAGGCAAAAAAAGTTCAATCTTCTCCCCTTCTTTGTTCACCCGCGGTCAGGGCACTCGACCCTTCCGTTGTCTGGGCGATAGTGGCTCCCGTAACCGGCGGTCAAGCCCTCCACATCGGGGCGATCAACCTCCCGCATCAGGGGGATATCAGCTCCCTGTGCCAGAGGATCGGACTCCCGAGTCGGAGCTGGTCGAACCTCCTGCGGCTTGGAGCTTCCCAACATCAGTTTCTACCCGAGACTGCAAGCTCCTCAATGTTGAAATCCGCAGGCCGCGGTTGGAGCGTCGATCCCAAGCAAGGGATTGCAGGCTCCGCTGACAAGTCCACGGCCCCACGGTGGGGCTCAAAGTCAGTCTTAAGCAAGGCAGCCAGCTCCATGATGTTAGGCCGCAGCGCGACCAGAGATACGATCCGGAAAAAAATTGCATCTCCGGCAAGGTAAGAAATTGAAAAAAAGTTTCCCACGACCCACCCCCCACATAACACAAACCAGACAACATTAACGCACTAAAAATAACAAAAAAGATGAAAAGACAAACAGACTGCAGGTGAGACTGCCATCGCTGATGCCGCCATCCCACACCCCAAAGATGTACAGGTTTGTAGGTTAATTGGCTTGGGTTTGCATACTTGATATAAGTGTAAATTGTCCCTAGTATGTGTAGGTTTGTGTTAATATGCAGGGGTCACAGGTTGGTGCAGACTCGGTGGGCTGAAGGGCCTGTTTCCGCGCTGTATCTCTAAACCAAGAGGGGTTACAGCTGAGCCTGTTTCACAATCCAGTACACAAGCACACTTCAACTTCCCAGCAGGGGCCACGAGTGGAAACTCTGGCAGATATTTTCCTCCCAGACCTGAGCCAGAGAGACCACTTTAGTAACCCTGCCACTGCCCCCACCTCTAACTCAGTACAAGAGACCTGACTACTCTGGAACTGATGCATATCTGGGGCGCCCAGTTACCACTAGGTATCCAGTTAGCTTTTGGAGATGGCAGTTGTTGGGAATGGGCGAGGTTGAACAGCCTCGATAGAAAGAGAACTGAAAATGAGTGCGAGACATTTATTACAAAATAAAAAAAAGAAATCAAGTATTTTTCTTAGAGATATTTTGGTTGGCATAGCAACAAGAAAGCAATAAATTATTATGCACAGCTGGAATATAACATCTGCGAACTTGCAAGATTCTTGAGGATTTTTCAGTTTGAAGCCATCAGCCGAGTGTTTCCAGGTATCTGTTGTCACAACAATAGTCTCAAGTTATTGCTGCTATTATATGGGCAACAGATGGGTTGGTCACCTGATCACAAGCTGATTAACTAGGCATTTTATAACTTCCACAGTGAATGTTATAACATCAGAGACTTGTGCCTGCCAAAAGGAAATACAAGAAAGCTGGCCGCCTCTCTTCTTCCCAAAGATAGCTGTGAGGGGAATACAGCTCCATCCACTTCCAAATATTTTGGCACGGGGAGATCACTGGAGGGAGATTTTACTGCACATTTGAGTAACTTTCCTGGTTACCCAACTGAATGCTACAAAAATGTTTTACTCAAGCTATCCAACCTGATTCAAAGCTGTTAACAGATATTATTGAAGCTGGAATGTTGCCCAGCACCTGGAGGTGAGCCATTGGCATCAAATAAATCAAAGAAGGATTTGTTACATTTGATTCTTTACACCTAATTTTCTCCCCTCCTACTTTTCTAAGTGTCGGCCCTTGACGACTGATTGTCCCAACACCTTCCAACTCACCCTTCCATGTGAGCACCACATCACTAGTTACCACAGAAAATTTGAACAGAATAAGCTAAAACCCCTGTCTCACTGTGCGAGTTGGGCCACGAGTGACCCCGAGTTTTCACTCGTGGTGATCACGTAGCGGGAACGTCGGAACTCGCACGAGCAACTTAGCGACTCGTGGGGCTAACGGCAGGTACTCGGGAAACTTGTTAACTCGTGAAAAAAATCAAACATGTTTGATTTTTTCCACGAGTCAAATTAACTGTTCACATTAAAAATGGAAACATTTAAACTCGTTGTAATAACGCAGTGGCCCGTGCGTTTACCTTAGTGACTCGTGAGTCTACCGTGGCACCGTCAATGGAAACTTTTCACTTCCCAGGTGGGAATGGAGTTACCCGAGGCCAGACTCCAATAGTAGCAGCATTGAAAGTGACAGCAGAAGGCGGGAGCAGGAACCTTCATTTGAATTTGCACTGAGGTGAAATGGATTGTCATCCATGATCATAAAAAGTCGCATATTGGATGTAGTGGGTTTATTTACGGGTGACTGTGGCTACCGATGACTGAGACTGTGATCTGGAAAGGGGGGGGGGGGGGGGATGGGGGGACACTATTCACTTCCCCACAAGCATTTACGAAGATTGTGTAATATTTTGTTGACCTCATGGACATGCTTTCAATATTCATTTTACACCACGTATTGCGACTTTGTCAAGACCCTTCTGGAAGTCCGTATTCAGGTTGTTAAGGTTTGCCCTCAGCATTCATTGCTTTCAGAAAGATGCTTGCTGCCGACAAACTCGCCCCGACGATGCACAACTACCCGATACAAAGAACATTCGGTTTAGATTTATTACTTTCATGTGTAAAGTTATGTTTAGCATGCTATGCAGTCAAATCAGATCATACTATACATAAATAGAAGTAAACTAAATTCAAGTACATAGATCGGGACAGAGACAAAATGCAGATCTTGTCGTTCTCAATATTTTAGCGCTGAATTTCAGAGACAAAGTCCAATGGACACAATGAGGTAGAGAGAATCGGACGGTCCCCCAACTTATGGAAGGACCATTCAGAAGCCTGATAACAGAGGGAAAGAATGCATTCCTGATTCTACTGATGCGCGCTTTTAAGCTTCTGTTTCTTCTTCCGATGGGAGCGGGGAGCGGAACGAATGGCCCGGGTTAGGAAAGGTCTTTACTTAAGTTGGCTGCTTTCCCGAAGCAGCATGAAATGCAGTTGTAGTCAATGCTGGGGAGTTTGGTCTGTGTGGTGAGAGGAAGAGATGTAGAGTGGGGGTAGAGTTGGGGACGTACCACTAGTTCCCCACACATACAGCCTCTGCTCCTGTCCCTCTGCCCCTGTTCTGCCTGAGCTTCCTACACACCCTGGCTCTTCTGTACTGTTCTGTTTTCATTATTGCTTCATACTGCACAGAAACGGGCCCTTCAAGTTGGGACTACTGTCGGGTCCCGGCGGCCGCTCAAAGTCACCCGAGCTGCTTCCTTCCTCTGAAGTGGTGGCCAGCTGCTGTCTGTGTGTATCTCTCTCTCTATGTGTGTGTGTGTGTGTGTGTGTGTGTGTCTCTCTCTCTCCCTCTCTGTCTATCTGTTTGTATCTGTGTGTGTGTCTGCTGTCGGGTCCCGGCGGCCGCTCAATGTCAGTCACCCGAGCTGCTTCCTTTTTTAAAATTATTTAAAATAGAGATCCATTGCAAAAAAGTATTTAAAAACATAAAACAACAAGAAATGCTTGGTTACTGGAGGATGCGCATTTTCCCATTGTAGGTCATATCAATAGATGCCGCCGCGCTGAAATAACTCAAAACCACAGGATGGAGATGTATTTTAACATTGTTGCTTTATTAAAACATACCTTCATTCACGGTTGGCTCAAGAGTAACGGGAGAGGAACTTGCTAACTCGGGAGAGGAACTTGGAACATCGCAGCAATTACATACCCGTGGGAACTCGGTTACACACTTGATCATAAACTTGCAGTCTCGTGCACAGCCACGAGTCTGTCACTCGGGGTACCTCGTGGGTCAACTCGCACAGTGAGACAGGGCCATAAGGCCCGGTGTAGAAACAAAGAACTGCAGACGCTGGTTTTATACCAAAGATTGACACAAAGTGCTGGAGTAACTCAGCGGGTCATGCAGCATCTCTGGAGAAAAAGGATGGGTGACGTTTCGGGTCAATGCCCTTTTTCTGAAACATCACCCATCCTTTTTCTAGAGATGCAGCCTGACCTGCTGAGTTACTCCAGCACTTTGAGTCAAAGCTAAGTCCTAGTCTCATTAAATAGCCACATGGCACCGTTTCAGGAGAGAGCACCAGCTGATTACTGCTCACCAACACATTACCCACTCCCAATCTTACAAGCCCCTGCTCTTTCATTCCTGGGTCGTTGAGGTCTATTTATGCTTCTCCTGCCCTGACCTCTGGGGCCAGTTTTGATCTTCAGTCATTCTAAATGAATTAGAGATTATGTAAATACCACCTGCTAGGTCAGTAGTAGTAGTGGCCCCTTGAGTCATGACTGACCATGGTGATGCATCCTAGTTTGCAGGTGATGGGTGGTCGGATGCGAGCCTGGGCAATGTCATATGGAGGACAGGCTGTTGCCCATGCAGCACATCCCCCCTCTCCACGTCGCTGATCGATCCAAAGGAACAGAAGGGCTGTTACAGTTTGGCGCCAGCGCTGGAGCTGCCAAAGCGAGTTGTAGACAATGACGAACTGCCTTAGGGGCTCTGACTCCGGATTTTCTTGAGGTTTACTCCAGGAGCCTTTGGATATGGCCACAAGGCAGTGGAGGTTTTAAATCAGAGTTTTCCTCTCCTAGATGGACTGCCTTCCCAGGCTGACGAGCCCCATCTGCCCGAGACTCGTGGGGGCGGGAGTGTGATACCTTCCGGTGCAGGTCTATAGCACCTGCCCACTGCTAGGTCAAAGGCTGATAAAATTCCATCCCTACCCCTTTGCATGAATACTAATTGCAGGGCGGAGCTCTCTGAATCTAGGGAGGACTGGTGATATGAGATGAAAATCTAAAGTAAATGACATATAAAGCAATGGGAGCAACGTGGCCGCAGAATCATTACCAAATAATGAAAATCAGCTCCTCCTAGTGTTTTAAAGAAATAGTTTAGCATTGTAGTCAATCAACCAACACATACATTTGCTTGCTGTCTCTTTGTGCCTCAGGGAAAGCTTTCATTATTTCTCTCCACATAGCCCAAGTCAGTTCAGCATGCAGAAAATATTTTTGGAGTAGCCACTCCCAAGCACACCTTTATTACATAGACTTTGTTCTTTGTTCTGGTTTGCATCAAGAGGGCAGAACTGTCAAATGTATATCACTTTATTACACTTGGACAAGCAGAACGCTATAGTCAACCTATTTCAAGGGGGGGGGGGGGGTCCTACTTTCTTTTTAGTCCATCTACAAACAAAGCACACTACCATCAGCCTATGGGGAGATGTGTCTCTGCAGGCTCCATTTGCAAGCTCTTTCTCCAACAAGCTGGATAAGTGCCAGTCTATAGTAAGCACTGTCTCTGCAGGCCCTGTTTATTGTCTCATCTCTATAATACAGCTGAACAAACACCAGTCCAATAGCAGCCTCTCTGACATTCCTACATATGCTCTGTCTGCACTTTTTAAAAGTTCTTAATCTTCACTTCCTATCTTCACATTTTCTGGATTTTGAGTTTTGGCTAATCTTTTGCAATGCGTTGTTTTTGAACTTTTTTTCTCAATCTTAGTCTTTTATTACACCACCAAATTTGTATTAGTTTTACTGTCTCACATTCCTGCTTTTCTTGGGTGCACTCTCTTTAACTTCGCTCATGCTGCCTGGGCCTACGTAATCTCCAGGCTGCCAAACAATTTAACTCCCCTTCCCAATCCCACACTGACACCTCTGTCCTGGGCCTCCTTCATTATCAGAGTGAGGCCAAACGCAAATTGGAGGAACAGCAACTCATATTTTGTTTGAGCAGCTTACAATCCAGAGGTGAATATTGATTTCTCTAACTTCAAGTACCCCTTGCATCCCCTCTCTCTCTCTCCGTGCCTCCCCCACCCTGGTCGTTGTACTAGTTTCATTGTCGTCCTGGTGAGTTTTAGAGTCTGTAGCTAATTTTCACCTAACCCACAGCGAACAATAGCCACTTTCCTTTATCATCGTTACTTTTTTGCGTATCTTTCATTCATTTGTTCTATATCTCTCCATAATCACCACTAAATATATCTTGTTTCCCTTTCCCTTGACTCTGTCTGAAGAAGGGTCCTGACACGAAACGTCTCCTATTCCTTTTCTCCTCTCTGATCCGCTGAGTTACTCCAGCTTTTTGTGTCTATCTTCCCTTTAACTTCTTTTGGATGCATATTTGTCTCCTTGACTGGATGTCTGTTCCTTGTCCTTCCAAGTTGGCAACTTTGGTACAAACTTTGTTAGCTCCAATCTGATGGCTTTGAGGATCAGTTTACAGATAAAATAATTGAGCTTTATCTGCTTCTTTCCTCCTATTATTTAGCTACAAACATTCCATGTATTTGTTACTCCGAATTAGCTTCCTCTTCCATGGCAACATAGATTGTCAGCTGGAAATTCTATCACGACAGGAATCATTGCTGAACTCTTGCCTCATTAGACACACCCATGTGCACTCTTTCTTTTAGATTTAATCCAGTTCAAATCTCGGATTTGTATGGTTTAGTTCTATGCCTTCATCCTCTGTATTCGTTTGCGCTTTAGACATATAATCTAAGTCACCGTTCACGTAACATGGGCATTCATTATCTGCCCACAATTGCCCATAAATTGAACACTACTCTGCATATTATACATCAGGCACTGGTATAGTAATTTAAAGCTAGATCAGCATCAAGACCTTCCAGAGCTCGTGAAGGCAGACATTTGCAGGAAATGTTCACATAGTCTGACAGTTTGTTCCTCCCAAAAATTGCTCTTTTGTTGCCAGCCAGCCAGCCTGTCAGTTTGGGTTTGGTTTGGATCAGTTTTGCTAGTGGGAAACCAATGTTGCTACTGACAGGTCTTAGCCATTAGCAAACATTTGCTGTCTGTGAAATAAATTTAACTGGAGACTTGCTCATTCTGGTACTCCTTGTGCATTTAAAGGATGTGAAATTGGGTCATCTGCTGCAGGCTGCTGTGCATGACGTCCAGATATGCAGAGCCCAAAAATGGGACAAAGTGGTTGCTTCACTCTCAGCGTGTCTAGCCTTTTCCCAAAGAATGTTTAAGTATGTTGCTGCATTCTATTAGAGATTGAATGCATGCTATTAAACATTAAATACAGCCTAAGAGAAATATAGAACAATTACACCTCTGGTTCAGTTTACTAACCAACAATAAACACTACTTCTGAGGCCTGCTGTTAATTGTGGTGTGAAAATGCTATCCTTTCTAAACCCCACACGGTCCTGGTCCTGGTCCTATCCTGTATATTTTCCTGAGCTGGTTAGGTTTATACTAAGCAGATAAGTAGAACAGAGAAAAGTGTTTTTTATTTCCTTGACCTGGATCTAAACCGCAGACCCTCGGTTATTGACCCACTAAACAATCCAGTAACTCTAATATAACCTTCCAGGTCATCCCTTGCTTTTCCTCAGCCTTTGCACCCAGGATGCTCAATCTACTGGGATTTGACTGCATGGATTTAGCAGCTCTCCTGATATTTCACTCAATTAACCATTCTTCATGTGTTAATTCAGATGAGAGTGTCTGCAATCTAATGAGCTAAGGGCTGGAAGAAGGAGAGACAGTGGGAATTACAATTTGACTGTTCTCGCTACCGCGCAAATGCCCTTCTTCTGAGTTTGAGTGATCAGCAATACTTTGCCCAAATGCACTTGTCATCAACTGGGATTAAATAGGCTTGGCCAGGGATTAAACTCAAAACATTTCTGCACCAAGTTCTAATCGCTACACGAAAAACTATTATGGTATTTTCCCAACACCGTGTGCGGAAATCCCGGGGGGGGGGGGGGGTAGGGGGACACACACACAGGGTGGACATGTCCCCTCCATGTTTTGAGAGGTGGGGGACAATTCCCCCTATGTTTTGAGATTTGGCAGGTAAGTCACTCATTCATGGTCACTCAAGTTATTTAGTATGTTTTTCCCATCACTCTCTCGCCCCACCTCCAAGGTTGGTTCTTCTGTTTGCCTTTATTTGCTTCAGTTTTATTTGTTTAAGTGGGTCTTTTCATCGCCCCGCACGGCTTAAAATCAATCTGCAGCATCAAGGCCATCAAGGCTCCCCATGTTGAAGCCCCCGCAGGCCGATTTTAAGCCGCGCGGGGCGATGAAAAGTCCCGCGAACGGGCCGATTCAGCCCCTAGAAAGCGTTTGATACCCGCTTGAATCTTTCAAAAGCTACAATGTGATAAATAACACTTAAACAAATAAAACTGAAGCAAATAAAGGCAAACAGAAGAACCAACCTTGGAGGGGGAGAGAGAGAGAGAGAGAGAGATGGGAAAAACATGCTAAATAACTTGAGTGACCATGAATGAGGGACTTAACTGCCGAATCTCAAAACATGGGGGGGATTGTCCCCCACCTCTCAAAACATGGAGGGGACATGCCCCTCCTTGCCGATTCAAGCCCCGTGATTCGGGGCAGACAAAGCTGCTGTTGCTGGAGTTCGGAGTCGGTCCCCAACCAGGTCAGCTCCCAATGTTACCGTCCACAGGGCCCACGGCCGAAGCCTCGCGTGTGTGTGTGCGCGCTCGGCCGCCAAGAAGCCGCGTCCCAAATTGTGCACCCCCATGTTTTGATATTGATTTCCACCCCTGCACTCTATGTTCTGTAATTTATTTTTGGCGTAACTTTTATAGTAGCCGCCTTACCTTCCATCACCTCCCCTTCATTATTCTGCAGTTGAACGTCAATGGTAAATGGAGACCCTTGCACTAGTTCTTGTATTGGCTCACCCAGAATCACCAGCTTAGTAGCTTCACCTTTCCCAAAACAAAATATTCCATTATTTGCAAGACACTCACTGTCTGGCAAGCCACATGCATGATTATTTTGAAAACAAAAAAATAGGCAAATCTGTCACGAGTCCTGATTATAGGAAGAAACATGGGAACAAAAAACTTTCGGATAAGGCAGATGGGTCTAGTACTATTAATGCAACTAATCCATCAGCACAGAACAGCAATGAACAAAGCAATGTTAAACCATAAAATCAGGACTTATGTAGGCCAGAGTAGTACTGTAAATTTGTTCGTTTTAAGCTTTCCCGTAGTCTAGTTTGTCAAAAATCACCGAATCAAGCACTTGAACAACTAATCTTTATTTTGACAAATCACAATTACAGTTCAACTACTGTACCTATCCCACCCCGGGTTCAATCCTCGTATCTGCCTGATTAAGCACACTAGGCCTTGCTCAAACAGAGACACTCCAGAAGGTCAGCAGGCTCCAGCATTAAATGAAAATTTGTAACCTTATAATTGGATTAATTATAAATAAAAATATCTCCCCTGGGAGATATTAATATAAAAACAAATTAGCATATTTAGTTTGGGAACGTATATGAATTATTGAATTAATAGCTTGAGCATCCTTGGTTTAAATCAGGATGAGATGGAGAAAAGTAAAGCCTTTTTCTAGGTGTTTTACGTGCAACTAGACTGAGTGGCATGTTTTAGTGGCATATCTCCCCCCTTCTTCTATTAAGCTAGTGACTTATGCTGGCATGTTCATGCCATATGAAGTTGTTGGATTGCTATTTTGCATTTATAACAATTGACCATTTTCTATCATGGAATTTGCCGGAGATTGTGTGAAGACCTATCAAACCCATGTCTAAAGCTTTGCACTTACAATGAAATATATGGTCAGTATCGGGAGTGTGACGATTTCCCTCTCCTTAGCACAAAAGGTTAAAGAAGATCATCCACAAGAATGTCTCACAAACATTGCGTAGCCTGTTCAGAGATTAGACCAAGTGTATGGTTACACAAGTAAGTCCAGGTTATACAGCATGGAAACGTCTGCCTAAACATGTTGGCTTGTCATCCTGGGTTCGAATTGCAAAATGGCAACCATAAATTCAATATGAATTCAAGTTTGTTGATATCACCACAGAAGGGAGACTGTCAACTTGATACCAGTCTAGTTGTGGGCTACATGGTTCTTGCTTTCTGACAGGGCCTGGTAAGTCAATGAAATTATTGCCGGTGATGGGCAAAACTGAGACCTTGCCACAGTCAAACACATCCTGAGAATATTTAACATTGAAAGGATACAAATGAGGAACTTTCACTGTTAGTGGAATATAAATAGTGCAGTTTAAGACATCTGCAAATAACTTTATGCTTATACAAATAGAGAAAATCAGTTTAAAAGGTGATTCAGGGGAATAGTTAAAACAAAGAGAAAAAATAGGCAAAAGGCAATTGAGTCACACAGCACGGAAACAGACCTTTCAGCCCAACCAAGAGCGAACTCGCTATAAAAACATGGAGGGGACGGGGGACACAATACTTTGGCGGCCGCGCGCGCATGCGCAACACATGCGCGAGGCCTCGGAGGCTCAATCCAGCGCTAAACAAAGATACTGCGCTGGCTGTGGGCCTGAGGATACAGCTCGCGCCTGACTCCCGATCCTCTCTGGCCACCCGTGGGGGGGGGGCACTCAGGTGGGGACGGGACAGCGCCGAAGACCCGGCCGGGATCGATCCTGGCTGCGGATGAGGCGCAGGTCTTGGGGGGCGATGTGTCCCCTCTGGCCCCCCCGTGTTTTCCGCCCGAGCCCAACTGATACATGCCGACCAGGATGCCCCCATCTAAGCTAGTCCCATTCGCCCACTTTTGGCCTATATCCCCCTGAACCTTTCCTACAGTATATACTGTACGTCCCTGTCCAAGTCTTTTTTAAACGCTGTTTTAGTACCCGCCCCAACAATCACCTCTGGCAGCTCATTCTATATATCCACCACACTCTGAGAAAAAAGGTTGCCCCTCGAGTTTGTGTTAAATCTTGCCATTTTCACCTTAAATCTATGTCCCCTGGTTTTTGATTCCGCTGCCCTCGATGAAAGACTGTGCATTCATACTATCTATTCCCCTCATGATTTTATACACATATCACCCCTCGGCCTCCTATGCTCCAAGGAATAAAGTCCTCGCTTGCCCAATCTCTCCCCATAACTCAGGTCCTTGAGTCCTGGCAGCATCCTCGTAAATCTTCTCTGAACCCCATCCATCTTGATGACATCCTTTCTACAGTAGGGTGGCCAAAACTGAACACAGTGCTGCAGATATAGCCTGATGAACGTCTTGCACAACTAACATAAAGTCCCAACTACTTTACTCAATCGCCTGACTGATGAAGGCCTTCTTTACCACTCTACCTATCTGTTGCCACTTTCAGTAAACTATGTACCTGTTCTGCTAGATCCCTCTGCTCTACAACACCTCCCAGGGCCAATCATTTGCTGTAAAAGTCCTGCCCTGGTTTGACTTGCCAAAATGCAAAATCTTGTGCATATCTGCATGAAACTCCATTAGCCATTCCTCAGTCCTCCTGCCCTGCTGATCCAGAGCCTTCTGTAATTTATAATAACCATCTTCACTATCTACGATATCAGCCACTTTAGTGTCATCTGCAAACTTACTAATCGTGCCTTGTTCATTCTCATCCCAATCGTTGATATGAACCACAAACAGCAATGGGTCCAGCACCGATCACCGAGGCACAAATGTCACAAGCCTCCCGTCTGAAAAACAACCTTCCACCACCACTGTCTGTTTCCTTCTATGATGCCAATTCTCTACCCGTTGGCTAGTTCCCCCTAGATCCCATGCGATCTAACCTCCCAGAGCAACCTGGGGTACACAAAAGGCTGGAGAAACTCAGCGGGTGCAGCAGCATCTAAGAAGCGAAGGAGATAGGCGACGTTTCGGGTCGAGACCCTTCTTCAGACTGGTCAGGAATCAGGGTAACGAGAGATATAGACGGTGATGTGGAGAGATAAAGAACAATGAATGAAAGATATGCAAAAAAGTATCGATGATAAAGGGAACAAGCCATTGTAAGCTGTTTGTGGTGTGAAAATGAGAAGCTAGTGTGACTAGGGTGAGGGAGGGAGATGGAGAGAGAGAGGGAATGCCAGGGCCCGAGGGCTGAGGGAGAGGTGGGAAGGGGAGGAGTCAGCAAGGGTTAACAGAATTGAGAAAATTCAATGTTCAAGCCCAGAGGATGCAGACTCCCCAAGCGGAATATGAGGTGTTGTTCCTCCAACTTGCGGTGTTGCTCACTCTGGCCGCGGAGGAGGCCCAGGACCGAGAGGTCGGATACGGAATAGGAGGGGGAGTTGAAGTGCTGAGCCACCGGGAGGTCGGCTTGGTTATTGCGGACCGAGCGGAGGTGTTCGGCGAAACGATCGCCAAGCCTCAGCTTGGTCTCACCGATATAGATCATCTGGCATCTGGAGCAACGGATGCAGTAGATGAGGTTGGAGGAGGTGCAGGTGAACCTCTGTCGGACCTGGAAGGACTGCATGGGTCCCTGAAAGGAGTGGAGGGGGGAGGTGAAGGGACAAGTGTAGCATTTCTTGCGGTTGCAAGGGAAAGTGCCCGGAGAAGGGGTAGAGCGGGAGGGAAGGGAAGATATGACAACGGAGTTGCGGAGGGAGCGGTCTTTGCGGAAGGCAGACGGGGGAGATGGGAAGATGTGGCGAGTGGAGGGGTCACGTTGGAGGTGGCGAAACTGGCGGAGGAAACACACCACAAACAGCTTACAATGGCTTGTTCCCTTTATCATCGATATAAACTAGATGCGAGGTGATCTATATCGGTGAGACCAAGCGGAGGCTTGGCGATCGTTTCACCGAACACCTCAGCTCGGTCCGCAATAACCAAGCCAACCTCCCGGTGGCTCAGCACTTCAACTCCCATTCCGTATCCGACCTCTCGGTCCTGGGCCTCCTCCACGGCCAGAGTGAGCAACACCGCAAGTTGGAGGAACAGCACCTCATATTCCGCTTGGGGAGTCTGCATCCTTTGGGCTTGAACATTGAATTTTCTCAATTCTGTTAACCCTTGCTGTCTCCTCCCCTTCCCACCTCTCTCTCAGCCCTCGGGCCCTGGCATTCCCTCTCTCTCCCCATCTCCCTCCCCCACCCTAGTCGCACTAGCTTCTCATTTTCACACCACAAACAGCTTCCAATGGCTTGTTCCCTTTATCATCGATATAATTCCCTCCAACTCCCAGAGCAACCTACCATGCAGAACCTTATCAAAGGCCTTGCCGAAGTCCATGAGGTCCATTGTCATGGCCTTGCCCTCAACAACCTTTTTGGTTACTTCTACAAAAAGCTCAATCTAATTCATAAAACACTATCTACCATGTACAAAACCATGCCGACTATCCATCATCAGCTCCTGCTTATCCAAATGCATATATATCTTATTCTTCAGAATCCTCTCCAATAACTTGCATACAATATTAGGTGGTGTATACAGTATGTTCTATACCAGTCTGTAGTTCCCATGCTATTCCTTGTTGCGCATGCCTTTTACATTATGATCCAAATCTATATCTCTTCGTATTCATCATCGCGTTCACATTCCCAGGATGGAAAAATTAAATACTAGATGGCATAGCTTTAAGGTGTGAGGAAGGAAGCTTAGAGGAGGTTTGCGGAGTAAGTATTTATTAACACAGAGGGTGGTGAGTGCCTGGAATGTGCTGGCGGGGTGGTGGTAGAGGCAGATCCGATAGTGGCATTTAAGAGACTTTTGGATAGGCACATGGACATGCAGGGAATTGAGGGACATGCCGGTAGATGCTTGGTGTTGGCATCATGTTTCGGTACACATAATGTAGGCCTAAGGACTTGTTCTTGTGCTGTACCGTTCTGTGTTCTATGATTGTTATTCAGTAACTGTATTGTTCACATAACACACACAATTGCAGATGGAGTCTGAAATGTACTCACCGGCAGGACGTCCATTGATCCACATTCCATCATAAACCATACCGCTGCAGTGAATGATGGAACCTTGTCCATTAAACAGGCCATTTCGCCATTGCCCCTGAAATTGTAAGGATTTAATCATTGGTTTATGTTGTCCATTTGAGTGTGGAGATTAATTTTGTAAATTTTTACAGTATTGTAAAAGACCGAGCAATTGCTTGGGCTGTTTCTTCCAGTATCGATAGATCCCTTTATTGTTCTGAACCCACTGGATCAAATTAGTTCTTCCTTAGATTTTCCACTTTGTGTTTTATTTTCATTTTTTAGTTTAGAGACATAGCGTCGAAACATGCCGTTCGGCCAACCAAGTTCATGCCGGCCAGCAATTCCCATACACTAGCACTATCCTACACACTAGGAACAATTTTGCCGAAGCCAATTAACCTTCAAACCTGTATATCTTTGGAGTGTGGGAGGAAACCGGAGCACCCGGAAGAAACCCACGCTGGTCGCAGGGAGAATGTACAAACACCGTACAGACAGCACCCGTAGTCAGGATGGAACCTGGGTCCCTGGCGCTATAAGGCAGCAACTCTACTGCCTATTTATTGAGGCTGATTACCAATGAATGTGTTTTGCTGGGCAAGCCTCGTTTTTCCTGGCTTGGCTTGTTGGCATTAGATTCAATGCCCAGGAGTGAAAGAGCAGAGCTGGAACATATTGTGCCACCTGGCCTCTGCGCACAACAAAAGTATCGGCGGTTTCCAAAGCAACTCTGGTAATAAATGGTATGTGGCCGGCAGCTGTTTGTGTGTCTTTCAACACATGCAGGATGTTTATGTACAGTCATGATTCAGCCTGTAAATAACACCAGGCTAATGTTCAGTGATATTCCAGAAAGAAAGGTCCAGGGAGATAAAACAAACAAGCTTCTCCTGAGAGACTGAAATATATAGGGAACAAATTTTTCTTCAACTTCATTGCCTAAAATTTCACAGGTGAGAGGACTCTCCTCCCATATTAAAGTGCCACATCTGACTACATACAGTAGGTGCAGACAAGAGAAAATCTCCTCTGGGTAAACTGGCAGAATACAAGCAAGATAAAAACCCTCTGCATTCCAAACATTAAAAAAGAGTAATAAAAATCTGCTTTGAAATCCTAACCAAAGTTTGACAGCCCCCTGTCAATGTTGTTTTTCCTTAAGTTCATTAGGACCAAACCTACACCCAGTGCTCAGGCTCTAGTTTACCTAAGGCTTACGTGTAGATTCAGCAAAACATCCTGAGCACAAAACTGCATATATTCTAAAATACGCGCAGGGGATGCACGTGGTTGCTGATGAACTCGGCTCTATTGTGCATGAAGCCCAAGTTGTGTGTGATAGAACACGCTTCCACACTCTTCCAAAAACCCCTTTCCCTACCAGATCCATAGAGTGGATGTTTCCATTATTGGGAGAGTCTAGGACTAGAGGTCATAGCCTCAGAATTAAAGGACATTCTTTTAGGAAAGAGATGAGGAGGAATGTCTTTAGTCAGATGGTGGTGAATCTGTAGAATTCTTTGCTACAGAAGGCTGTGGAGGCAAAGTCAGTGGATATATTTAAGGCAGAGATAGATAGCTTCTTGATTAGCTCGTATGTCAGAAGTTGTGGGGAAAAGGCAGGAGTATGGGGTTAGAAGGGTGAGATAGATCAGCCATGATTGAATGGCGGTGTAGACTTGATAGGCCGAAAGGCCTAATTCTACTCCTTTCACTTATGATCTACCATTGAGAAGTTTGAAGAGCTAATTATTTGGTCTTTGGATCTTTTATGGTTGGGGAGGTTGTTGGAGAGATTTTGGTGGGGGCAGGGAGATGGAATGAAGAAGAGCACTTAGTCCACTTACAAGGATCAAAGGTCAATTGGAGTTGAAGCTTAGCGAATCCAGATAGAACCCAACCTGTTCTTTACAGTCTTACAGGCACTGGGATATATTAAGAGAAGGATGTCAGAATTATGGTTCCACTCTACCACAGGGTTACTACACCCTGGTTGTGAGAGAGATTGGATACCATTTATCTCTCTAAGGAGCAGCAAAGTAAAGACAGTACATAAGTAGAATGCTTAGAAACTGAAACACTAGTGGCAGCTACATTTGGATATTCTCTTCATTCTCAACCTTTGTTACATATTTAAATACCCATGCATCCATGGAACAGCACACAGAGGAACGCAAATGCACTCCCTGGAATATTTTCACACATAAATGCAAGGAAACATATGGCTGAGAGGGAATTCTTTGAAAGGAATCCATTCCAAAAATGTAGAAGAATGAAGAGGAAAGCTTGAAGAATGTTTTCTTTTCCCCACACATATGGTTATTTGAATGTGGAATGCTTCATCACAAGCAGCTACGAGATGGAGACTTTAAGATTATTTAAAAGGAAAGTGGAGAGGCATTTACAAAAATATAAACAATTTAAGGATAATGGGGGTAGAGTAGATATTTCCAGATCCTCTGCCCATCATTCTTAGCCAAAACAAACACTCCAGCCAGCATGGGCAAACCATGAGCTGTAAATATACCAGCTACATAATGCATTCCAAATACTTGCTGAGGTTTTTACAACTACAACTTCAATCCATGACCTCTATCACTTAAGTCAAGAGCAGCAGGCACATGGACATTCACCACCTGCAGTTCTCTTCTGAGACATATTGTCTTGACTTTAAAAATATGTTGTTGTTACCTCACAACTGCCGGGCCTAGTTCTGGAATCCCCTGCTTAGTAGCATTGAACACATCAGAGGGACTGCAGAGGTTCATGAAAGCAGCTCACCATTATATGCTCATGGGCACAGGGATCTGTAATACATTCTGACACATCCCCTGCAAGAAATTCAGCACTTGGGAATATGATTTATGATATATGATCATCTTCTACAATTTAGTATATCTCAGATTTTATTTTCAAAACTTCAACCCTTTCACTGAGCGATTAGAAGGAATGTTTGTAGAGATGCCAACCCTAAATTTAGTTCACAGTAACATCATTTGTCCGTATGCAACTCAGGCGGGTCTGCGCCTGCGCACTGGTGCAGATCAGCGGGCTTAGCGCCTTGGGGGTCAAGAAAGTGCCGCTGATCGCGCGGGCCGGCGCCGCCCGGCTCTGGGCCGGGCGTGGCGTGGCTCCAGGCCCGGCAACCCTTGCGCACCGCGCGGCCACTTGGGGCCCGGCAATCCTCCCCCACTCACTAGGGCCCGGCAAAGTGCCGCTGATCGCGCGGCTCATGGCGCCGGTGTTCACCACGGGAGGAACAGTAACAGCATGTTTGGCGCCGGAACACCGTAAAAAATTTCGCCGGGATAAAATACGGCGAATCCGGGACACTTGCATCTCTGTCATGTCTCGATACACAAAATGGCAAAGTTAGAGAAGATGGAATGGACGATTTTTACAACATGTGATTACCAGGTTAATAATTGGAATACCCAGATTGGTCATGGTAGATTAGTGCGCACTGCCTTAATTACATATCTGACTGACGGCCTCGGAGATTATTATCCGTCACATCATTCATACGTTCCCCACATCATAGAAAACTCAGAATGGTTTTTTATGATACCTCCTGCAAATTCAGAGTGACCAATTGTCCAGTTGGACAATCACATACATCACAGGAGACACTCTCACCCCATTAATCCGAGTCTATAGGGCAGAAAGCTAACTCACTGTCCTGTAAGTTTGGAGAATGTTTGTCTGGAAATTCGATTACAAAACAATGGCTTTAGAAACACTTTGTGATCCAAAATTGATTTTGTGCCAATCATGAAATTGGTCTAGGCACATTTGGTTGTGATCCGCATTAGTGCTCCTGACTTTTTCCTGGCATCAGGCACAAACCGATTGACATTGTAATTTGTGTAATATATAATTTCACCAGTAAATTGCAGTTCAGGGCTCCGTACAATTGTTATTGCGTAACAATCTCCGCAGAGCTTGAAGATCATTGCGCTAATTTGTTGTATGGAATGCTTTGTTGTCAACAGGAGATCACTACTGACTGTTCTGGTCCACAGGTAGACAAAAATGCTGGAGAAACTCAGCGTTTATGGAGCAAAGGAAGTAGGCAATGTTTCGGGTCAAGGCCCTTCTTCAGACTAATGTGAGGGTGGGGGAGGGCGGGGGGAGAAGAAAGGAAGAGACAGATACAGTGGGCTGAGGGAGAGCTGAGAAGGGGAGGTGAAAGCAGAGACCACCTGAAATTAGAGAAGTCTATGTTCATACCACTGGGGTGTAAACTGTCTAAGTGTACTTGTAACTGTCTACGAGGTACTGCTCCACCAATTTACGGTGGGCCTCACTCTGGCCAAGGAGGAGGCCCAGGACAGAAAGATCGGATTCGGAATGGGAGGGAGAGTTGAAGTGCTGAGTCCACAGAGTGTTTTATGACAGTGTGATCTTTTGCAACCTTTAGCTGCTGAGCTGTTCCTTCAATCGGTGCTTTTTCGATGACAGTACTCTATTACTGAAGATTGCAGGCGATGTAGGGCACTCAGGGAGAGTGGGAGAGCTTGTGAATCCTCAGAGACACAGCATCCTACCTGGTTGTATCTGATATAAAATGCATTTGTAAGCTCATGTCTTGTAAGGCAGTCAATGTAAGGCTATTGTCTCCTAAGGAGCAATGATGAATTCTGGCCATCTACAGTACATTATGATTCTCTCTCCCTCCACCTGCTTCTTCATCTTTTCATGTTCCACCCGCTTCTTTTGCCCCTAATGATAGTTTTCCAGCAAAAGGGGGAGTGGGGTGGGTAGCAAGAGGGGCACCTCATTTTGACACAAGATTGTGAAAGTCCTTTCGACATTGCTCCATTCTCATACCTGGAAGAGACAGTTCTAGCTGCCC
This sequence comes from Okamejei kenojei, assembly GCA_035221665.1. Classification (NCBI taxonomy): domain Eukaryota; kingdom Metazoa; phylum Chordata; class Chondrichthyes; order Rajiformes; family Rajidae; genus Okamejei; species Okamejei kenojei. The sequence goes on from CM069162.1 coordinate 23,079,182, forward strand.
CTGCAAACTCATCTAATGTGAGTCTTCGTCCTCTGGGTACACAATCTCACTCCTCAACTTCTCCCATACTGTACGGGTGAATGTAGCATGTAGCTCATTGACTGGCAGTGAGTTTCTTTCTCTGCAGCCTCTCACTCTCCTTATGGCAGCCAGGATCTATGTATGTGCTGCTATCTGGTCAGGCTGCCATGAGCGTATGTCTTGATGGTACATCCTGATGGCAGCAAAGCATCAACCGCTGTCCTGAATTTACAGTGATCCTGTTGAGAAAGCTGTTTCAAGTCTCATTTTGACAAATTTCACCATTTTGAGCGGGGCACAATTTAGCACTAATTTTTAATTCTACTACCTAATTTTTAGAATTTTTCAAATGTGAAGATATTGCATGTTGCCCAACAGAAATCAACAATAACCACTTCAGTTCATTTCGGTTTGAAAACGCTTTTTGAAAGGGTGGAAAGACCTTTATCACATCTTCACAAGCTTCCAATGAGTTTCACATCCAATAACTGGCATTGAGAGGTGCCACAAGTGCTTAGCTATCACCAAAGATTCATAGTCTTTGACTATTCGTGGCCTTCTAATCACTGTCCTGGAATGGACATCAGCACTTTCCATGTGGGAAGCTGATGGCCCGAGGAAGGGGGAAATGTGAAGCAAGTTCAAAATATTAAAACCTTGATTAGAATGATAGCAATCCTTGCATAAATGACAGGAGATTTACATAAATCCCCATCACTTTGACCTTCAGAGGGAGGTTCGAAGGAAGCAGAAATTATAGCTAAAAACGTGAAGGCCAACTATCAGCATAAATTTGCATTGCGTTCATACACTTGTCATGGTGCAGCCAAATGTTTCTCAATGATTAAGTGCTGTTTGCATTAGTCTTCGGCAACCAACACACAGACATACTTGCAGCAAATCCTAGCGCTCTTTTTTATAGGTGGATAGCATTTCGCCATACAAAACTTTACAGCCCCAGACGTTAGTACTCGAGATGATTCATTACCCAGTCATTGGATTATTACAGAATTGTTTTGTTAAGTGCTTTGCAAAAAAAAATCCAAAGCCCCACAGTCAGCAATACAGACAAGCAGAGCATCTTCATGTAAAGAGCTGTAAAGCAAGACCTGAAGTAGGATTTGCTTGCTCTTACCCATTGTCTCTTTTTTTTTTGCTGATTTGTTTGAATACTTTTCTTGATAAAGAGACAAAACTAAGGGGATATCGGCTGGGAGGGGTTACTGCATATCACTGTGCAAAGGAGGCGAACGTCACACACGTGGTGGAAATGATACAGCCACTAAAGCACATGGCCAAATTGACTTTGAATTCATTTACACTTATTCAGATCACTTGTATTGTTGGGCTGCATAACTCCATAATGAACAAGCCAATACACAATTTTGCAGGTGCAATTATTCAGGAATTAGAAAATCAGAAAATCAAAATGCATATCGCACTTAGAACCGCACAGATTTGTTGGGAGGGTGAAGAAGCTGAAAGAGGTTACAATCAAACAGGTTACATAGAAGAGATTTTGTTATAATGTTAAATGTTAAGGGTGGCACGATGGCACAGTGGTAGAGTTGCTGCCATAGGTTAGATCCTGACTACGAAGTTTGTACAATACGTTCTCCCTGTGACATGTGTAGGTTTTCTCCGAGATCTTAGGTTTCCTCCCACACTCCAAAGACGTACAAGTATGTCGGTAAATTGGCTTGGTACAAGTGTAAATTGTCCCTAGTGTGTGTAGGATGATGTTAACTTGCGGGTCCCGCTGGTCGGTGCGGACTCGGGAGAGCTGAAGGCCCTGTTTCCGCGCTGTATCTCTAAACTAAACAAAACTAAACTAAATGTGAGCCATACATTTACTGAATGTTAATGTGGGCCAGTAGACCAGGAAGGTCGTCAACTAGCTCCATGCTCTTAGTCAGATCAGTGGGTCTCAGCTGAAATGGGAAGGAGCTGCAACTGACGAGTGTCTGTTTGGAAAGTCATCTGATTAGTCCTTCTCCCCTGATCTCTCCCCAAAATCCCACAATTTAAATAAATATTTATTTAACTACATTTTGAAACTTACTATTGAATCTACTTTCATAACATTTTTAGATTAAAATGTTGCCTGCTAAACATTTTCTTCATTTGGTTGTTTTACTAAGTATCTTAACTTTGTGGCCTCAGGTCAATGGCTTTCATGCCATCTTACATTATCTTTCTCCCACAGCCATTCTTCTCCATCCAATTGAAGCGACTGACTCAACTTGCAGTCTAACATGGCCCAGTTAAGTGGGCATATTGCCCAGTGTAGCAGCTGAGAAACCAGTGCAAATTTGTTCTCTGTCAGTAGCCTCCATCGGGAGCCCCACATCAGGAGTCATACATCAGAGATAGACACAAAATGCTGGAATAACTCAATGGGACAGACAGCATCTCTGGAGAGAAGGAATGGGTGACGTTTTGAGTCAAGATCTTTTTTCAGACCCTAAACTTCACCCATTCCTTCTATTCAGAGATGCTGCCTGTCCCGTTGAGTTAGTCCAGCATTTTGTATCTATCTTTGGTTTAAACCAGTATCTGCAGTTCCTTTCTACACATTACGTCTTACATCAGAGCACAAGTGGAAACCACCAGTGATCGTATGGGTCACAAACGTCCACACAATTACAAAGAGTTGTTCACAGTTCTATCAGGACCTGCTTGCACATCAGTGGAGATTTCTGGCCAAGATTGCTTTAAGAATGATGGAATGATGCAGAAATGCAGAGTGATTTAACTGTTTACTGGTAAACCTTCCCCTGCCAGCAACGTCAAGCTAAAATATCACCTTACATATATTTTAATTATGCTCCCTAGGGAGTTTGCCACCAAGCAATTGTACTTACTACAAGTTTAGAAAAATGGAAGAGGAATACTCAGACTACAAATACATGATAACAGGATGAGTGTGGAGCACCGAATGGGGCAGGGGCTGATGAAGGGTTTTAGTGCAAGCAAGCAATTCTTCCTACTAGTGTCTACTTCAGGGTTAATCGAGAGTAAGAGCCCTGAAAATGGGTATGTCGATCAGAAGCTCAGTTTAGTTCAGCAGTTCAGTTTAGTTTACTGTCACGTGTACCGAGGTACAGTGAAAAGCTTTTGTTGCGTACTATCCAGTCAGCAGAAAGGCAATACATGATTACAATTGAGTCATTTACAGTGTGTAGATACATGATAAGGGAATGACGTTTAGTGCAAGGTAAAGCCAGCAAAGTCCGATCAAGGAAAGTGTGAGGGTCACCAAAGAGACAGATAGTAGTTCAGCACTGCTCGCTGGTTGTGATACGATGATTCAGTTGCCTGCTAACAGAGGGAAGAAACAGTCCCTGAATCCGCAGGTGTGTGTTTTCACACTTCTATAGCTTTTTCCTGAAGGGAGAGAGGAGAAGAGGGAGTGGCTGTGGTGCGACTTGTCCTTATTATGCTGCTGGCCTTGCCGAAGCAGCATGAGGTATAAATGGAGTCAATAGAAGGGAGGGGAAACAAAAGGCTGGAGAAACTCGGCGGGTGCAGCAGCATCTAAGGAGCGAAGGAGATAGGCGACGTTTCGGGTCGAGACCCTTCTTCAGACTGGTCAGGGATCAGGGAAACGAGAGATATAGACGATGATGTGGAGAGATAAAGAACAATGAATGAAAGATATGCAAAAAAATATCGATGATAAAGGGAACAAGCCATTGTAAGCTGTTTGTGGTGTGAAAATGAGAAGCTAGTGCGACTAGGGTGGGGGAGAGAGATAGAGAGAGGGGGAATGCCAGGGCCCGAGGGCTGAGGGAGAGGTGGGAAGGGGAGGAGACAGCAAGGGTTAACAGAATTGAGAAAATTCAATGTTCAAGCCCAGAGGATGCAGACTCCCCAAGCGGAATATGAGGTGCTGTTCCTCCAGCTTGCGGTGTTACTCACTCGGCCCAGGACCGAGAGGTCGGATACGGAATGGGAGGGGGAGTTGAAGTGCTGAGCCACCGGGAGGTCGGGTTGGTTAATGCGGACCGAGCGGAGGTGTTCGGCGAAACGATCGCCAAGCCTCCGCTTGGTCTCACCAATATAGATCATCTGGCATCTGGAGCAGCGGATGCAGTAGATGAGGTTGGAGGAGGTGCAGGTGAACCTCTGTCGGACCTGGAAGGACTGCTTGGGTCCCTGAAAGGAGTGGAGGGGGGAGGTGAAGGGCCAAGTGTAGCATTTCTTGCGGTTGTAAGGGAAAGTGCCCGGGGAAGGGCACTTTGGAGGTGGCAAAACTGGTGGAGGACTATGTGTCGTATTTGCCGGCTGGTGGGGTGAAAGGTGAGGACCAGGGGGATTCTGCCCTGTTTGCGAGTGGGGGAATGGGGAGAGAGGGCAGTGTTGCGGGGTATGGAGGAGACCCTGGTGCGAGCCTCATCTAGAGTGGGGGAGGGGAATCCCCGTTCTCTGAAGAATGAGGCCATTTGTGATGACCTGGTGTGGAACACCTCATCCTGGGAACAGATGCGGCGTAGACGGAGGAATTGGGAATAGGGGATGGAGTCCTTACAGGAAGCAGGGTGGGAGGAAGAGTAGTCCAGATAGCTGTGGAAGTCTGTTGGTTTGTAGTGGATGTCGGTCAGGAGTGTATCACCTGCAATAGAGATGCTGAGGTCAAGGAATGGTAGGGAAATGTTGGAAATGGTCCAAGTGCATTTGGGTGCCGGATGGAAGTTGGTGGTGAAATGGATGAAGTCAGTCAGTTGTGTGTGGGTGAAGGAGGTGACACCAAAGCAGTCGTCGATGTAACGGAGGTAGAGGTCAGGGATGGGGCCCTGGTACGCCGAGAACAAGGATTGTCCGACGTACCCGACAAAGAGGCAAGCGTAGCTGGGGCCCATGCGTGTGCCCATAGCTACGCCTTGTGTTTGGAGGAAATGGGAGGAGTCAAAAGAGAAGTCATTGAGGGTAAGGACCAACTCCGCTAGGCGGAGGAGGGTATCAGTGGACGGGTATGGGTTGCTCCTCTGGTCGAGGAAGAACCGGAGGGCTTTGAGACCGTCCTGGTGGGGATGGAGGTGTAGAGTGACTGGACGTCCATGGTAAAGATGAGAGGATGGGGGCCTGGAGAATGGAATGCGCGGAGCCGACGGAGAGTGTCTGAGGTGTCTTGAACATAGGTGGGGAGGGATTTAACAAAGGGGAATAGGTTGGCGTCAAGGTATGTGGAAATGTGTTCGGTGGGGCACGAACAGGCAGAGACCCGTTCTGAAGAAGGGTCTCGACCCGAAACGTCACCTATCTCCTTCGCTCCTTAGATGCTGCTGCACCCGCTGAGTTTCTCCAGCTTTCTGTGTACCCTCGATTCTCCAGCATCTGCAGTTCCTTCTTTAACACAGATGCTGGAGAGAGATGCCCAAGCAGCTGGAGAGTCAGCTGACATGGAATGGCTGGAAACTATGTGCAGAGTATACAGGAGAACCATATTAAACTGCAGAGGAGGAAGAAACGCTCAACAAAAAAAAATGGGAGTATGTTATTCCTTTACACTTCACATTATGGCCATTGACATGCTTCAATTCATCAACATTTCACAAACACAGTATATTCAAACACCTGTAAAACTAATACTTCACACTCCGCTCCTTATCCTCATCAGTAACATCCACACCCCAGAAGCAAACACACACACACAGTTCTAGTTAAGGGTGGGAAGAGAGAAGTGATTGTACTATGGGAAAGTGATGTTATCAGGCCCGGAATCTGAATTCATGCATTGAATACACAGTGCCATGGTGAGGTAACGTGTTCATGCCTGCACGCACTCCACACAGCTGCAGCACTGACGTCTAGGGACCCTGGAGTGGGCAATGACGCCATTAGGTATCCACAGTCCTACAGGAGTTAACTAGTTGTGTGCCAAACATCTAATTCCAGCCAAGACTGCTTTTGAATTGCTAGTTTAGGTTTAGTCTTAGGTTTATTATTCTCACATGTACCGAGGTACAGTGAAAAGCTTTGTTTTGTATGCTATCCAAACAGATCAGATAATACTTTAATCGTAATACTCAAGTACAATAGATAGAGCAAAAGGGAAGATACAGTGCAGAATATCGTTCTCAGCATTATAGTGCATCAGTTCCAGAGAAAAAGGTCAATGTCCTCAATGGGGTGGAGATGAATCGGATAGTACCCTAGCTTATTGAAGAACTGTTCAGAAGCCTGATTAAGGAGAAGCTGTTTTCGGGTTTGGTGTGGTGTGCTTTTAAGTTTCTGTACCTTCTGCTGGAGCAGGGAGATAGGAGAAGTGATATGGAGGAATGACCAGGATGGGATGTTTTTGATTATGTTGGCTGCTTTTCCAAGGCAACGTGAAGTGTAGATGGAGTCAATGGTGGGCAGTGTGGCCTGTATGATGCCTGGGTTATGTCTACAACTCTGCAATTTCTTGCGGTCTTGGGCAGAGCTGTTCCCAAACCATGCCGTGATGCAACCCAACAGTATGCTTTCTATGGAGCATCGCCAAATTTCCTGTCTCCTCAGAAAGTAGAGGCATTGATGTGCCTTCTAGGCTGTTGCATCAATATGTTTAGTCCACAACAGATAGTTGGTAATATTAACGCCAAGGAACGTGAAGCTTTGGTGCCATTGACACTGATTGGGGCATGTACTCCACCATGCTTGCTGAAGCCCATAACTAGCTCCATCATCTTGTTGACATTGAGGGAAAGGTTATTGTCCTGACACCATGTTTCTAAGTTCTCTATCGTCTTCCTGTACTCCGTCTCATTATTGATTTGGTCCACCACAGTGGTGTCATCTGCAAACTTGTAGATGGAATTAGAGCCAAATTTGGCCGTAGAGTCGTGAGTATATAGGGAGCATTGCAAGGGGCTGAACAAATATGTTTGGATGGTATTATGGTGTTGAAGGCAGAGCTATAGTTGATAAATAGGCATTTAACACAACCTTGTTGCTTAGGTGCTCCACAGAAGAGTTTAGGCCAAGGAGATGGCATCTGCTTTGGACCTGTTGCGACAGTAAACAAACGGCAATGGATCTCCCCTTCAATAGGAAAGAACGGCACATGGTGGTTTAAATCAAAGATAGACACAAAATGCTGGAGTAACGCAACAGTACAGTCAGCATTTCTGGAGAGAAAGAATGTGTGACGTTTTGGGTCGAGACCCTTCTTCAGACTGAAGAAAGGTCTCGTCCCGAAACATCACCCATTCCTTCTCTCCAGAGATGCTGCCTGTCCCGCTGAGTTACTCCAGCATTTTGTGTCTACCATTTATGAGATGTTCCTGGCTACCTTCAATTTCTAAAATTGTGTTATAACTGGAACCGAAAATAAAGTTAACAAAATGAAAGATAGTTACAAATATAATAGAGGACTATTTCTTTAAGAATGCACTTTTGTTTTTTTCTTACTTTAAATACATTTTAAAAGCATGAGCTGGACACTTGCCTAATCTGGTTGGAGAAGATGAATATAACAATCCATCTCTGACTTTTCCCATCCATTGCACGGACTATTCCGGGAATTCATTCCACATATCGTTCCATGAAGTTCCGCTTCATTCCCATCAACATTCACAAAAAGTAAACCCCAACCCACAGCATAACACATTTATAACACCCTCTATACATTTACCACTTTGAATAATACCCCAACATAACAGCAGCTCCCTCTCCTCCTCTACCATTTACTGCCCCGTAGCACACATCCCCATTTACCACCTTAACAATTCAACCTACCCACATACAGGAGGACAATCCTGCAATATTCAGTGATCCTAACTCACAGCCCTCCCCATTCACTGTTCCACTGGAGTGCAGCACCACTATTTACATCCACATAGCACAACTACTGCATCCTATTTATCACACCAAAGCAGCGTGACCCTTCCTCGTTTACCAATCTGCCTCAGCATGCCTCCCCTTACTTATCGTTCCGCAGCATCAAAACCTCACTCTACACCACAACAGCACAAGCTCCTCCCTAGTCATCACTGCACAACAAGAACTTCCCCGTTGCACCAGCCAGCTGAACCCTGTCACCACTCCATGAGCCTGCCGCAGGCTCACAGGATTAGAATTATCATGCAATCACGTGTTTGAACCCTGTTACCAAATCTGTACTTTAGTACAAAATATGGTATTCTTACTTCACCTTGCTAGAAAAAGCTTTTATCAAGAGTGTCATGCCTCTGTTCCTAAGCAGTAAATGAGGGAGTAGGTCAAATACTTTGGCACAAGTGTGTCAGAATCCAGAATGCACTGATTTGTGCTGACATCCTGTCTGTTGGTGAAACCAAATTATGGCATTTAAGGTACATCTGGCCCTGGAAAATGTTTCCAAATGACGTTGCGTAAACTCTGTTCTACTTAATGGTTTGCAAAGTTTGAACTTGGTGAGCATAAAGATTTGAAATAGGCTGTTAATGGTGGGCAAATCGTCCATTTGATTCCTTGAGATCAGACAGCATTGGTAAGGTAAGATTTGTTGGGAATGATTAGTAACAATGATTTCAACTTTATGTGGAGCTAACATGCTAGGTGATGACATCGGTTGAACCGCAGATTGGGGTCAGGCTACTGTTGCCCGCTGTACAACATTCACATGAAGAATGCACACGTGCTTGAGTGAGATCTGGTAGACTGATGCTACTGCTGGTAGGATAATTAGTTAATGTCAGCATGGTCAATCAAAATCAAGAAGAGAGTGCGAGTGTGAGTGTATGTGTGTGGGAAAATCCTTATGACCTTTTGCACGGTGTATTTCGTATTTCCCTAAACTTTATACAATTAAATTAAAGTTTCAATTTATTTCTCTTTCTTAAAATGTGTGATCTGTTGAAGCTCGCAGTGTTGCCTTTTGAACAAAGAGTATACTCATGGTGACATCTACTGGCAGACAGGAATACCTCATACAGTGAGCCATCTGCATACTTCATCACTCCATGGCCCTGCTGCCGGTCTACGACCCAGTCTCCCTGGTAGTGATCACCATTCCTGAACAAGAGAAGAAAAAGATATTTCAGAAATAATTCACCTTAATACTTCGAACCAACAGCAGCCTCAGAGAGGTTAATTCCACCATTCCCACCTCTCCAAACAGACGGAAGAACTTTAAACAGTTTGTAACTGAGCACTACAAAAATGCTGTCTCTTGTTGGTACTGCGTTTGGTCGATCTCAAGAGGAATGGCAAGAAACACATTTCTTGGAAACCTTGGACTAGAGATTATAAGAGTTGTGGAAGGGGTAGTAACGGGTGGGGGGAAGGCACTATGATATTTTTGCTTCTGATCACGGCGTAGTTAGAACTTCTGAAAAGATCAATATAGATAATGAGATTATTGGATTTTGCTACAATTCTTTCTTGGTAGACGAGCCTTTTTTAGATTTATAGGACTTTGGTTAGGTCACATTTGGAGCATTGTGTGCAGTTCTGGTAGCCCTATTGCAGGTGGGATGCGGAGTCTTTGGAGAGGGTGCAAAAGAGATTTACCAGAATGATTCCTGGATTAGGTTTTAGCTATTAGATTTTCTCTGGAACATTGGAGGTTGAGGAAAGATGTTAGAGGAATATAAAATAAAGAGAGGCATAGATAGGGTAAACAGTCAGAACCTGTTTACAGTCAGAACCAGGGTGGAAATGTCAAAGACTACCGAGTATAGCTTTAAGGTGTGGGGCAAGTTTGGTTCTTACCATCGAATGTGGTGGGTGCCCCGAATGCACTGCCAGGGGTGGTGATGGTGGAGGAGGCAGTTACGATAGTGACATTTAAGAGGCTTTTAGGCAGGCACATGGATATGCAGGGAATGGAGGGATATGGATCATGGGGAGGCAGAGGAGATTATTTTAGCTTGGCATCATGTTTCGGCTTGGACAATGTGGGCCGAAGGGCCAGTTCCTGTGCTGTTCTATGTAAGCCAGCCAATACACTTTGCCTCTCCTAGGCAGTACACTGGAGGCTTGCATTCCCCATAGAACCTCAAATCTGCATGAATCAGCAACCTATAGAAAAATAAGAAAAGGCAAAGAAACTGCTGGCTAAGTATTAGGGGCAGGCGCAGGACAGAGCACATCAATTCAGCTCAAGAAGCAGTGCCTGCCAATTCACTATTGGAAAGTTTTCTGCTTTGCTGTTGTTGGTATGCTCAAGCTGGAGAAAAATAAATAAATCTGCTCACTGCAGGCTCCAGACGGTCTACTGGAGTTTCCTGAAGTGAAGCGAGACAGAGAGGAAGTACCATAAGATCCAGTGTACACTCGCAACTTCATGCTTAAATCTACAAGCACAGCATTAGCCACACTTTGCTGCCAGGTATGAGTTTTTCTGCAAAAATCTTGACATTTTAAAGTTTTAAAGAGCCTTGACCACAAAGATTTTCTTAAATTCATTTTATTAAATTTTCACAGCAACATTTTACTTAAATTAAGAAATTACAGATGATGGTAGTGGATCGCCAATAAGCAGAGGCTTTGACGAAATTGCATTGGTAATACTTTTGGTAAACAAATCTAAGATGACAGCTGCTGAGATTTGGCTCAATGCTAAATCCCTAACATTAGTTCTGGTGACCCAAAGTGTTAATAGCCCTGTACTACGGTACGAGTTCATTCCAAGAGCTCTCCTGAGTTTGCCCTGATTCGTACTCGGAGATTTACGGTAATGGCCACTTGTCAGTACTCGGGGCACTCGTGGACATTTTTCAACATGTTGAAAAATCTTCACGAGTCTTCCCGTGCTTACTTGCCTTTAGCAAGTCTTCCCGCGTACCTGCCGTTAGCGTTACGAGCCGTCAAGAGACGTCCCCGAGCTCCGACGTACCTGCTACATTCATTCTCCGTGCTTACCACGAGTTTGATATTTTTTAAACTCGGGAGAGCTCTTGGAATGAACGTACCGTGGGACAGGGCTTTAACTCTGTTACTCGCAACTCTGCTACCCGACCTATTAAATATTTCTAGAAGTATATTTTTTAATCAAATCCCTGAATCTTCACTTACTTACTCACTTCCCTGTCTGTCTGTCTTCATCTGTGCTGGAGTTCTATTTCAAGTAGTGGAAAATCAAAATAGAACAAGACCACACTATTCTACTTTTTTTTTAAAGAAGGAACTGCAGATGCTGGAGAATCGAGAGTACACAAAAAGCTGGAGAAACTCAGCGGGTGCAGCAGCATCTAAGGAGCGAAGGAGATAGGCGACGTTTCGGGTCGAGACCCTTCTTCAGACTATTCACAGACTATTCTACTGTCCTGAAGGTGAAGCCTGACTCTGAGGACGCAAAATGTATATCACTTTCCATTGCCTACCTTCCAATCAACAACAGATCATAAATCATGATTAGTATAATGGGATGGGTTTTAACACTTACTGCTAAATGGAGACCCCACAGATGCCTCTGACAGACATACAAGCTAAACAATGAAATGCAGGTCCTGCTGTTGTTGACCATCTACCTTCCCACATGATGGTGCAGTTACGTTTTTGTCAAGGGGGTGCAATCAATATGAAATCAATGAATTGAAGATTTGTTTTAAATTGAACCATTTGTGAGATGTGTGTGTTGCTGGCATTGTAGGTGTTTAATATTCATCTCTAAATGCTCCAGAACTGAAGTGGTGGGGAGTAAGAAGCATTTATGTTGTTTGATGGCTTGCGTCGCATTAGTGAAGCCCTTGGATTTTTACAACAACCATTACGTTTGTAATTACCATTTACTGATGGTAGCTTTATATTTCACTTACATGTGAAGTCCTTTGCTGTTGTGGTGAGATTAAAAGTTTTGTCTCTCGATTGAGTTCCTGACCTCTAAATGCAACTCCACTTATTTGACCTCCAGGTTAACCAATCCCTTTGATCAAATATTCTTGCTGTAAAATGCACTGAAAATGTTACATCTTGTTGTATTAAATGTAACTGAGTTTTCAAACAATGCATTGTCATAATCATTGCTAAACAAACCCACTGGTCCCAAAAAAAACATTTTTTTGCAGACTATCAGGCTCCCAGATTGATAATTGTTCCAAAATAGAAATTATTTTTAAAGTTTATTTTGATAATTTATCTTCTACCTTGATCCACTCGCAAGTCTTGATCTTATTGTAAAATGCTTAATAAAATTATAAAACTGGACCTTTTGATTTGCTAGCTCTCAGAGCTCTTCAATATGACTTCCCTCACTTCCACAAAGACTAACTTCTTAAGTCAAATGAAGATTATTGAAAACCCTATAAAGCACTTAAGGGACGTGAAAGGCTCCAAATAAATGCAGGTCCTTCTTTCTTTCTCATTGACTCCACTGATAGCTGCCTGATTTAGGGAAGGGAAATCTATGCCACGGCGGCCACCGGTACCAGGGAATACTACATGACATTGGTGCAAACTTAGTCTTTGTCATTGACTGAATAATCTAACTCTTTTCATTTCTAACGCTAAGATACACAATTCCCATCTGCTTGCTATTGAAAGAGCAATTATTTTACTTCGTAATTCTTAGGTAATGGAAGAAAGTGATCCAGACATTACACCTTCTGCCAAAGACTTTCAAAACAATAAATGGTCTGAGGCAACTATATTTAGTTTAGTTTAGAGATACAGTGCGGGAACAGGCCCTTCGGCCCACTGAGTCCGTGCCGACCAGCAATCTCCGCACAGTAACACTATCCTACACACATACTAGGGACAATTTATAACTTTACTGAAGCCAATTAACCTACAAACCTGTACATCTTTGGAGTGTGGGTGGAAACTGGAGCACCCAGAGAAAACCCACGCAGGTCACGGGGAGAACGTACATACTCCATAGAGACAGCACCCATAGTCAGGATCAGATCCGAGTCTCGGGCCCTTTCCGGCAGCAACTCTACTGCTGCGCCACCGTGCCACCCTTTAAATAAATGTTACAATTATTGATTTCTCAAAGGGGAAAATAATAGTACTTCCCCGATGGGGAATTGAACCCCGGTCTCCCGCATGACAGGTGGGGATACTAACCACTGTACTATAGATGGGTGACAATAAATTATCATTACATCATTTACTCAAAATCATCTGTGTCAGAGTGGCAAGTTGTCTAATGATTAGAAGTGCTTGATTAGAAGTAATAGCCAGTATTGCAAGGAGTCCTACAATGTGGAGAGGACCCTGTTTAATCATCGGTCAGCGCAAGGATTGACAAGTTCATTGGCAATGAGAGAAGTCAATAACTGGCCTCAATGCCTCTGTGTTATAGGAAGTGAGAGGTGAAGAAATTGAATGGAAAGCTTGTTCCTCAACACCATCCAGAGCTCTCAGTTGGAAAGTGCAGGCGTGTTGGCATAAGGAGTGGCCCAGACCAGCTTCCGCTATGGTTTATCAGGTTCAACACCAGCTAACCACCTTTAGCCAGGTTCAAACCTGCAGAGTAGTTAAGACAAAGTGTCAAACCATGCTAATGAAGATTATTGAAAACTCTAACAACATAACAATCAATTAAAGCTCTTAGATTTCCATGAAAGTAAACATCGATTTAAACAGAAGGCTTTTGGCAGCAGATTTACATTTTCAGAATTTCCAGACGCCCACTGAAATTTTTTGACTCCATAGTTCAAGACTAGCTGAACAACTTGCCAAGACACACAAAGAGTGCGCTGGTTGAAACACAGAATACTGTAACCATGCCGTGCTCTCTGCTACCTGATGTATATTCCCGTATTACTCTGCGCCTGCTGACTTGTGCCTCATTAGTGTCCTTAGACTTGCAGCCCAGCACGACGATCCGTCTGGAGGACTCTACCCTTGCATTATTCCATGCCTGCAGAACTGTAGCCTGTATAACTGAGTAGGAAGGAACTGTCGATGCTGGTTTACACCGAAGATAAACACAAAATGCTGGAATAACTCAAAACCTCAAAAGTCAAGAGTGTTTAATTGTCATGTGTGCAGAAAACAGAACAAACTGGAATCCTTTATGAGCATACAAACATATGAATTAGCAATAGAAATATGTCTCCCAGACCCTTAAACTTTGTCCAAAATTTAATTTCTGTGTTTAACCTTAACTCCACTTTCCTGGCTACCTGTAATAACCTTTCATTCCCTCGCATATGAAAAATCTTTCTACTTTTGCCTAAAGAATTTTTTAAGTCTCTGTTTTCACCGTGCTTTGAGAGTGTTCCAAGAACTCACAAACTTCAAACAGGATTTTTTTGTCTCACTCTTTCTCAAATGGCAAACCTTTACTTGTAAAAGTTGACCTCTTGTTCTAGATTCACCGCAGTAAGAAACAACCTCTTCATACCCACCAATTCAAGACATCTCAGGATTTTATGTGTTTAAATTCAATTGCACTGCAGAGAAACATAGTAACATTAACTACAGTTCAAGCTCACTGCGAACATTTCAAGGGTAATTAGTGATGAATGATAACGTTTCCCTTGCCAGTGAATAAATTAACACTAAGCAGATCTTTCTGTTCTCTCGATCCAACCTATATTTTAATGTTTTGTCCCCACTACTTTTGTTGCTCCTTTCATGAAGATGCTCGTTCTTGCCAAGTGCTTCTGTTTATCTGCAAAAGCTGCTTGACCTTTGTGCAACAATAGTCCAGCCAGTGGATGACTGGCAATTGATTTCACTACAGAGGGGATCTCCAGTAAAGGGCCTGTCCCACTTGGCCGTCATTTACGCGACGGTCGCGCGCGTCATCATGCGTCCGCACAGCCGTCTGGAGCACGTGACGTCATTTGAAGATAGACACAAAATGCAGGAGTAACTCAGCGGGACCGGCAGCATCTCTGGAGAGCAGGAATGGATGTTTCGGGTCGAGACTCTTCTTCAGTCTGAAGAAGGATTTCGACCCGAAACGTCACATTGCTTCTCTCCAGAGCTGCTGCCAGTCCCGCTGAGTTACTCCAGCAATTTGTGTCTCTCTCCAATCGTCTTGTCCCCGCTCTTGGAGTAGGAGCAGATCCGGATCCACATCCGGATCCGTGAGCCCCAGGCCGAGCTCGGCGATCGTTTGCCTGCTTCTCCTACTGTTTGAGGTGAGACGTTGCACCGCGCTAGGGTCTTTGGCCTGTCCCACATTTGCCTTCAGTTTCTTGACAGGCCGGTAGCGCGCAAAGATTTTGTGCAGGACGAAGTCCACACTCCTCCACGCCACACCATACTCCTCCACACCATTCCATGCGCCCGTCGCGTGCTACCCACACTCTAGCAGGTCGCATAAATGACGCGCGAATGACAGCCAAGTGGGACAGGCCCTTAAGCCTATTGTCTTCCTGATCTGAGATCCATGAACACATTGCCAGCGGGGCTACTGGAAAAAATGCAGAAGCATGAATTCAAGTTGATTTACTTACATCTGTCTTTGTTCCCCTGCATTCTTAAACAAAGTCAGCACACATCCACAACTGAACATCATTATATAAACAAAGGGAGATAATCAGTACCAATGAAAATGTACGACTAGGTTGACAAAATTGCTTGAGAGAAGCTAGGCAATGGCTCTGAGGAATGTCATGTCGTGAAACAATGGCACAAGATCATTAAAACATGCCTTTGAGTGGATGAGTAACTGTATATTAATGAAATTCTTCACAAAATAATTCATTCAAGATGATACAGGCTGGAATTTGTATCAATGGAGCAACAAAGCCTTCATAAACCTGCAATATAGAAGTCATTAGTTCTAGTTGATGCAATCCTTATTTTTCATCCGTAATGGCATTAAGAAGTTCATCATCAGTAGAATGCCCAGCTCCATATGTTGTGCCTACAACGAGAGCAGGAACCATGTATTTAAATCGTTTTAATTCTCTGTCCGCCAGCTCCCTTTGGTCCTATTCTGATGACACTCAATGTCAGCTGATCTTGTTTCATGAAACCGATCACGCTTTGCTCAAAAGCCACAATTCAGGTTAGATTGATTTACAGAGGGATGTGGGAGAAATTCCCTTCAAAAATCATGATTTAATTTCCTCCTCTCATTCACCACACTTAGGATTCTGATTTTGGGTTTTCCAAGATCGGAGAAGGGCAAGGAAGACAAAAGCATACGAGGGAAAAAAAAGCTTTATGAAAATAAGGTAAGCATGCAGCTGAACACAGCTGTGAGCATCTAAGTGGTGCTCACTCCATGTATTCTAAAGCATCACTTCACTTGCATGTGTGTGTATATGTACCTGTGTGCCTTTTTGTTTGTCTGTACGTGTGTCTGTTTGCGTGTGTCAACCTGTGCATTGTTCATTGAAAGTGCCAGAGGAGGTCAAAAAGCGGTTAAAAAAGAACCTTGAGCGTTATAGAAGCGTAGAGAACAGTGGGAAAATCATCAGAACAAGTGCTGGTCACAACTGGGCTATGGGGCTCTGTACTGGGTACAGAGGGTATCTCAAGTGAACCAATTGCCTTTAAGAAACTTTAAGATGTAAACAATTTAGAGCAAATACAGCAGTTTACTAGAAATAAACTAGCACCAACGAAAGAATCAAAGGAATCCCACTGAAGACAGGTGATTGAATATCTGGAAAGTAAAGAATGTTGAAGGCAGGGAAATTAGACTAGCCGGATTGATCTTTCATAGAGGAGATATGGATATGATAGGCCAAATACTCTAACTTTTATACTGTAATCATGCTGTGATATTGGTTTGTGACCTTAATCATAGTGTGTGTGTGTGTGTGTGTGTGTGTGTGTGTGTGCATTTGCTCACACGTGTGTGGTGTGTTTGTATACACATATATCTGAACCTCTGGGAACATTCTCTGTGTGGATTTGGATGTGTTGTCCATGTATTATGTACATATTTGTGTGCAGATGTACTACCAGCTGGACGTGTAAATTGGAGCACCTCACAAATGCTCTTCACTTACTTGTAGAATATCTCTCCTTCTCCATGTTTCATATGGTTATGGAAGGAACCTCTATACATCTGACCCTGCTTATCAGTTAGTGCTCCATGCCCTAAATAGAGGAATAAGGTTGAGTTATATATTCTGCTGGGATTAAGCCTGGATTCATCTTGTCATTCTGTATTTGTAGTTAGAATAGACAGCAATACATGAATCTGCAAAGCTGCAGATTGAGGTAAAAACATTTTTTTTTTAAATCAGACTATAAAAAAGTTATTCACCTGCTCGGGCACCATAATTGAACTCGCCTTCGTACAGGGTACCATCAAAGTACTTCATTACTCCATATCCGTGGACCTCTCCCTGGCTGAACTGCCCACAATACTCATTTCCTTTAAAAAAGTAAAAGCATTTTCTTTTATTAGTTTTCTAGATGTTTCTTGACTGTTCCAGCTAAGTCAAGGCAATGGGTGAGAGAGCTCTCACAGATATTTGCAGTATTCCACATTGACGGAACATGTGCACGCTATCCCGTCCCCATATGATCCCATTAAATTTCAGAAGACCCAGCCGAAGTACAGGTTCACCGCTAGAGATTGAGCCAACTCCAGATTGCAAATGGAGACACAAGGAACCACAGATGCTGGAATCTGAAGCAAAATACAGAGTGCTGGTGGAACTCAGTGGAGGGAATGGACACGCGACATATCAGGTCAGGACCCTCTTCTGACTTCTTTGGCGAGTCTAAAGAAGGGACCCAACAGGAAATGTCATCTATCCATTCCCTGCACAGATGCCACCTGCTGAGTTCCTCCAGTACTTAGTGTTTTGCTCTAACCTGCAAGTTCCTGTCAGGGAGTTGCACAAGATTTTTGTGGCAAAATCATTCGAGGCACTTCAATTTCATCCATTATAAGTGAATTGGATAAATACACAAAGGAGAAAATATTACATGAAACTGCAGAAAGAATCAGAGACTTTTCTAATCTCATAGAAAGGAGCTGGTGAAAGAGTTGGTGCAAACTTGACAGAATAAATGGCCTCTTACACTGTGCAGTTCTATTTTATGAGCCCTAAACTCCCTCGAGGTGCTGAAACTTTGCAAGGAACTGCTTCAAGGGGCTGTGATTCTTTGCATGGCTTCCCCAAGCCATGACTACTTATCTATCAGTCAAGAAAATGAGCCAAGCAGATTCTTCACCATCATGATAGTAAACCCTGATTCTCTCCTTGCATTTAAATACAAGCAGTCTCCATCAAGTCTCCAACTCACTCTCCCTCTGCCATGGAAATAAATCAATACAAATTGCAAAAAGCGATTTACTTCCATCCCCACATCAATTACTTTCACCTCCATATTATTCCACATTATCAATCCGTTACACTGACATCATTCAACCTACTAAAACCCCACCATGCTTTTTTTATTTTCAGTCCCAACTATTCCCAGCTGCCCTCCATCTTTCACCCCACACATATCTCGGCCTACAATATGCACAAATGCACATTAGAATAATAATTTACAAATCATTGTCTTCTTCTTGTTTTCATATTCTTGAACTATCTCATTCTTCTCTATCTTTGTAAATTCCTTCATTCCTAAAACCCTCCAAGTGATGGATGTTTGTGTAAATTGTGTTAAGTGTGTGTCTTGGTTTTTTTTTGTAATGTCATGACTGTAGGAATGAAATTTCGTTCAAACCTTGTCTGTTTCAATGACAGTAAAAAGCATTCTATTCTATTCTATGTTCAAATCTGGCCTCTTGTGAAACTTCCGTTTTAAATACTTCACCTTTACTGATCATGCCTTCAGATGCTTAAGCCTCAAGTGCTGGAATTCCATCCCTAAACCGTCCACTGCAATTTAGATATTTTTAAAATATTTGGTTCCTAAATTTATTTTTTGGCTCATTTTCAATTTTTTACAACATGGGATCTCTTAGGATGTTTTACTGTTTAAAAGTGAGATTCAAAGGTATCATGTTATTTATTAACTAGATTCATCTGTAACTCTAGCCATTCTAACATACAATAAACAATACAGGATCTGCAGATGAAGATCCGCCAATAAAGGAAAAACAAGGAAAGAACAAAAGAAACAAGAAACAAAATCACTGACAAAAACAAGGTAATAACATTTAATCCTTTGAATGGTACGCTATTGGTATATCAAATGCACAATGTTAATTTTGTAGGAAGGAACTGCAGATGCTGGTTTAAATCAAAGATAGGCACAAAATGCTGGAGTAACTGAGCGGGACAGGCAGCATCTCTGGAGAGAAGGAATGGGCGACGTTTCGGATCTATACCCTACTTCCGACTGCGCGTCACTGACTCCCAGTCTGAAGAAGGATCTCGACCCGAAACGTCACCCATTCCTTCTCTCCACAGATGCTGCCTGTTCTACAATGTTAACTCACTTTCGCAGACTCGTCCACCACCACTGTCTGCCTTACGAAGCACTAATTTTCTAAATATACTGTCTCTGAATTATAACAGGTGAGAGGTGTTTATATACCTGAGGAGGCCCAATATCGAACCCCATTCCCTTCTATTTCTCCATTCACTAACTCCCCCTCGTAGTAACTGCCATCCTTCATTAGAAACTTTCCGTGACCTGGTGTGGACAAATTTACATTATCAATTCATAAAATAATAATGAATTACAACATTTTGTGTCTTACAGAGCCAAAGATCAAATGTTAACTATGCACCGTAGGGACAAATCACAGAAAGTTGACTGCAAGCAATGGCAAATCCAAATGTTCTTGTTTGTGAAAGGTTTGTTTGGAAAGCGGAGGGATGAAACAGGAGGGAATAAAAGACAAATATGAAATCCAAAAGCTTTTAACAGGCAACTGGAAACCTAGAGCAGAGCACATGTATCAATTCCTTAGACCCTGTCACTAGTAGACATGTAACAAAAAAAATTGAGAAATAATTTACAATTGTCAGGTGTGGCTCAGTGGGATTGATTAATCAGAAAGGATTGATTTCAAGTCCCACTCTATAGATATGACCAAATGAGTCTAGGTTGGCACTCCAGCCATGCCAAAAAGGTGCTACTATTTCATGGTGCAGTGCTTTTTATATGACTTTTTACTGTTTATAATGGATATTAATGAGGCATGGCAATGCAAGGCACAAAAAAGATACAAAGTGCTGGAGTAATTCAGTAGGTTAGTCTGCATCTCTGGAGAACATGAATAGCTGACGTTTCAGGTTGGGACCCTTCTTCAGACCCAATGAAAGGAAAATTCACTTAGTAAGTATCACTCAGCCAACAGAAGTAAACAGGTCACTATCACGTTGCTCTTTGTGAGAGCCTGCTGTGAATATTTAAATTATTTCCCTATAGTAAGGAAATAACTTCAGAACTTTGTGTCTGAAGAAGGGTCTCGACCTGAAACGTCTCCAATTCCTTCTCTCCAGAGGTGCTCAATGTCCCGCTGAGTTACTCCAGATTTTTGTGTCTTTCTTCAGAACTTTGGGGCGGCATAGTGGCATAGCGGTAGAGCTGCTGCCTTACAGCGTGCTGGGTTAGATCCTGACTCTGGGTGCTGTCTGTATGGAGTTTGTACGTTCTCCCTGTGACCACATTGGTTTTCTCCGGGTGCTCCAGTTTCATCCCACACACCGCAGACGTACATGATTGTAGATTAATTGGCTTCAGTAAAAATTGTAAATTGGCCCGAGTGTGTAGATAGTGCTAATGTGCGGGGGGTGATCGCTGGTCAGCACCTACTCGGTGGGCTGATGGGCTTGGTTCCACAATGTATCTAAAGTAAACTATGTTGATGACTGCAATGCCTCTGGGACATCCTGAGTACATGAATACAAATCTTTTATTTTACAGGGCTTAATCTAAGAAATCATCAAAACATGTTAAACCGGAGGAAGCAACACATAGAAAACCTACCATGCTTTTTCCCATCTTTCCATTCTCCCTCATATTTAAAGAAACTGTTTGGATAAATATACCGACCGAAGCCTGGAAAGATAGGAAAGACAAAACAGCAAAGTCGTGATTAACTACAATAGCCACTGCTGTTGCCAGGTGTGCACTCACAGCTCTGCGCTTTGTATGCATTTGTCAAGACCATTGCAGACGCAAAGTAATTGGAAAATAAACGCTCTAAATTGCAGTTGAAATTTGTAGGCATTTCCCTGATCTCTTTAAAATTATAGTGTAAAATTAACTGAGAGCCCCTGGGGGTGTGAAGAATTGAAATTAATTTACGATAGACAATAGTACATAATGGCTACAGCTCCAAGTCTACCACAGGAACAAACTGCACTTCCAATTCCATAATCCGAATCTGCACAGATCTACTACTGTGAGTGAGGGGTGAGGAGCGAAGGGGGAAAGGGGGGGGAGAAAGGGGGGGGAGAAGGGGGGGGGAAGGGGGGGGGGAAGGGGGGGGGAAGGGGGGGGAAAGGGGGGGGAGGAAGAGGGAGTAAGGGAGAGAGGGAGTGATGCTTACAGAAAGATGCAACTTCCCTTCCCACATTCCTCTGAACAAAGTTATCCCTCAAAAAAGTTAGGTCGCAAAGAAGCCCTTTGTGACAGCTTCCTCCTCAGAGAAAGATGGTACAATACAGAGAGTCGACAAACAATCTCCTTGTTCCTATTATTTGAAACATGTAGTAAATTTACACTTTTGAAATCCTGATCAAAGTCAGACAGATGCTAAATTGACATATAATAAAGTCATATGAACCCCTGACCCTATCCTGTCATTCTATAATGCAGCTCATCTTCCACCCTATCTCTACTTTTCCAGTCTGTCTCCAGATCCCTTGTTTTCCTCAGTGTCCAATAACATATCAATCCACCCCTCTCCCTGCCTCATTCTCGCCTCACACCTTCAACCTCTCACACCCACACTCCCGTACCTTCACCCTACACCTACCCCCATGGCCTCACTCATACTCTGTCCCCTCACACCTTCATCCCCACACCCACACTCTCACCCCCACTTTCGCTCCTACACC
This sequence comes from Okamejei kenojei, assembly GCA_035221665.1. Classification (NCBI taxonomy): domain Eukaryota; kingdom Metazoa; phylum Chordata; class Chondrichthyes; order Rajiformes; family Rajidae; genus Okamejei; species Okamejei kenojei. Next base: position 23,101,009 of record CM069162.1, read on the forward strand.
CTCCCCAGACTCTCACTCCCACACGCCCACAACCACACACACTCTCACTCCCACCCACACACCCTCATCCCCACACATTCCCCTCACCCCCACACACACTCTCACTCCCACACCCCCACACACTCTCACTCCCCTCGCACCCTCATCACACTCTCACATCCTCCGCTCACTCCACACCTACCCCCATGGTTTCCCCTCACAGCTTCTCCCACTCACATCCTCACTCCCACACCCTCAAACCCTCCCCTCACACTCTCAGCCCTCACACATCCTCACCATTACACCCACCCCTCACCACCATCCCTCTCCCTCACTGCCCCTTCTCTCCCCCCTCCCCCTCACCGTCACCCCTCCCCCTCCCCGTCCCACAGTTGCCCCTCACCGCCCCCTCTCCCCCCCTCACCGCTCCGCAGCTGCCCCTCACTGCCCCCTCACCGTCCCGCAGCTGCCCCCCTCTCCCCCGGCCCCTCACCGTCCCGCAGCTGCCCCTCTCCAACCTCACCGTCCCGCAGCCGCCCCCTCACCGCCCCTCACCGCCCCCCAGCCCCTCACCGCCCCCTCTCCCCCTCACCGTGCCGCAGCTGCCCCCTCACCGCCCCCAGCCCCTCACCGTCCCGCAGCTGCCCCCTCTCCTGCCCCCTCACCGCCCCCCAGCCCCTCACCCCCTTACCGTCCCGCAGCTTCCCCCTCACCGCCCCTCTCCCCCTCACCGTGCCGCAGCTGCCCCCTCACCGCCCCTCTCCTGCCCCCTCACCGCCCCTCTCCCCCTCACCGCCCCTCTCCTGCCCCTCACCCCCTCACCGCCCCTCTCCTGCCCCCTCACCGCCCCTCTGCCCCTCACCGCCCCTCTCCCCCTCACCGCCCCCCAGCCCCTCTCCTGCCCCCTCACCGTGCCGCAGCTGCCCCCCTCACCGCCCCTCTGCCCCTCACCGTGCCGCAGCTGCCCCCTCACCGCCCCTCTCCTGCCCCCTCTCCCCCTCTCCGCCCTCATCTGCCCCCTCACCGCCTCCCAGCCCCTCACCGCCCCTCTGCCCCTCACCGCCCCTCTCCTGCCCCCTCACCGCCCCTCTGCCCCTCACCGCCCCTCACCCCCTCACCGCCCCTCTCCTGCCCCCTCTGCCCTCTCCAGCCCCTCACCGTGCCGCAGCTGCCCCCTCACCGCCCCTCTCCCCCTCACCGCCCCTCTGCCCCTCACCCCCTCACTGCCCCTCACCGCCCCTCACCCCCTCACCGCCCCTCTGCCCCTCACCGCCCCTCACCCCCTCACCGCCCCCTCTGCCCCTCACCGCCCCTCTCCCCCTCACCGTGCCGCAGCTGCCCCCTCACCGCCCCGACATAGCAGCCGCTGGCCGCCGGCGCCGCCATCACACCGCGGCCCTGGCAACAGCAAGGCCCGCTCTGATTGGCAGCGCCGCGATCACCGTTGCGGGCGGATTCACCAATCGGGGCCCGCGCCGCCCGGCGGTCAGTGCTCTGCGCTCTGTGCGGGTCGCCGGCGGCTGCTCCACCTGGCGGCCGCGGCTGCTCATTGCATGTGTGGAGCCCTCAAGCAAAGATACTGGAGGAGCTCAGCTACACCTCGATTCCCCAGCATCTGCAGTTCCTTCTTTAACAAGATACTGGAGGAGCTCCTCTAGTATCTTTGCCCTCAAGATAGGAGAGTGCAGAGAGGACTAGTGCTCTCTCTCTCTCGCCCATAAGATCATGTTCATAAGTATTAGGAGTAGATTTAGGCCATTCGGCCCATCGAGTCTACTTCGCCATTCAATCATGGCTGATCTATCTCTCCCCCTAACTCCATTTTCCTGCCTTCTCCCCATACCCGCTTTTCAATAAAGCTGTTCGACTGAACCATTAACTCTGTTACTCTTTGCACATATGTCACTTGAATGAGATATTTTCAAGAGACAGCAGAAGACAAGGTGTGTTTCCAACGTTCCTTGCTTTTACCTGGGAAACAGAGAAAGTTGTACGTTTACATCGCAAATGAAAACCAATAAGACTGCAGATATTGGAAATCTTAAATAAGCAACAAATACTGCACATATTCAACAAAGATGCTGCCTGACCTGTTGACTGTTCAAAAGTTGTACGTGCAGAATTAGGCCAATCGGACCATCAAGTCTACTCTGCCATTTAATCATAGTTGATCTTTCCCTCTCAACCCCATTCTCCTGCCTTTTCCTGATAACCCTTGACACTGTTTCCTGCTCCTTTTTTTTATTTACAATTATATAGCATCTTTCAGGTCACTCAAAGCATTTTGCACCCAATGATATATCATTGTAATCATAGTTATAATTAAACACAGCACCACTTTGTGCACAGTAATCTCCCTCGAACAGCATTTGATTTTGACTGGGTAGTCCCTTTGATTGATGGTGATTTGGGAATAGATGTCTACCGGGACAATGAGGTGGCCGTTTCACCGAACACTTGCATTCAGTCCGCCAAGGCTTACTGGATCTCCCAGTTGCTAACCATTTTAACTCCTCTTCCCATTTCCACAATGACCGTTCTGTCTTGGGCTTCCTCATTGCTAGAGTGACGCCACATGCAAACTGGAGGATCAGCACCTCATATTCCGCTTGGGTAGGTTACAACCCAACAATATGAACAATAAATTCAACAATTTTAAGTAATCCCCATCTTCCCCCCTTTCCCCCGGATCCCTACCTCAGTGCACACACATTTGTCCCACCATCCCAGTAACCCTTCTCTTTCTCTTCCTTCTCATACTCATCTCCCGTCTCCGAATACTACATTTCCCTTTTATCATTCCTTTCCACTCCTCCCAGTAAGCTTCCACTCATTTTCTTCCCTCTGGCTTTACATTTCACTCCACTTTACTTATCGGACACCCTTTTCACCCCTAGCGTTTGTCACTTGCTCCTTCCATCTATGTGCCAATCAGCCCCGTTCGCCGATATATAGTCCTCACCTGGAACAGCGGATACAGTCGGTGAGGTTGGAGGATGAGGTTGAACAAATAAGTGCAGCTTTCACACAAAGGAAACATTGTTGTTGGCAAAAGGGTTCTGTCAACCTCAGTCTTCTGCCAGGTTTGAATTTATTTCCCTGTGGCAAAGCAGTTGGACCAAGGAAGGAGGGTTGGCAACAGGCCTGAGCTATCCTGAATTCTTCAGAAATGAAGCTGTCACCACTGGGAGTGATTTGGGAGAAAGTTAATTAGACGATTCACAACAATGTGCTCCCTCAGTTTCTATGAACTCTCTCGTTTATTATTTATTCAAATATTGGAAATGGGGATGGCACCTGTGTGACTGAATGCAAGTACGAGACATCTGATTATATTAAAATGGTTTACTGCAATACTGTGGTTATATCACTATAGGCTTGTCTCCAGAGACCTCCACTATCAACCAGGAGACACGAACTAGAATCTCATTATAGTAGCTGGGGAATTTAGATTTGTGAAATTAAATAAATCTGGTATGAATAAAAATACAAGTAGCAGAAACAGTAGCCATGAAACTGTCTAATAGTTATTGAAATAGTGGTTCCATCAGGAAGGAAGTTTAGTCACACTTTCCTTCTCGGGTCTGCTGCGATTCGGAACTGCCAATATATTGGTTCTTTCCTGACCTTTGAACTGACCTGGCTAACGTGCATTTCTGGGGACAATTAGAACAGCGCAATAAGTGTAGTCTTTGCAGAATTACTCATATGCAATAGTCTCATTCCCAGTAGAGGTGCAGGAATTAGAATGAAATCTCCAGGAACTTGGCCAACTCAAATTGGCAACCATGCAAGGAACCAAAATGTCCCAGTGGATGTAATATTTTGTCTGCATTAGAATTATTTTCTTCTAACTGCATAAACCAGGATCCAGACCAGGTAAAGTCCTCATCCACACAACCTATCATCGTCTCGGTGCTTATTCCAGCACAATGTTCCATTCACAATCCTCATCCTCCTGACTCTGAGGTTGGTCCTGTACCACTATTTTACAATGATATCCGCCTCACACCTTTGTAACAACTGTGTGAGGCTGCACTGAATATTGAATTCAACAAGTTCAGATAACCAGCCTTTCCAGTTTGTGTTCAAACTGGTCAGTTCAATTGATCGCAGAATTATAGTCAGGCAACCCAGAAATAGTTGCATGATTAAGAGGTAGATTAGTAATTTGCTCAGATGAAGGCTGAGAAAACCCTTGGGCCCCTTCATCCATGACAACTTTTTAGCCTATCTACAATAGTCTCCTGCCTTCTCCCCATAACCCTTGACACCTCTACTAACCCTGTCCACAACCCCAAGCATCCGCCACAGCTTGAAGCATCTTAATGCAGCTCGTACCCACATCCAGGAGTCCCTGCCCCCACTGACCTGACGTTGTACTATGGCTGTCTGCATGGTGGTAACCACCCGGGAAGGGAAGACTGTCATTTCTGGGTGTGTCTGGGTGGTAAATCACAAAACCGCAATGTAAGATTACAAGGGAGTGGAAGCAAAATCTGTAAAGCACATGCATGTGCCGTGCAAGGCTGTATTTATGTGTCACTATTAATGTGGAAGAGAAGCTTTTCATTGATGCATCAGAATGGTGAATGGTTTCTTAGCCGCTGTTAGTAATTAACCACGTGCCGACGCAGGTTTCCCTGTAATCAACTCCAGGCAATCAATTGAAAAGCTGGGAACGGGACAATGGCAGTACACCCACACAGGTCTGCGTTAAACCCAGCTACTCCCCAGGCAAAGCCCGTCGGTTGACCCCTTTGAACTACGCTTCCTCAACCCTGGTAACCGGCTCCTTGAATTATTTAAACTGCTTTCCAGCTGAGGAAAGTACTTTGTTTCCGCCTCTTAATAATTTTGTTTTAAATTTGTGATCCTTGGACTTTGGACCTTCCTCAACTTTAAAGAAAGATCTGCATTTCTGTGGAACTTTAAATCTCCAAATAACCAATGATGCACTTTTTGAAGTGTACTTGCTGTTGGGTTGCAGGAATCACTGCAGATGTGTTATGCAAAGTCTCAGAATCAACATGTGATAAATAATCAGATAAACTCCCTCTGTACACAACCCGAGCTAGCAGTCTATGCCCCACTGCCATGCACTTGTCAACCTTTATGTTCCTTTGCTCATGTTCTCTATAACTGCCCCCATTAATCTGTTGACACAAGGGACTTCAGATGCTGTAAGCTGAGCAAAAAAGCTAACAGCTGGAGAAACAGCAGCTGAGGCAGCATAGGCGGAGGCAAAGGGGATAGTCAACATTTTAGGTCAAGACCCTGCAGCAGGACTGAGGAGGTAGTCAGTATTAAGAGGTGAGGGGGAGAGGTGAGGCAGGCGCTGGCTGGTGGACGGTGGAACCAGGTGAGAAGGGAGATGATGGGTGGACGGAGCTGGGGGGGAGGGGAGGGGAGGTGACGGGGGAAGAGGGGAGGGAAGGGAAAAGGAATGGGGCTGGAAGTCAGTGACAGGTGGTTGATAGGTTGAGACAAATAAGGAGGGAGAAATATGGGGATAGATAAAGCCAGATGGGCAGAATGGGAGAGGGAGAGAGGGAGTTTTGCTGGGAGGTGATAAATAGAAACACGAGAGATGCTGGAATCTGATCTGTAACAATGGTGATGAGTACCTAGATAAGAGAGGGATGATGAGAATATGGAACCAGGTAGGAAAGGGAAATGAAACTGGGTGACTGGAGGAGTGGAGGGACAGGAGAGAGTAAGAAGTAGAGGAGCAGAAGACCAGGAGAGGGGAAGGAGAACAGAAAGGAAGAAGAACAGGGAACACAGGAGAGAGAAAGGAGTGGAGCAACAAAGGAGAGACAAAGGAGCACGGAGGATACGTGAGGGACGGTTAACTCAAGTTGAAGGTTCTTACCAATTTCTTTCAGAAGAGCAGCACCACAGATTCTGCCTGGGGTTGTTCAAGTGCAATTATATAAACACTCAATTTTCCAGTTTCCGGGAGCCACATTCCTTGTGCTCCTTTCTCTTTCTTTCAGTTTAATTCCCTTCCCCCACACTTTCCATCTGCCCATCTTCCATGCCCTAACCATTTCCTTACATCACATTCCTTACATTGCACGTTCCAGCATCTGCAGCCTCTCTCTGGCATTTACAGCCCATGACTTCCCTCCCTCTGCCTGGCTCATCTTCCTGGTGACACCTATATATCCCTTGTCAGTCCCTGCCTCACCTAGGGTTGCCAACTTTCTCACCCCCAAATAAGGGACAAAAGGTGAAAATAAAGAACAAATTCATGACGGCAATTCGTTGACCAATACGGCCGTGGCTGGGTGAATGATGAGTTGGCCCGAGTGCTGGACTGCACACAAAGCCCAGCCAGCGGGCCAGCTGAGGAGTTTTGGCCCGGGCCGCGCGACGCTGCGCACAAAGTCCGGCGCCCCATCCAACTCATGAACCGATGATCAGCCATCAGAAGGAGCGGTGGTGGTGTCAGCGGTAAGCGAAGGTCCGAAGGTCGGACGGCTGGCCGGGCTGCCGACCGACGGGGCCACGGGCGAGACGCTGCTGCTGCACTCCATGGGCTGCACTACGTCTGGACTGGTGAGGAAGGGCCGAACGTGGCACACCAACCCGACAGTCCCATCGACCCGAGTAGTGGCAGTCAAATACGGGACAAGGGCGGTCCCGTACGGGACGAACCAATTTAGCCCAATATATGGGTTGTCCCGGCTCATACCCTTCACTTTCACATCATTATACCAGCTACCAACTGCCCTCATTCTCAGTCCCGATGCAGGCTCTCCACCCAATACATTGACCATCCCTTTGCTGCCTGATGCGCTGAGTTCCTCCAGCATTTTTTTTGTCATTAATTTGTTGTTTGGATGGCCTTAATCCCATGGATCACTAATCGGAGATATTCCCTTCATCCCACCCCTCCCTCCCTCCCTCCCACACCCTCTTTGCTATTTAAAACTAAAAACCAAATTGTTTTCACATTTTTATTCCCTTTTCTGATGAAGTGCTGCCCAGTCCATCATCGTCTCTGACCTCCCTACCATCGAGGGGATCTATCGCAGTCGCTGCCTCAAAAAGGCTGGCAGCAGATGCAGATCACGAACCAGGTGCAGATCACTAACAGTCTGACCTGGTCACAAAACATCGCATCACTAATTAAGAGAGCGCAGCAGTGTTTGCACTCTCTGCGCCGGATGAGAAGAGCTCACCTCCCCCCATCCCGTCCTCACCACTTTCCACAGGGGCACCATAGAGAGCATTTTGACCAGCTGCTCCTCTGTCTAGTTTGGGGACTGCAAAGCCTCCGACTGGAAGTCCGTGCAGAGAGTGGTGAGGACAGCTGAAAAAATCATCGGGACTTCTCTTCCTTCAATCGGGGACATTGCGAGCAAACGTTGCTTGTCCAAGGCCAACAGTATTATAAAGGACCCCACACATCTCCATCATGACTGTTCACTCTGCTGCCTTCGGGCAAAAGGTATCGCAGTATAAGGAGCAGAACGGCCAGGTTTTGCAACAGCTACTTCCGCCGAGCCATCAGACTCTTGAATTCCATATAACATGCCGCCACTATTATTTATTTTATCTTTTTATCTATTTATCTTTTTATCTATTTTCTCCTTGTGTTATTTTATGTTGCACGGTGAGCCAGATGCAACGCAATTTCGTTCAGACTTGCATTTGTTGGTGTATTTTTGAAAGACAATAAAGCCTTTGATTGATTGATTGAGCATCATCAAGGACCCACACCATCCTGGCCACACACTCATCTCTCCGCTGCCTTCAGGTAGAAGGTACAAGAGCCTGAAATCTGCAAGATCCACGTTCAGGAACAGCTTCTTCCCCACAGCCAGCAGACTATTAAACTCAACTCAAACAAAAATCTGAACTGTTCTACTTTATCTGCTTATTTATGTGTGTATATATTTTTTCATTGGTATATGGGCACTAAATACTGTTCTGTATTTATTTATGCCTGCAATACTCTGTTATGCTGAAGCAAAACAAGAATTTCATTGTCCTATCTGGGACATGACAATAAACACTCTTGAATCTTGAAGTGCTGTTGATGAACCTGAAACTGCAGGTTAAACCCCCTGTCTGAAGAAGGGTCTGGACCCCATTCCTTCTCTCCAGAGATGCTGCCTGTCCCGCTGTCTCCAGCTTTTTGTGTCTATATTCGGTTAAACCCCGAACACTGGTGTCAGTGGCCAAGAGACCAAAAGTACACTGGCTCTAGAGTTGTATGCTGAGGTCAGAGGGCTGGAGATACGCATCTACTGGACTTGTATGTGGTTTATATTCCTGCATGACCAGGCAGGATGCAGGCAGCTATTTAATTATTGCTGTGCATACCAATGAAAGATGAACCACTCACTTTGCTGAAAAAACACTTTGCCGTGCCTTTATAATTGGAGTCTTCTATCTCTCTCTCTCTCAGCTGGCTGTGGGGCTGCTTGCTCTTGGCTCCTCCAGCTCTGCTTCTCTGATCCAGTTCCAGTTCCAGTTCCAGTTGCTCCTTGCTCCCAGCCCTCGCTGCTGGGCGCAGGCTATCTCGTGGTGAAGTGAAGGTAAACTCAAGTTCTCATATCCTGAGAAACTCCACTCTCCCTCCCAGTCAGATCCTTCCTGCACCGTCGGAACCTCACTGCCAGCGCACGCTGCCCTCGGGACGGCTGCTATGGAGAGGAGACGGTTGCCCACCTCTTTACAGTGTGTGGGTTTGCTAAAAGAGTCTGGAGAAAAATGCAAGGGTCCCTGGTACGCTTTATCCCGAACAGCTCCGTCACAGAGGACTCGGTGATTTACGGACTGTTCCCAGGGACACATTCAGAGGCTGACATCGAGTGCTGCTGGAGGGTCATCAACTCGGTAAAAGACGCCCTTTGGTCTGCCCGAGCATTGTTCACCACCCAGCAGAGCGAGATGTCCGTCAGGGAATGTTGCCGACTGGCCCGCTGCAGACTGCAGGAGTACGTGCTGAGGACGCACTGAAGCTCGGTGCAGCCAACGCCAAGGCTCGGTGGGGGAGGGCCACAGTCTAAGGTCCTTCCGCTGCTGGACATGGAGGGTATGGTATGGTGGAGACGCCCCTCAATATAAGGGAAGGTATCCCACGCCATTGTGGCATGAGTGGGGGACGGATTTGTGGAAATTTGGGGAAAAGAAATGTCTAAACTGTATTGATCTATTGTACAGCCTCCGAAAATGTCGGATGGATTTTCCGCAAAGTCAATGTATTGTATATATTTATCATTTGAATAAAGTATATTTTGAAATTTAAAAAAAAAGTAGGTTAGCAAGAACCAAGGGAAGCAAGAACTATTGGTGAACCCGGGTCGCTTGCAGCCAAAGGGAGGTTGGGGTCAAAAACGGCTCCTCCTGTACAGGATCCCGGCCACTGGGGTAGGAACTGGGCTGTCAAGGTTGCTGGGATCGTATCTGGTGCTGAAGCTGGTGTGGACATGATAAAAAAAGTCGTAGAGGGACCAACCCTAATGGGGGCAATATCATTGCAACGTTATGCTGGTGTCCTTAACAAAAATGAAATTAAAATGAGGCAATAATTAACTACACTGGAAACCTCTGAATCTTTTGGAATTTAACCAAAAACTCCAGCGCCCATAAGTAATCCTTCTTAGGCCCCCTTCGGTCATTGCTGACCATGGGTGGCTCCAGGGTGCTATTCCCTATATGGAGGATGCCTGTGCGTGACTTTGTTTAACGTGGGGAGACTGATGCACAGACAGCTTACCCACAGTGCTTTACAGATCTGGGTTAGGATCCAGTGGCATGGAGTTCAAGACAACCGGAGACGCTTTTCTGCTGCAGTCTTCATCCACCTTCCCAGCCGTTGTGACGCTCCACTAAGGTCAGCCATCGTCCTCCGCCTGTTCCACCGTTGAGGTCTTGGTTGGATTGCTCTGACAGAGACCTCCCCCTCGACCTTACCGCCATGGGTGGCCCTTCCAGAAGCACAGCTCCAGACGGCATCGCTCTCAGGATCTCAGGTCCACACAAGCTTCTCCACCACGACACGGTGACAATCCACGGAGAAGATAAGTAATCCAGGGATGTGGTAAACACTGCACTCAAACACTGACTGGATAAAAGTTCAGCTGCAAGCATTAAACAAGCCATTTGACACCAGAAATCAGTCTAACTATGGTTATGCAACATGGGGGTCGATACAAACAGCCTCTGGTGCCTTTGAATAGGCGCTCATTCTGCTTTGAACCTTGGTTTCCCAATCGTACAAAATTGTCCTGAAGTCACCAAAAATTAATCTTCAAAACACAGCTGCAGGACGAGGATGGGAGAACGTTCACAGTTAGAAAAAAAAACTGCGGAGGAAAAGACTATTTGCGCCGCTGTCAGGAGTCTGTTTTCAATTGGCCAAGACGGAGCACTGAGGAAAGACATGTCTGCTGGCCAGTGGCAGGTCTGCAAGGGCGAGGTGATTGGAGTTTGTGTGATGAACGGGAGTCAAGGTTTATGGGGAAAAGGCAGGAAAATGGGATTAGGAGGCGCAGATCAGCCATGATTGAATGGCGGAGTGGACGCAATGGGCCGAATGGCCTAATTCTACTCCTATAACTTGTGAACTATGACACCTCAAGGCGTTCATTAACAGGCAGTGACCAGCCAGACTGAATGAATGATCCACGTATGAACCAAATCATGATCAACCAACAAAACGCAAACCATAGTCCACTGCACTTAGCACAGAAATAATTCTTGAGACAATGTCATTTGTAGAAAGGCAGCAGTTACTCCCCACCCCTTGTTGTTTTTTATGCATGGGCCCTTTAATATCACTGCTCACTGACTCTGATAGCAGTATCATCAAGCATGCTTTATTGAATACAATAAACTTTCCACAGCAATGACTGGTACGACAGTGTATGAGACGCCATGCCACACGCTACAGCCAGTTCTCATATGTGCGTTCTCACTCACATACATGGCACTACTTCCCTTAACAAAAAAACAATAAGCTCCACAAACTAACAACTAGCACATTATTTATTTACAATTAAATATTTACAAATGTTACATAGAGGATAGGAGGGGTATTGGAAGGAAATGGAGCAAACGCGGGAAAATGCGACTAGTTTAGACGGGGCATCTTGGTTGGCATGGATGAGTTAGCATGGAAGGGCCTGATTCTCTGCTGTAAGACAGTATGATTGTAAATTACACACAAAATGATAAATTGAACCAAACATTAGGGCGGCACAGTGGGGCAGCTGGTAGCGCCAGAGACCCGGGTTTGATTCAGACTTCGGGTGCTGTCTGAGAGTGGAGTTTGAACATTCTCCCTGTTACCACTTAAGTTTCCACCAGGTGCTGTAATTTTCTCCCACATCAAAGATGTGTGGGTTTATAGGTTAATTGGCCGCTGTGAATTGCCCCTGGTGTGTAGGGAGAGGGATAACATAGAACTAGTGTGAATGGGTGATTGAAGAATGGAGTGGACTCAGTGGGCCAAAGGGTATGTTTCCATGCTGTATCTCGTTAAACACCTTCACTGAATGCCTTGGACTTCTTGACTAAAAATTGGGCTGAATCTAACATCACTGAAGGATCCACTCCATCTCCTGACAATTCCACTGAAGCTCGTCCCCAGCTAGTCTTCGTATGGATCTGATCTCATATCCTGAAATAAAACAGAGATTTCTGAAAATACTCAGCAAGTACCTCAGCGACAGAGATGGCAGAGTTGATACTTCACAACTGCTGTGACCAGGGTTCAATCCTGACTCTCCCTCCACAGCATTCCAAAGGTGTGAATTGCCCCCAGTGTATTGTGACAGGTAGAAACAGGAGGAGGAGCAAATTGAGAGGAAAATTGAGATCATACAATGGGATTAGTGTTGATCGTTGTCATGGACTTGGGCTGCAAGGCCTGTTCCCCTGCTCAATGAACCCTAGGTCTGGCAGCATCTGTGAACAGAGAAGCAGAGCTAACATTTCAGATGAATGACCTTTCATCAGAACCGGCCCAGTTCAGATTTCCAGCATCTATTGCTGTTTACCTTTCAGTTACACATCCTGTTTTGTAGTTGTTAGCCTCAACATAATTGTCTCTTCTGAATTTCTGGCCTAGTGGGATAAAAGCCAACAAACTATTAGTTCTGTTGATCGCTTCTTGTGTACTAAGGTTTCATGATTAGCGTTGGTGGTAGTTTGGCAGTTGTAAGACCAAACTACCATCTATAGGATTGAAATATCCCCAAAGCACCATTCAGATCTAGATCATGTATTGTGAGGTTCACAGAACAGGGATAAAGTTTCAGAGGTTTCGAGGATCACTTTTCAATCCTCTCCAATTACAGGGCTGGTGCAGATAATTGGGGAACTAACATTGTACCATTGTTTGGAAAGGGACAAAGGGATAAACTGATCAATTTCAAAAGTGAGCAAATTATTGGAATCCATTCCAAGAGACAGCATAAATTTAATTAAAAAAGATGCAGTATTATCAAGGACAGTCAATTAAAGGGTGGGGGGGGGCGGGGAAGAATCACATCTGACTAACACAACTGTACTTTTTAAGGAAATAAAAAGATGTACACAGACACAAAATGCTAGTCACTGCGCAGGTCAGGCAGCATTCCTGGAGAAATGGAATGGGTGACGATTCAGGATGGAACCCTTCTTCAGACTGATTTTCAGATGAAAAAAAAACATGTTTGATGTAGATTACATGGATTTCAACAGACATTTGACAGGGTGCCCATGACAAGCTGATTAAAAAGAAAAAAAACATACAGGATCCAACAAACAATGGCCAATGGACCCAAAAGAAATCAGTGGCAGGAGCAGAGGTTAAAGATTGACAGGCGTTCTTGGAATGGAATTCCACAAGGATCGGTACTCCGTGCTCTATCTTTTGCTATTTGTTGTCTATATTGATGATTATTGTCTTTCTTGGGGCAAATGGCCCACTGGTCAGCATGGACAAAGTGGGCTGAAGGGCCTGTTTCCACACTGTTCTGTGTAGTAAGGAACTGCAGATGCTGGTTTAAACCAAAGCGACACAAAATGCTGGAGTAAGTAAGTAAGTTTTATTTATATAGCACGTTTTAAATCAACTTGCGTTGAAACCAAAATAAATAATAAGTTTCCGTACATCCATAAGAAAAAGATTAAAAAAAAGAAAGATTGACACAGCACATTATAGAGTTCAACACAAACTGCGCCCCACAATAGAATCAAACAAATTCCACTGTGGGGAAAGGCACCCTTTAGCTCTGTGACCATTCCGGGTGGAGACGCCCTCCTCTCCCACACATGCTGCCGCACCCGCTGTCACTCCGCACACAGACACTGGAGGAGCTGGACTCCGGCGCCAGGCAGCGGGCCGGCCGATCCCCGCACCATCGATGCCCGTTGCCTTTCGATCGATCGATCGATGCGAGCGGGCAGCATCTGGCGGCGCCTGTGCGGGCGCGGGCGCGGGCGCGAGGCGGCAGTGACGTGTTCAGTCGGGAGCGGAGGCCGCGGCGGGCGGGCGGGCGAGCGAGCGCTAACTCAGGTAGGAGAAAGGTTCGCGGCCCGGCCCGGACAGAGGCTCAGGCGGACGACACGATCGAAAAACGCCTAACCCCTAGTGGAAGCGCTTCCCTTCGCCTCCCTCCCCTTTCGTCCGTCGCCGCGCTCCCGTCGCCTCAGACAAGCACCACGGCCTTTGCCGGAGTGGAGATTGCCGGCGAGCACGCGGAGCACGCTGGGACTTGTAGTTCCAGCGTCAGCGGACTGTGGGCATCGCCGTGTATGACGTCACCGCCGAACTACAACTCCCAGCGGGCAGCGAGGCGCCCGCGGACCCAGCGATAAATTGCCTCCAACATCAGCCTCAACGTCGCGTCATTGAGTTTTAGCGTTGTAACTTTTACAGTTGTGGGTTTCAGATTTAGACTTGGTTATTCCGGTTTAAATGCCATTCCCAAGGCCACGAAATGGGGGGAAGTGAGTGTTAATTGCTGGGTGGTGCATTGTGGTGATGTAGTTCCTGTATGTAGAAATACTCATATACAACTATAGCGTCCACAATGCGCTGTCGACCCAGGGTTTGACGGGTGCTACCCTACCCGAGGGCTGACAGTCGAACCACATTTCTAGTTTGTGACTCAGTCGGCTTCATCTTAATAAACTTTCATCTTTGGAAGTAAAGGCCTCAGACCCAAGTTATCTTTCTGCAAGCAAGAGTTGTTTCCTTTCGCGATGAGTCTTGGGCTTCGCTTCACAGAAGGCAGTTCTGTTGTAGCGTTGGCATTTAAAGGTGAAACCTATTTAATTTGAAACTATATATTGTAGTTAGCCTTCATGCGAGGTGATCGTATCGATCTTGTGCCTAAGATCACGGAAAACTGTTGACAAGTGAAGTGTAAGCCACACTCCTATGATATCAGCCATATTTCTGAGTTTATGTGACAATAATTCTATAGTAGCCAATTGAGGGTAATTTATATGAGTTCGTTTGTTGAGAAGTTAGCGATCCTCACTTTGTTTCTTGTCATCTGTAAATATGCAATCATGTATTGCACTCTTTTCATATTATTTGGTATAAAACTGTAGTGTGTGGCCTGAGTACAAAGTCAGTGATGTCAGGAACTTGTGGCAGCACGATAATCTGCAGCTTCTTGACACATGTTACATTTTGCTGATAGTCATTGTGAGAACAGAAAAACAAAAGTGGCCCCACAACCTGTTTTGCCATTCAGATTCATGGTTGAACTGTACTTGTATTCTACAAACCTCAATCTGAACTGTCCACTGTTTGACATTCCATCCTCGTCAGGGTTTCCCGAGATAGCTTACACATAATTTTAAATTTCTAATTTAACATAATTTTAATTTCCAATCAAAAAAACAGAATATATAGTTATCTCTCAATAAGTTTATATTCAATAGGGTTTTGTGGATTTGCTACTGCAAAGATTAAGATATTGTAAAATACTGTTGGAAAACACGAAACAATTTGGGCAATTAGTCAGTACCTCATCTATTTTAGCAATGTCAATACCAGAGAATACCTAGCTGAATCACAGTCTGTGCTGATCGCAGCCAAAATAACAATTAAGACTAAAAGTGTCTTAAGTCTGAGAGTTGTCATTTGTTGATTTATGTTGGAATCATACCTCAGCAAGAGCTAACTGCTTCAGCTGAGGGTGGGAAAAATGTACACTACATTATTAATGAAATTTGTACTGAGATTTTTCAAAATATCAGAAATCTTTTTCCCCTGCAAAACTAGTGGGTCTCTCTGTGATCTTTTAATAGTTTTGAGTGGTGAACAAGTTGGAGCAATCTGGACAGCTGACAGAACTGACATTTTAAGTGTATAGTGTACGTATCAATCCTTAAAATCATTGGTAGACAAAAGTGCTGGAGAAACTCAGCGTCTATGGAGCGCTTAAAACCATTATTGGATTTCAGATGTAATGGCATTTTGTAGTGAAACTCTAGTGTGCTAACAACTCAATTTGCATCATACATTTTAGTTAATTTAAGACAGGTTTTGAAAGAGAGTAGTTCTTTCCAGTGTCAATTATAGCAAAATTGTATGCTCTAGTTCTCTGATTGCATCACTAAACTTTTTTGTTAATTAGACAGATACTTAAGTTCAAATAATCCAGAACAGGATATGTTTCCATGTAATCATATAAAAGTAAACAGAGAAATGTAGACACAAAGAACTGCATGTGCTTGTTTACAAAAAAGAGACAAAGTGCTGGAGTAAAGAGTCTTCAGGCACGAGAGACCTTTATTTAATTATCCAGTAGTTGTTTTGAAAAAGAGCAAATGAATAATTTGGAATAATTCTTCCACTGTTTTGCTCAATAAATCCCATAGCAGACTAGCTCGTCACATGCCACTTCCTTCATAATGGGCAAACGTAGATTCACTCGGTGACAGTTTTGCTGAACACTTACACTCGGTCTGCCGAGGCCCACGGAATCTCCTGGTTGCTAACCATTTCAACTCCCCTTCCCATTCCCACACTGACCTTTCTGTCCATTGCCAGAGTGAGGCCACTAGCAAATTGGAGGAACAGCACCTCGTATTTCACTTGGGTAGCTTACAACCAAGTGTTATGAATGTTGAATTTTCTCATTTTAACTAACTTATACTAACACTCCCATTCCCTCCTCTCTCGCCCCGTTTCTCCACCTAGTCAATTAACCAGTTCCATAGTTCACCACATTGTATCCTTCTTTAGATCATACTTCCCTAGCTAACAATTGTCCTTCCAGGGCACCACCGTGCCTGAGATAATTTGTTGTTAGCCCTGATTCATTCTGGTCTTTTCTCATCTTCCCACCCCACTTTCACTCTTATGAATGGGTCCCGACCCAAACACCTATCCTTTTTCTCCTGAGCTGTTACCAGACCCTCTGAGTTATTACAGCGCTTTATATCTATCTTTGGTATTTGCAGTTCTTTGTTTGAACTTAGCCTTCATAACAAGAGGTGTTGAGTATAGGAGCAAAGAGGTCCTTCTGCAGTTCTAAGGCCCTAGTGAGACCACGCCTGGAGTATTGTGTGCAGTGTGCAAATTTGAGGAAGGACACTCAAAGGCTATTGAGGGAGTGCAGCGTAGGTTCATCAGGTTAATTCCCGGGATGGCGGGACTGTCATTTGCTGATAGAATGGAGCGGCTGGGCTTGTATACTCTGGAATTTAGAAGGATGAGAGGAGATTTTATTGAAACATATAAGATTATTAAGGGATTGGCCATGCTAGAGGCAGGAAACATGTTCCTGATGTTGGGGGAGTCCAGAACCAGGGGCCACAGTTTAAGAATAAGGGGTAGGCCATTTAGAACGGAGATGAGGAAAAACGTTTTCACCCAGAGAGTTGTGAATCTGTGGAATTCTCTGCCTCAGAAGGCAGTGGAGGCCAATTCTCTGGATGCTTTCAAGAGAGAGTTAGATATAGCTTTTAAAAATAGCGGAGTCCGGGGATACGGTGAAAAGGCAGGAACAGGGTACTGAATGTGGATGATCAGCCATGATCACAGTGAGTGGCGGTGCTGGTTCGAAGGGCCGAAATGCCTACTCCTGCACCTATTGTCTATTGTCTATTGTTTCCATGTTGCTGCACTACTTGGATTGGGCTATGTTTCTGACTGTTTTGTTGGGAAAGGTGAGAATATTCTAACAGTTCATATAAGAACATAGTTGTTTTTTTTTTTAACCTTTCCTGTAAACTGCTAAAATGGGAAATATTTGCTTTCAAGATTGAATTGAACTTAACCTGACCACCTTGAGTGGAAGCTGTCATTGTCACGGCAGCTCATGAATGGGAATTGGTGTGACAGGAAGACACAGAAAGTGGGAGGCACAGATTGATTCAAGATAAGGAATTTAGGAAGGTGCAGAGAGCTTATTATGGGTAACTTCTCATTGCCTTGAATTATAGTGGATCTTTTTGTCTAATCGCCGTGGTGTAACGATGGAATACCATCGAGTGAGTGATTATCGCTGCATTATATTCTGTAGGCAGGGAATTCATTGTCATCTGCTGTTTTCTCAATCAGTGACATGGTTGTTGTCAGCTATGCAATATTAATGTATAAATTAATCATGAATGACAGAAGAAAATCAATAGGATCACTGCCATTTTCTCTCACAGCTAATTTTTCATCTGCGGTTTTATCAGGCTTGTAGAACAACTAGTACTCCTGTTGCCCCTGCAAGCCCCTTTTCCATTAGGAGTTCCGGGGTAGTTGCTGTTCTCCTGCTTGGGGCCCTGGACAACACGGTGGTGCAGAATTTGGTATTGCTGCCTTGCAGCTCCAAGGACTTGGTACTGTTTGTATAATGATTGTTACACAGACTAGACTTCCCATCATTGACTCAATTTACACATCACGCTGCCTCGGAAAAGCAGCTAACATAATCAAAGACTTGGTAGACAAAAGTGCTGGGGAAACTCAGCGGGTGAGGCAGCATCTATGGAGCGAAGGAAATAGGCAATGTTTCGGGCCAAAACCCTTCTTCAGACCGTTTCGGCCCGAAACTTTGCCTATTTCCTTCGCTCCATAGATGCTGACTCACCCACTGAGTTTCTCCAGCACTTTTGTCTACCTTCGATTTTCCAGCATTTGCAGTTCCTTCTTAATCAAAGACTTTTCCCACCCCGGTCATTCCTCCTTCTCCTGCTCCCATCCAGAAGAAGCATGAAAGTGTGCAACACCAGGCTCCGAAACAGCTACTTCCCCTCCATTATCAGGCTTCCGAATAATCCTTCCATATGCTAGGTTTACGCCATTGAAGACATTGGACTTTCTGTAAGGAACTGATGTGCAAAAATGCGGAGAACTGGTAAAGGTCAAAGTCACATTTATTCGTCTGTATTCTACACTCTGTATTTTCCCCTTTGTTCGATTGTACTTGAGTTTGAATATTGTATCTATATATGGTATATCTAATCTGTTGGGATGGATAGCATGCAAAACAAAGTTCTTTACTACACCTCGATACATGTGACAATAATAATCCTAAATCTTATATCTTTAACCTCGTAAGGTTCTGAGAGTGTTTCTGCTTCTTCCCAAATCCAAAGATGGGCATGCAAATAAATGTTCCACTGTAAATTATCCCTTGGCTTAAGTAAGTGACAAAGGACTCAAACGGGAACTGATGAAAATGTGAGAGAGCTAAAGGGAAGTAAGGAATGGGGATGATGAGATGGCTTGCTGTGATGGCTTGCATAGTCTCATTTTGTATCACAGTAAATAATGACCAATCTTTCACTTAATTGCAGTACGTACTCAGCTGGTGAACCATTCTCAGTCGAGAAATCTGAGTCATATTACATAAACAATAGACAATGGGTGCAGGAGTAGGCCATTCGGCCCTTCGAGCCATCCAACAATACCCACAATACATGCTGTGCAATATGTTTAATGCCTATGACTTTTAAATTGCTTAGCATTATTGATGGAGGTGCTGCCCTCCATTACCATGAATAATGCAGTGTGTCTGTACTATTTTCGAGTGGTGTTGGGGGACACCAATGATCAAGATATCATTAAATGGTTACATAAACCTGACTTGAACTTAACCTGACTTAATAAATTGATGAATCTATAGTTGATTTCATTGTTGAACGAGGGGAAGATTGCCAAGGTGGCTTGAATGTTAAAGCATGCAGTTACAGTGGGCTACATTTGCAGCCCCCTCTCCCATAATTTAATCCCCCCCCCCCATCCACTCCATACCTATACTTGTCTTGGTGTAAAGGGAGATCTCGCTGATCTGAAACATCCAGAATTCCAGTGGTGTTGCCTGAATGCAGTAGGACACCCAGTGGCATGTGAGGAGTACAGTACTACATCACATACTACAGATTTGTTATAATGCGCTTGGAGATGGAGTGTGAATACACACATACGTGCCACAATGTAGCTTTCAAAACAAGAAGAATCTGTGTTTGCATCTCTGCAGTTGTGTGGGAAGTGCTAAATGATGATGATATCAGAAGAATGACCGGGGAGTTATGAGAGGAATGATACCTTGTACATAAGAGTTGTTATTTAGATATTGGCTTATTACTGCCATGTATACTGAGATACAGTGAAAGGTTTGTTTTGCGTGCTATCCAGGCAGATCATACCATATATGAGTACAATAGGTGGCGCAGAAAGGGAAACTAAATAATGCACAATATAGTGCTGCAACTACAGACAGAGCGTAGATAAACAAAAAGTGCAAGGGTGCAATGAGATAGATTGGAAGATGGGGGAATTCTTAGCATGGGAGAGATCCATTCAAGTTTCTGATAATAGCAGTAAAGAAGATGTTCTTGAATCTGGTGGTTTATGCTTTCCTATCTTCTCCTGATGGGAAGACAGAATGGCTAGGGTAAATGGTCTTTGATTACATTGGCTGCTTTTCTAAGGCTGTGTGAAGTGTAGATAGAGTGGGTGGTGGGGAGGCTGGGCTGCGTTTACAAGTCTCTGTAACCTTTTGCATTCATGCATAGAGCGGTTGCCATACCACGCGGTGGTGTATCCCATTAGGATGCTTTCTATAATCTGAAGACGTAGAGATGTTGTTGTGCTCTCTTGGCCGTAATGTCAATGCGATTGGATCAGGGCAAATTGTTGGTGATATTTGCATCTGGGGACTTCAAGCTCTGGAGCATCTCCACATCAACACCATTGATACAGACTGGGGTGTTCACTCCACCTCGCCTCCTGAAGTCAATGCCCAGCTCCTACAATTTGATGACATGAAGGAATAAGTTATTATCTTAACACCCAATGCTATGCTCTCTACCCTCTTCCTGTGGCCATGTGGTCACTGAGATCTGGCCCACAATAACAGTATCATGTAAGAATCTGTAAATGGAGTTAGCGGAATTTAGCCGCACAATCATGAGTGCATAGGGAATATAATGAGGAGCTGAGAATGCAATCTTGTGGGGCACTGGTGTTGAATTTTCCCTATCACACCAGCATAGTTAACAGAGAGTATAAGGCTCTATGACAGCATGATGCTGTGAGAGGTTTCACGCAAATACGGTAAACTCATGTTTTAATGGATTCCTTTAAGCGGATTTCTTTAGGCCCGCTTGATCACTGTGAGGCTCCCTCCCCTCTCACCAGCTGCTGGTTCTTTGGTTAGCCATCACTTTATCCACTTGGGCTCTTCCCCTCCGGCCCGCCGCTTCCTCCTCCTCCTCCCGTCACTTTGGCCACTCAGCCTATTTTCCCGCACCCTACCCCACCTCCTCCGCCACCTCCTCTTTGTTGTTCCTCTGTGTTTTCTTTCTTCCAATGGGCAGGTCTGTTTGAAGTAAAACTAGATAATTTGTTGGAGTTTAACTGACTTTTGTCAGCCACTTCTATACTATATTTAGATGACATTAGAAATTTATTTAGATCCAATTCCCAAATATGATGGAGAACTGTTACAGAAATCTAGATTTGTAAATTAACTGATTTTAATAGAGGAAGCTTGCATTGTTTCACTCATGAACTTCATACACAATAGCAAAATATGTATGAACTGTGCAGATGACTTTGCAACATTTAAGAAATATTTAGACAAGTACATGGATAGGGTAGGTTTAGAGATATGGACCAAACACAGGCTTGTGGGACTAGTGTAGAAGGGACATGTTGGTTGACGTGGGCAAGTTGGGCCAAAGGGCCTGCTTCCATGCTGTATGACTCTGACTCGGTATGACTCTGAGTTCTGTGATCGAATGTTATAGTTAAGCTCCATTTGGACAAATTATAACTCTTATTAACAATTTACTCCTCATCAAACAAATGAGAAGGGGATCATTATTCACGACTGAGCTTGCCATTGTGGTAAAATTTCACTAAGCAGCATTACTTCTGGCAGCCGAGAGTGTCTGAATAATTAAGAGGAGTTTAAAGGTCCTGGATTAAAACTCAGGGTTGCGGAATAGTTGGGAAATATTTTAAAGTACAACTATATTCCCTCTGATATATTGGCTCATGTCGAATAATGGGTTATAAATATTAAAAATAAAACACATTGATGTTAAGAACTAGATCCATTTCACTTGAATAGCATTTAGAAAAGAAAGTCTCAGAAACGATAGCATGAAGGAGCCCTTTCAGTTGACTGCAGACCCTGGCGTGTTCAGTGCAGGCTGCCAGGAAAGTGGAATTCGCTTTTTATAGTCTTTCTTTTTAGGCAGTTAGCTAGGTTTTTAACCAATATCCCAGTCTCTCCCTATGGTTCTAAGCCTTCATGGTATAATTTGTCTTGGTCCAGGTGAAAGCATTAATTAATTAAGAATTGTCCTCTTTATTATAGTAATGATGCAGTCAACTGAAAATTCTCACAACTTAAAATCATTTGCACTCTTAAAAACTCTGATTTTGACGCTCTGTTTAGAACTTTCATTAATTTCAATGATGAAAGTTCAGCTTTGTTGGGATGGCTTACCAAATTTCTAACATTTTCCTGTTATTATTATATTGAAACTTTCCTCACTCCATGATTTTGAAACTGTTCTGGGATGGGAATGCATCTGACTTCAAGTGATTACAGTCAGTTACACACATTCAACTTTCCTTACTTTTGCTGTGTCTGTCAATGCTACTTGAACAGGGTATACAGGTGGCCAAGATTTGGATTATAGTGTTTACTGCAATTTGCAATTGAAAGAATTTTACATTGCCTTAAAATTTGTTTGTATTTTTGAAGAAAACTGTGAGGAACCCAGGTTTAGATTCTGTTGATTTTAGTATTGGTCTTCATGTCCACTTGAATAAATGTGGAGAAAATAAGTCAGGAATTGTGCTCAAGATGGCCAAGAGTCAAGAGTGTTTTATTGTCATATGTCCCAGATAGGACAATGAAATTCTTGCTTGCTGCAGCACAACAGAATATGTAAACATAGTACATACCGGGAGAAAAAAGTTCAGTGTGTGTGTGTATATGTATGTATGTATGTATGTATATATATATATACATACATGTACATATACTCATTAAATAATCAAATATAGCGCAATAAGGACATCCAGGTGTGAAACTCGTTCTCTGAGACTTTGATTTGCCGTGACTGTAATGCCCCACAGTGCAAATAACAGAACAAAGTTCACTGTTCAGGTTTATACGTGAAGATTGGTTGTTCAGAGGCAAAAGAGTTTGCTGGAAGTAGTTGGTGCAGGTGAAATTACAGCTCTGTAACAGTGGCATCAAAACGAAAGGGATGAATATTGAAGGGATATATAAAGGCAAGAGAGTTGTTGGAAATAAAGTTTAATGTGTAGTCGATATATGATTATTGTTTTCATTTCCTACCATACATTTAAACATTAGTTTGTTTTTTCACGATCATTTCTCTTTGTGCAAACTGTAGCTTCATGGTATCTCCCTGAATGGTCAGCAAATAATAAACCTCCGCCTACCCTATGAAATCCGTTAATCTTCTTAAACTCCTCATTTACATGATACCTAATCTTTTTTATATTATTGGGAATGCATGATATCACAACAACCCTTTTAGCCCCTGTGTCAGTGACTATCTTGAGAATGCATAATATAGCCCAATCTATGCATGATAACCAAAATGCCTGTTGAAACTAGTCCTCTTTGCCTACATTTAGCCCAAATTTCCTCTCAACCTTTCCTATCCATGTACCCTGTCCCAATGAGGTAAAGATCGAACCCGGGTTTCTGGCACTATGAGGCTAGAATGTATCCAATTAATTAGCTCTCCTTGGATCCCATACGATCTAACCTTTCAGACTAGCCAAGCATTCAGGATCTTGTCAAATAAAGGTCTTGCTTTATATAGACACCATCCATCGGCCTGCCCTCATCAATCCTCTTGGCGATCACCACAAGAAACTCTTAACAGATTTGTGAGAATTCCCAAGCACAAATAAGCACAAACCATTGCACAACTATTTTTTACATCTAAGAGAACTGCAGCAGTTTGGAAATGAAAATATCTGCTGATGCTGGAAATTTGAAATAAATGCTGGAAATGCTCCTAGCTCATGGATGCAGGTTAGGCAGTATCCATGGAAAGAAATGGGGAATTAATGTCTCGGGTCAAAGATCTTTTGTCAGATTTGGGCAAGAGGTGTAATGTGGAGTGGAGCGTTTGTTTGGGATGATAAGACAATAATCACCTGTTTTTATTTAGCCTCTGTGAGCCATATATTGCAAACGCACAGACTGAAGCTGACGTATCAGTAGAGTGGAAGGGAATGAAACTGATAATATAGTAGGTGTGAAGGTTGGAAGAAGGTTTTTGAACATGGAGAATCGGAAGTAACATGAGTGATTTTGGAGAAGAAGTTTCTCACTCTAGTCAATTCCACCATGGGTGGTGGTAGGGAAGGAAGGGTAACCAGAGGAAAGTGCAGACATTCACGAGGGGTTAAGGATAACACTATCTAATCTGTTCATGAGACAGTGACCACTCTCTAAACATCTCTTGTTTTTCTTCTAAAATCAGTATGTCAGAAGGGGACAGCAGTGGGGATGCCATTCATGGGAAGCCATCAACTGTCGGCCGTTTCTTCACACAGATCGGACAGGTAAGAGCATAGTTTGCTTTTTTTTTCTCCACCAACTGGATTTATCAGCGGTCATCCAAACTTCTACATTTAAGTTTTGTGCCTGTGACCTCTTTGTTGGCCACTTGTTATTCATTTTGGGAAATTTATAATTGATCGTTAATTGAGAGTAAGCTGCGGTTTCTAATCTGTCCTGCAACCACGCAGCAATCATGTGAGTGGAGGGGAGAAACGCCCCAGTCCTTGCGTCACATACAAAAAGCAGCTCGCAGCAGTACTTCCATTGTTCAGAATGGGTACCTTTCAACTGTGTCCGCTCCTGTTCATCCAGCAATCTGTTCAAACACACCAAGTTCCTAGTTGAGACCTTCCTGATCTGACTGTTACACCCAGAAGGAGTAGTGCATTAATTTGAGTCTGCAACAACCTGTTACAGGGAAAATCCACTTTCAAATAATACTGAAATCCTAAATAACAAAGTGGAGGATTAACTCAGTGGGCCACGTAACATCTGTGTCAGAAATGGACAGACAGTTTAAAGAAGGGTCCAGCCCGAAATGTCATCTGTCCATTTCCTCCACAGATGCTGCCTAACCTGCTGTGTTACTCCAGGACTTTTTTGCTCAAGATTCCAGCATCTGAAGTTTGCTGTATATCCACTTATATTTAAAATATTTTCTTTTTAGGTCTACCAGTCCCTTTTAGACAGGTCTACACCATATGGCATTGTACGATGGATTGCGACGTTTGTTTGTGGTGCAATCTACATGATTAGAGTTTATATCTTGCAGGTGAGTTCCTTTAATTTTTTTAATTCTGTAATAGTGCAATGATTGTACCATTGTAGTACAGGTTATTTGTAGTACATTGTAGTACATTGTTATTTACTAGAAACAGAGGCAAACCCTCTCCCACTTTAACTGTGGAAAATGTCAATATAGGATGCACTGGGGTAGTGTGTTGGATATAGTCCTTTAGTCCTAACTTATCCCTAGCTTGATGGGATAAGTTTCCATAGCTTGATATACCTACACTGGAGGAACATTATTTGCAAGCAGTGATGGGAAACCCATTCAAACCAACCAATTACTTGTGAGGTTTAATATAAACCATGTGTACCAATTTGTGGTTAATATTAAATAAAAGTTGTGACTAATGTATTTGTTTTAAAGCTATTTTTTGGATCTAATTACATGGCTGACAAGCATTCTGTTTGCTCCTTCCCATCCTATACGGAGTCATCAAAAATCTGCGTTTTGCACCCTTTCTAATTATCACATTTCATGAACAATTCTTTGGGTGCCTGGAGACAATTAGGTTACCTGTAGTGTCATGGTCAAATTCACCCACGCACCCACCTGTAGCAACAGCCTATGGACATTGTTGAAGAGTGAAGCCTCCATATCTGATTTTTTTTTTTTTTTTTTTACAATCTTCAACAACGTGTTGGATCTGATTGTCACGGAAAGTGTCAACAATGGAGAGCACGCTGTGAGTTACTGCAATATCTCTATCAGGATCAGAGGAGGAGGAGAAGGCTATTAACACACTTGATCCTGTTTATCACTTAGGCCATTGGCACTTGCATGACCTACTTCCTTTAGCTGCTTTTGTCCCATAACCCGAATATCTGTCTAAGTTTATCAATCATAAATTTAAACTTAGTAAAAGTGATGATTGGCTGAGCACAAACCACAGGTTGATTCAATCTTTTAGCATCCTTTGTAGAATTGTTTTGCAAATTTACCCCTGAAGGCTGTGATTGTAATTTAGAGGTATTTTCCCCTTTTTGTAGACATTGAGCAGCATAAACTGAGTTTGTTCTCTTTACAATCTCAAACCTTGTATAATTCACCATTTGAACTTTCTGAATTATGGGCAATACAATTTGTGTAATCTCTCCTTACCCTAACTTCGGTGTATCCTTCCCAAAGCGTGCCCAGAATTGAACACAGCACAAATATAAAGTTTTTATTTTATGATTCAGTTAAAGACCCAGCATTCCATTAACTGACTATTTCTTGTCCCTCTTCATAGCATTCAGTGACCTCTGCAGAAGGAACCTTTAATGTCTTAGGTTGCTAATGTGTGATGTTTTTCTTATTCAGGGATGGTACATTGTGACATATGCTTTGGGGATTTACCATCTGAATCTCTTCATTGCTTTCCTGTCTCCAAAAGTTGATCCTTCGCTAATGGAAGATTCAGGTACTGAGAAGTTGGTGGATTTGTGCGAATAAGATTGAATGTGCCGGTCATTGATTTCCAGAAGGCCAATGCTTGTGTGAAATTTGTGAGATGGATGACCCTGTATATTACTGGCATGGATATATTGGTCTGAATATTCACTTTATAGACTTTTTTTAGCATACAAATTGTGTGCAAGTTGTCACAAAAAATATTAGTTTGAAGTATATAAAAAAGTGAAGATGGCGAAATGGTCATCATTGTAATTTAATCCTTTTAAAAAATGTACTGCTAAAATAATATGTCTAACAGTTTTATCTGGCCTCATCAGTTACTAGTTCCTGTTCTTTCTCTCCCCTCTCCAGATGATGGACCTGCACTACCGACAAAGCAGAATGAAGAGTTTAGACCATTTATAAGAAGGCTACCAGAATTCAAGTTCTGGTAAGTGATTTGGAGCCACAAATAATTGTTCCTCTGCACTGATGGCAGTGCCAAATCCAACTAATTTTTGCTGATCCCTGCTTAATGCTATCTGCCATCTGGATTATCTCCTCAACCATTGAGCAAGTGAGAGAAAGAGGCACAGAAGGATGGAGGATTTTCAACTGACTACAGAGGGCCTGGCTACAAAACTCTCCTCGTCTGCATCGTGATTTAAGCTCACCGATGCTCATGATCAAACTACCTCAAAGAGTTGACAGTAGCAAGGCAGGGAGAAGTGCGGGACATTTTCATAGTTCAGGAAAAGCATTTTGATCACCGGACAGGAAAGAAATGTTATCAACAGATTTACATAATCACCTGCAGTTGGATTGGTCATTGGATAAAATTTATGGTGATGGGTGGGAATTTACACTATTCAGATGATGAAGGAATGACGATATATTTCCAAATTAAAATGATTTGTGACTGGGAAGGGAGCATGTGTTGATGCCTTTCCCTTTTGTGCTTGCTGCCCTTATCTTATCAGATCTCTTATCATTTTATAGTCCAGGCAACATCTTCACAGGTCTCTTCTCCACCCTCTCCTATATGTGGTGATTAGAACTGTAAGTTGTCTCCTAAATGGTGCTGCATAGAGTTATGGCGTAACCTCCAGGTTATTTTGTACTAAACCTTGATTAATGGTATCCATTTGCTTTTCAAGCACATTACTGACCTGCGTGGTATCTGCTTAACCCTTTAAATACACATGCAAGTACTGCTCAGCAGAGGCCTCGCCTTTGTTCCCCTCTGTGCCTACCTCAACGAGTTCTGGGTCCACCACGATGTTGCCTCCGCCTCCGTGCCTTTTTCTATGGGAAGATTAGATTAGATTATCCTTTATTGTCATTCATTCCTTTCGGTCTGAACAAAATTTCGTTACCTTGCAGACATAACATATAATAAAAAAACAAAACACACAATAAACACATATTTAACATCCACCACAGTGAGTTCACCAGGCACCTCCTCACTGTGGTGGAAGGCAAAAGTCTTAGAGTCTCTGTGTTCTTCCCTCCTTGTTCTCCCTCTGCGCTGAGGAGATCCAGGCCTCCGATGTTGCCGTCCACCACGCCCGCGGACGAGCCTCCGAAGCCGGGCTGCCGCCACCGCCGTCGCCGGAATGCCGAAACACCGCCACAAGGCCTGCCGCTGGAACGCTGGAGCACCGCAGCCCCGAAGCCAGGTCGCCGCTGGAACACCGCAGCCCCGAAGCCAGGTCGCCGCTGGAGCACCGCAGCCCCGAAGCCAGGTCGCCGCTGGAGCACCGCAGCCCCGAAGCCAGGTCGCCGCTGGAGCACCACAGCCCCGAAGCCAGGTCGCCGCTGGAGCACCGCAGCCCCGAAGCCAGGTCGCCGCTGGAGCACCACAGCCCCGAAGCCAGGTCGCCGCTGGAGCACCGCAGCCCCGAAGCCAGGTCGCCGCTGGAACGTCGCTGGAGCACCGCAGCCCTGAAAGCCAGGTCGCGGCTGGAGCACCACAGCCCCGAAGCCAGGTCGTCGCTGAAGCTCCGAAGCCGTGCCGCCGCTGCTGGAAGCTAGAAGGCCGCCATAGCTCAGAGGCCGCCAGCTCCGCCATTAGGGCCTCAGCACAGATGGAGACTGTGACGGGGGATACAACAAGAAAAGTTGCATCCCCCCGAAGGGAGAGACTAAAACCCTGTTTCTCCCACCCCCACCCCTCCCCCCACACATATACACAGCCTAATAAACCAAAATTATCACTAAAACAGACACAAAAAGACAAAAGTAAAATAAAAAACAGACGGACTGCAGGTGAGCCGCAGCTGCCAGGCAGCGCCACCACTTCCGGATTCCGGAAGGAATCCTCACCAGTGATGACCCCTTCTCCTATCTCACCTGGACCCCCTCCCCTTGGACTCCCCCGGATGGCCCTCTACCTTCTATAGACCTTTTAATTTCCAACTGCCGGCGGGACATCAACCGCCTCAACCTTTCCACTCCCCTTACTTACTTTAAACTCTCCTCCCCGAACATACAGCCCTTCGCTCACTCTGCAGCGACCCCGACTTTATCATCAAACCTGCCGACAAGGGAGGTGCTGTGGTAGTTTGGCGCACGGACCACTACTGGGCTGAGGTAGACAATAATGCTGGAGAAACTCAGCAGGTGAGGCAGCATCTATGGAGAGAAAGAATAGGTGACGTTTCGGGTCGAGACCCTACTGGGCTGAGGCTAGGCGACAACTCTCAGACACCTCTTATCCTTAGACCATGACCCCACAGACGAGGACCAGAACTTAATATCACATACCATTTCTGATTTTATTACCTTTGACTCTCTGCCCCCTAAAGCCTCCAACCTTATCATTCCACAGCCCCGCATGGCCCGATTTTATCTTCTCCCCAAAATCCACAAACAGAACTGTACTGGCAGACCCATTGTTTCTGCTTGTTCATATTCCACCCAATTAATTTCAACATACCTCGACTCCAACCTATCCCCCCTGGTTCAATCCCTCCCTACCCATGTCCAAGACACCTCACACACTCTTTGTCTATTCAATTACTTCTGCTTTCAGGCCCCCATTCCCTCATCTTTACCATGGATATCCAGTCACTCTACATCTCCATTCCCCACCAGGAAGGTCTTAAAGCCCTCCATTTCTTCCTCGACGCCCCAGTTATGCCTGCCTCTTTGTAGGGTACGTTGAACAATCACTGTTCCAGGCGTACACTGGCCCTATTCCCGAACTCTAACTCTGCTACATTGATGACTGCATCGGTGCTTCCTCCTGCACCCATGAAGAACTGACTGACTTCATCAACTTCACGACTAATTTCCATCCTGCACGCAAATTCACTTGGACCATCTCCGACATCTCTCTACCGTTTCTGGACCTCACCGTCCCCATCACAGGAGACAGACTGTTGACCTACATCCACTAGAAGTCTACTACTCCCATAACTATCTTGACTACACTTCTTCCCACCCTGCTTCCTGTAAAGACTCTACCCCCTAATCCCAATTCCTCCGTCTACGCCGTATCTGCGCCCAGGATGTGGTTTTACATACTAGATCTTTGGAGATGTCCTCATTCTTTAGGAAATGTGGGTTCCCCTCTTCTAGAGGCTCTCAATAGGGTCTCCTCGATATCCCGCAGCTCTGCTCTTGCTCCCCTCCTCGTATTTGCAACAAGGACGGAGTCCCCCTTGTCCTCACCTTAAACACTCCATCAGCCATCGAATATAGCATATAATCCTCCAACACTTTCGCCACCTTCAACGGAATCCCACTAATGGCCACATCTTCCGATTTTCACCCCTTTCTGCTTTCTGCGGAGATCGTTTTCTCCCCAAATCCCTGATCAACTCGTCCCTTCCCACCTAAACCACCCCTACCCCAGGTACTTTCTTTCCCCTGCAACCGCAGGAGATGCAACACCTGTCCCTTTACCTCCCCCCCTCACTTCCATCCAAGGACCCCAACAGTCTTTCCAGGTGAGGCGGAGGTTCACTTGCACCTCCTCCAACCTCATCTACTGTATCCGCTGTTTTAGGTGTCAACTTCTGTACATCGGCGAGACCAAGTGCAGGCTCGGCGATCGTTTTGCTGAACACCTACGCTCAGTCCGCCTTAACCTACCTGATTTCCCGGTTGCTCATCACTTCAACTCCCCCCCCCCCCCCCCCCCCCCCCCCCATTCCCAATCTGATCCCTCTGTCCTGGACCTCCTCCATTGTCAGAGTGAGGCCCAGCACAAATTGGAGGAACAGAACCTCATATTTTGCTTGGGTAGCTTACACACCAGCGGTATGAACATTGACTTCTCTAACTTCAGATAGAACCTTGCTTTCCTTCTCTCTCCATCCACAGTTCTTCCATCAGCCTTACTGTCTCTGACTTCATTCTACCTTTGTCCCACATACTCCCCTGACATCAGTCTGAAGAAGGGTCTCGACCCGAAATGTCGCCTATTTCATCTCTCCAGAGATGCATGCTGCCTGTCCCGCTGAGTTACTCCAGCATTTTGTGTCGACCTTCGATTTAAACCAGCATCTTCAGTTGTTTCCTACTGTTTAGATGTCACAGTTTCTGCCACTCTAACCCTTTTAGGCAGTCAGGATCCTTCAAGACTCGAACCTTTTTCAAGACCTTTCTTCAAAATTCATTCTGAAGTAGGGTCCCGACCCAAAACATTGGCTGTCTATTTGCCTGAACATTGTCCCCTGTTCAAAAAAGAACATACATAAGACGTGAGTTTTTGAGGTGCCATCAAGGTAGTCTTTGGAGAATACTGCAGTACATATTGTGCAGTACATATTACACGACTGCTTTGACTTGGAATTAACTTCCATGGTTGATGTTGAAGTGCATGATTTCAGGTAAGTGGGAAGTATTCCATAACTCTCCTGGCGTAAGGCCTGTAGTTGCAGAACCCAACCAAAACATAGGTCATTGATTAGTGTGATGCATGTTGGCACTCTTAATGACACCAGCCATCACATAACCAATGGCTGAGAGCGGGCTGGCTGGAAACTTGACCAGATTAGTATTTTGATATTGTTCGTGAATTAGTCATGCTTGGGTAATTTTCTGCATTATTTTATATGATAGAGAACAACTTGTTCTGTGTTTGATCTTGCCATTAATACCCATCACCATTCACAAATGAATGTGGCAGAATTTGATTTGCTCCATTGAACGTTGGAATCATCTAGTTCTGTCGAGTGCTTGCTGTTTTTACTATTTAACAGTGCTGGTTCAATGTTATATTGCATGTTATGGGATGCATATTGCTATCGACCTGTTTTACTGCAGTAAGCATGTTGATTGTGCAGCAGTTGAGCTACGAGTGGTGTGAGTTCAAATTCCACCATGGCAGTTATGGAATTTAAACTCTGAATAAATTTGGAATTTCAGTAATGGTGGCCACGAAAATAATTGTAGCAAAACCCCATTTGTGTGCACACATGTGAGAAATAGAGGAAATCGCCATACTTACCTGGTCAGATCTATATGTGACTGTAGACTTACCTTGACTGCCTGATAGAAATAATTCAGTCAAAGGATAGAACTCAATCGACCAACCAACATTGACCTGGCCACTAATGTCTGACTCTGCAAAGTTGTTTCCAGCTCAGTCAATGTTGCCGAAGTTCTCCTCACAAACTTCCAACAACAACTGCTAAAAGTGGCAGTGTTCTCCAACAGACAAGTTATTGAAGAAGGGAGTTAGAGAGAATCATTGGCCAATGAGCCTCACGTCAATGGCATGGAAGCTATAGGAAGGATTCCTCAGGATAGGATTTATTCCCATTGGAAGATAATGTTAAAACAGGCAGTATGGCTCTGCAGGTAGTCTTACTAACTTGTCAGTCAGAACCTTTCATCCAAGGCAAAAAAGAGAGTGGATATTTTTATGGAGACACGGCAAAATTTAAATGAGATGTGCAGGGAAAGTTTTCTTTTACTCAGCGGGTGGTGAGTGCCTGGAATGATGATGCCATCTAAAATATGTTTGGATAGGCATATAGATATGTAGGGAATGGAGAGATCCAGATCATATGCAGGCAGATCAGATTTGGTCTTGGCGTCATGTTCAGCACAGATACTGTGGGCCAAAGGGCCCATTCCTGTGCTGTACTGTTCTAGGTTGTGCACCATGAGTGAGTGAGACCTGGAGCCCTCCATCACAATCCTGTTTCATTCATAAGGCAGAGCCACCAGTGTGTGAGGTACAGTGGTGCACAGGCCTTTGAAGTATAGCTCAGTCTTCAAGATTGACTCAAACGCATGAAGTCTTATGGCGTCAGGTCATTCCTCAGCAAATGAAGTTCTCCTCCATATTCTATGATACTAGGATGTAGCATTGATTGCAGCAAGGGTAGTCTGGGGAAGGCTCCTTTGTCCTTCATCATGTGGTTTTGTGGCAGTACTGCTGACTGAGCTTCCCAATTCCTTCAGGATGCATCCGCAAGATTGGTTCTGCGCAGACACTAAATGGACCAGCATTAATTCAGTGGATCTCGTTCCCTTCAGTATAACTTTGGTAGATGCATCGATCTAAGATGATATTCACAGGAGTGACTGTTGAACATATCTTATGGATACAAAGTCTTGTCCTCACACCTGGAAGAGGCTCCACACACTGTGTGGCCCTATTCTACATGGAACGTATGTGGCAGGTGTAAACTGGGCCATTTGTGAGACACAGTGTACCATCAACAGCAACAGAAATGTATTCCATCGCAATCTGCATGTCCCAGCCTATCCCTCACTCAACCATTGCAATCAAACTAGGGATTAGTCCTGGAGACGCAAAGAACTACAGACGCTGGAATCTTGAGCAAAACACAAAGCATTGGAGTATCTCAGTGGTTCAGGGAGCATCCACGGAGGGAACGGATAGGCAACGTTTTGGGTGAGGACCCTTTCTTCAATCTGAGTTACTGCAGCACTTTGTGTTTTACTGGGGATCAGCCCTGATTCAATCAGACCTGTCAGGGGCAGTACCTGCCAAGTTGTTGAAGCTGCAACATGTGTGCTAAACAGGAAAAAAAGATCTATGCTATAGGCAGAGCTAAGTGATAACCGATCAGACTAGAGTTCCATAGTCCTGTCAGGGCTGTCCATGAATGATAATCCACGTCAGCTTTCTCCCAGAGACACCACCATCACAGGAGCTGGCCTGCAGCCAGCTGCATTTGGCTGCTTGTTTGGTTATGTGGAGTGAGAGCACTGGAAACAGATAAACCTGTGGAACCAGACACATCTTTGTCGCAAAATTACAGATTATTGTTCCATAACTAACTGCCTCAAGCCCTGGTGTTTCTATGTAGTTCCAACACTGGCATCTACCCATCATTACGGATAGTCGCAAGGTTCCTGTTCAGAAGGCTGGGCAGGATTACTGCATTTGATTATGACCTACTATTCTATCTGCAATTGTTTGCAAAGTGATGATCATCAACAGAACAATCAAATGTATTTACTGATCAAGGATCAGCTCAACAGTTTGGGGTTGACAATAACACTCAGTGGCAGACATTACTCACTTTATGCCTTTTGACTAGTTTTACCAGGACTCTTTGACAAAGACTGTTATCCCACTTCCTGAAATAAGGTGAAAATTGTCAAACAAATCCTGATGATTTTGTATTTATTTATTTGTTTTCAGGCACTCGGCTACAAAAGGAATAATAGTCGCCATGGTTTGCACCTTCTTTGATGCCTTCAATGTGCCCGTTTTCTGGCCGATTCTGGTCATGTACTTCATTATGCTCTTCTGCATCACCATGAAGAGGCAAATTAAGGTAAATCAATGGCTGTAAGACATATAAATAAATTGCAGACCAGCAGCACAGATCCAGCAATGTACTAGAGCCTGTGAGGCTGGCAGTGGGATTTTCATTTTAGGAGGTTCACAGTGGCTCCAAACACATAAAATCCCTCTGCTAATAGTGCAAGGTTTGTTCCCATGTCAAACCAGCCATTCTGTTTTCTAGCCAAAGGGGACATACCATTAGGCAAAAAACTATGGACGTTGAGGAGTTCAGGTGGCGGACGTCCCAAACTGCAGCCATAGAAGGAAAAGCAAACTTGAGCAGAACTCTAGCAAGTCGAGGCCATCACTAGACTTCTTATTAGACCACTGTGCCTAAAGAAACCGTACTTTTCCATGGTACATTATATGTTTGGTCCTTTTGGTGTGCAGGGAATTAAGTGCTAGTTTTTTCACCAATAAATTGGCTTCAATTCCATTTTATCAAATGATGATTCCTCAACCCTGTGGATGTGTGCAGGTACTGAGAGCATTTGGCTTTATCCCCGTATGTGTGTGCTGACAACATCAAACTCCCTACTACCTAGGACAATTGGGAGAATGCCACATTGTTGGGTTGGGTGAGGGAGATCAGCTCAACCTTAAGGCCGTTGATCAGTGTTCTAGTACTTTCGGCTTCAGATGGAGAAAGTTAGAAATCAATAGTAATAGAAAACCAGTCAGGAAAGTTATCCTGTGACCATGACTGGAAATGTGCATAGACATGATAGGTGCTGGGATTATTTAGAAGACGAGCCAGCATTTGTGGGAAGAGAAACATAATGGTTCAGGTCCGATGTTTCTTCAAAGCTGATTCCCAGAACTGCATTACCTTGCTATTGGCATACCTTTATGAAGATCACAACATTTACCAGCAGTTGCTACCCTGGATTACCTTCGGAGGGATTGTTTTGAATGACATTTGAAAAATGTGATCATACTCCCTGGAGTGGGAGGGGATCTAAATGGGAAACAGTTCTCAGATGCATTCTTGTCCTGATTGCTTTTCTGTCCTTTCAAACAGCACATGGTCAAGTACCGGTATCTACCATTCACACATGGGAAAAGGACGTACAAGGGCAAGGAGGAATCTACGAAAGCTTTTGCCAGTTAGAGACCGTGCTTCTTGG
Organism: Okamejei kenojei; assembly: GCA_035221665.1. NCBI lineage: Eukaryota > Metazoa > Chordata > Chondrichthyes > Rajiformes > Rajidae > Okamejei > Okamejei kenojei. The sequence goes on from CM069162.1 coordinate 23,136,088, forward strand.
CACTCCAGGATTATCTCCTCCCACATCTTTACATGTAAACATTGGACAATAATCGCAAGCCTCACGACTTTATTATCATGTTTGCTCCAGGCCTTTCTGAAGGGTACATTTTAGAAGGTGATTTAGTTTTGAGATTATTTTTTGGCGCGAGACATTGTCTTTATATGATACAAACACCTTTTTCCTGACCATTTTGATTTAATTTATAGGCGACTTCATTGAAATTTCCCTTTTTGATTGTATACTATATGCCAGTTGCTTCAAATGTACTTTTACTTTTGTCATTTGGAAAAATAATTAAAATATCAAACCAGTTCTATACTCGGATAAATAGATTTTTTTTCAAAAATATGACTGCCCAAATCAGAAGCTTTTGGCAAGGTACTGTTGCAGTATTATGATATGATGTCAAACCGTTGGTTAAGGCACCGCCCTTTGTTTGATTTACGGAACCTTACATGATTGCGAAGTTGCTTCCATTATTGGGGCATGGGGCTAGGGAGAGGACGAGCTGGGGGGGGGGGGGGGGGGGCGGAAGGGCGATGGGATCAGGAAACAGACTGTGAGGATCGAGGCTTGCAGGATGAGCAAGACAAAGCTTGCGGCCTTTGAAAACTGTTTAATGACCGAGGAATCGAGCAGTATGAGATCACCTCCCCTCCCATTTTAAAATCCAAGAATCATTTTTAAAGAAAATATCATCTAGGTATTGGCACTGTGCTTTAAATTTATCAGGCTGGATATTAGTAATTGGGAAGAAATCAAATGTTATTAGCGTTTTATGATATGGTCTCAAGATTCTGAGCTTTGTTCCAAAATGTCAACAAGCTTGTCCTTGGGAAGTGGTTTTGTTCTATTTTATTTTAATCTACTGGCTATCTATCAGCTTTCACATGTAGCAGAGGGAGGTGGCTTTAAGAGTCACCAAAGCTCCCATCTTGTACCCGGAAGCAGCTATGCTTTTACAGCAAGTTGCAAACTCACCCAGCAGGAAAGGGGATGAAGACAGGTGGATTTTATTGCAAAAATAAATGAACATCCACGAAGGAGTTAAGAGAGCAAAATAAGAGACTATCAATTTCCTGAGATTTTGACATTTAATTGGCCTAATCATTCATGGAATGTGAGATACTAATTGGAGAAGATGGTGGCATGGAGCCGATGTGTATTAATAGCTTGTGGATAAGCAGCTAATGGGGACCGTCATTAAATTGCTTTTATGACTAGATTGAGTTGCGTTGAAGCTTGTATTCTTTGTGTCGTTGTTGGTCGAGGCAACACTAGGGGGAGCTCCTGGTCCACATCGCAGAGACGGATCTTCTGCGATCTGGCGATTCCTAGCTGGGCAGTGGAAACCAGTACCGTGGAGCATCTTCTAGCCAAGTGGGCAACTGAGACTCTCATGTGATACCTGGCAACTTGAATCAAGCACTGGTGACCTTTTTAGATCACTTTTAGATCAGAATCCTCAGTGCAACACATTGAGGAAATCGTGGGGGGGGGGGGGGGGGGGGGGAAGTAGCGTTGTTCCATCTCCTGATGATTGAACGAAGCGGTTTTGGTCTGTACATGGTCTTTCCTCATCCACTGATATAATTTGATTAGAGGCAGGGTTAAACACCCAGAATATTTCAGATTTTTAAAATAAAACTGTTTAGAAAAACAAATCAATATAAAAATGGTGGCCCATGCTCTTTCAGAAGTGTCTCATTGTCTGTAACTGTATAAAATGTGCATGTCTAAACTTGGTTGCACTTGTGATACGTGTCAAACAACGTGAAAGATTTTTGGCTTTTTTAAAAAACCATATTTGGTAGAATGGTACAGCATGTTGTCCCTGAATTTAAGATGCACCAGTCTAAGGGGTGTACGGAGCAAATATTACTCCCCACAACATGCCCACATTGTGTACAGAGGCTTGCAAAATTACTGCAATTCCAAGATTCATGCTAAATTGTCTAATCTCTATCATCTCCTGTGGATTTGGATTGTTTTTAGACATTTTTGTATCTATTGGAACACTTTGGGAGATTTAAATTCCCATTGCTAAACCTTTCCATATCCTTTTGTTTTTTGGCCTGACCTTCCAGAGAATCTGGTGCTGTAGAGTTTATATCTAAAATTATTGACATTTGTAACATTTAGACCGCTCAGAATGACAGTTTCGTGTTGAACCAACACTTTGTGTTTTCCTTGATTCTTGTGTATATAAATATTTTTAAAGCTTGAAATTGCACAGGGAATTAATGGATGAGAAGTGTACAGCGCAGGAGCTGATGTGATTGGAGGGGCTGTAGAATCAATGCCAGATTACATATCCTAAAATGTGACCTTTCAGATCGAAAGAGACTGTTCAGTCCACACATCTTTGCTAATAGGTGTTTAGGGATATTGTGCCCTTCTCCCTTTTAACTTTCTACCACAAGGGCAAATAAAACCAAATCCCCTGTGGGTAACCAGTATAATGGGCACAAACCAGCAATGCATACATGTTGAGTGAAAAATGTTATCCTCTTGCGTTGCTGATCAACTGTAAGCTTGTTTGTAAACTGCACCATGCCAGTAATTATCTAACATGACCCACATGTATTCAAACATTAATACTTGAACTAGGACACAGGGCAGGAGCACAAGTACAGCATTGCTGTATAAGTATGTAGGGAGAAAGTCCTGTGATTTCAGCAGCTTTAATGGTGCTGAGCAGGCGTATAATTGCCAGTAACCTGGAGTTACTGCTACATCACTGCGAATACCCAGAATTATGCTTTTCCATGTCAGCAGTAAAACCCAGTAGTTATTTACTCAGGAGGCATTCTTCAAGGGAAAAGTCTTGTTTATCTGTGTATCGGTGGTTCTGCTACAACACGTGATCTGGTTGTAATGCACAAAATGCTCGAGTAACTCAGTGGCACATGCAGCATCTCTGGAGAGAAGGAATGGTTTCAGGTCGAGACCCTTAATGTCACCCATTCCTTCTTTCCAAAGATGCTGCATGTCCCACTGAGTTACACCAGCACTTTGTGTCTATCTTCACTTTAAACCTGCATCTGCAGTTCCTTCCCACACATTTGGTTAGAATGCTGTCCATTGGGAAAGAGAGCATCACTTGTTACATTGGAAATTGACCAGCAGCAAAAGAAAAGCTACTCGAAAAACAGCATGCCGTGAAACCAAGAGTGTTTCACAAGTGGCCTTTGAAATTTGTATGCCATCACTTCTATTACTTGAGTAATGCTACTCCAATCAAATAATGTAACATAACACAAAATGCTGGAGCAACTCAGCAGGTCAGGCTGCATCTCTGGAGAACATGGGTTGGTGCCATTTTGGGTTCCGATGTAAAGCATCACTATCCATGTTCTTCAGAGATGCTGCTTGACCCGGCGAGTTACTCCAGCACTTTGTGTCCTTTTGTGTAAACCAGCATCTGCAGTTTATTGTTTCTCCATTCTAAACAATGTAACATACACTCTACAGTATTTTTTAACTTGCAGTAACAAAACTTAGCTATCAGACTTATTTTTGAAAATTCTACAAGAAACATAACTTTGCTACTGCAAGTCTGATACTCCCTAGCCTCTCACCCACTTTGACATCATTCTCTATTCCAAGGTGTCCTTGGAACTCAACTATCGTGTTATTAGCAGAACTACCTGTACATTTAAGTTTCTGAATATTCATGGAACTTTGTGGTCAAGGGTAATGTTGTGGTTACAAATCCAAAGGCTTTCACGGGCAGTAGTAATTGGAAGGATGAGTTTAGAACAAAGCACAAGAGACATTGTGCAATCATTTTTAGCTCGAGATGCTTATTCCTATAGTGTCTGTAATCTATACATGATATACACAAGGTTAATGCTTTAAAATGAAATTGAGAGAAAGCCCATGCAATTTGTAGAATTTTCTATGAAAGCCAGTCATCAGAAATTGTGCAAATGGGACATGCTGCCTTCTATCAAACATGGTAGCACTGATCCAGAACATCAGTCATATATATCTGCCTTTCTTCAACTAGACACCTCGTGCTGAGTTTTACAAACTCCTGATTCTGCATCACACGTTAATGTTACATTTGTTTTTGTAATAAAGGTGAACAAAATAATTATTTGTAACGCTGTTTCTTCAGCCCGCTTCACTCTGGGGAAAATGAATCAAATAAAACAACTGGCCTGATCACTCAACTGTGTTTATTATTTACATCATTAGGCAGCTTCTCAAAGTATAATCAAAATTGGTGGAAGATTTTGCACTTCCCCCCCATCCATCTCCTGCACTTCTGGTCAGCACAGTCTAATGCTTAGAAGCATTACCTCTTTCCCCAATTCCATCCTGGGGAGCCGATGACAAGACAAGGAGAAAGTTATTGTGCTTAATTACAGATAGTTTGTTTTGTTCAAGACTTAATGTAGCACCCAGAGCACATGTTCTTGGGATAACTGCTGAGAGATATTATTAGGCCTGTTTGTTCATGTCGATTGACTATTTCACATGACCTAGAATGGACAGTGCCCCCAAACTAATTCTTCCAAGGTGAAGGTTGGCATCACTCAATATGAACTGCTGGCAGGGTAGTTCTATAACAAGATACTTGTGGTTGGTGGAGCATTTGGCAGTCTCCAACAATTGGTCTAGAAATGTCAGTTCTCTCATCCTAAACGTAATGCCGCAAGTAGATTAGTCGTTGGGGCTGGAACATCTCCCGGCAAAGAGGACATTCTGCCTGTAATTAAAAGCAAAATGTACAAAGAATGTTTTAATAATTCTGGGAACCTGTCAAAATGTAATGTATCTACTTCTAATAAATAAATATATTAAAAAAAATTTAAAAAAGCAAAATATTAAAATGGCATGTCATAATTCTCAGTGAATATGGATGCTGTAGGGAAGTGAGCATTATTGAACTGAATAAATGTGATTAGCCAAGTATGTATACATACAAGGAATTTGCCTTGGCGCTTTGCTCACAAGTAACACAATATACAGTAAACAATTAAGAATAAAACATTATAACTTAAATGTGAAGAATTAAATAAAATACCAAAACAAAAGGAGGCTGCAGACTTTTGGCTGTTGAGTAGAGCTACTGCTCGTGGAGGAAAAGCTGTTTTTATGTCTGGCTGTGGCAGCTTTGACAGTCCGGAGTCGCCTTCCAGAGGGAAGTGCTTCAAAGAGTTTGTGGCCAGGGTGAGAGAAGTCGGAGATAATCTTGTCCGCTCTCTTCCTGGTCCTTGCAGTGTACAGTTCGTCGGGGGGGGGAGAATGTTGCAACCAACAACCTTCTCTGCTGATTGAACGATGCGCTGCAGCCTCCGGATGTCGTGCTTGGTGGCTGAGCCAAACCAGACCATGATGGAGAAGGTGAGGATAGACTCTATGATGGCAGTATAAAACTGGACCATCATTGCCTGTGGCAGATTGTGTTTTCTCAGTTTCGCAGGAAGTACATCCTCTGTTGTGCCTTTTTGATTGTGGAGGCGATGGTGGCCTCCCATTTAAGGTCCCTGGAGATGATGGTTCCAAGGAACTTAAATGACTCCACAGATGTGACTGTGGTGTTGTTGATTGTGAGTGGGGGGAGCTCTCCTGAAGTCTACAATCAATTCCACTGGCTTCAGCATTGAGCTCCAGGTTGTTGCGATGGCTCCAGGACGCCAGCTGTGTCACTTCCCGTCTGTAGTCAGATTCCTCCCCATCCTGGATCAGTCCAATCAGGGTTGTGTCGTCCGCAAACTTGAGAAGCTTGACAGAGGAGTCTGTGGAGGTGCAGTCGTTGGTGTACAGAGAGTAAAGGAGGGGAGAGTACACAGCCTTGCGGTGCTCCTGTGCTGAGGTTCAGCGGTTCCGAGATGTGCTTACCCAGCCTCACATGCTGATTCCTGTCTGTCAGGAAGTTGGTGATCCACTGACAGAGGGGTTCAGGCACAGTCACCTGGGAGAGTTTGGAGTGTAGTAGCTCTGGCACAATGGAGTTGAATGCAGAGCTAACATCCACAAACAAAATCCTTGCATAGGTCCCCTGGCGGTCTAGGTGGTGGAGGATGAAGTGCAGGCCTAGGTTGACTGCATCATCCACTGATCTATTGGTGCAAACTGCAGGGGGTCCAGCAGGGTTTTTTTTTTTTAAACTTTTCAGGTGGTCCAGCATGTTTTTCAAGGGTCTTCATGAATACAGAGTTCTGTGCGAAAGGCCTGTAATCATTAAGACCAGTAATGCTTGTCTTTTTGGGTAGAGGAACAATAGTGGAGACTTTGAAGCAGACAGGGACAGTGCAGATTTGCAGGGACTGGTTGAAAATGTCTGTGTAGACTGGTGCCAGTTGTTCGGCACAAAGCTTGAGGGTAGAGGGGGAAACATTGTCCGGTCCTGGAGATTTCCGGCTTTTCTGTCTCCTGATAGTTTGATACAGCGAGCAGAAAAAGTGCTTGTGTTGAACTCATTGGCACTGACTTTCAAGTACAGGATATCCATACAAGCACGATAGAACAAACTGCAGAATAAGCAAACTGATCATGGTACAGGATTCAAGTGAGGAAGGGGAGTGGAGAGAGGCTTTAAGTGTGCACATTTGCATGAAAACAGAGTTCAAGTAGTTAAATATGTGGTTCAAAGTGGTAAAGAAGGGACTGGTGATCATGGAACACTAGCACCAATGTCAGTGAAAGCATCTGATCTACTGGGACAGACTCCACTTATACTGGGCTGAAAACAGTGTCCGATGTATCAGTAACTGCGGCTGCAGATGGGTGTCTAAACTTAAAGACCAGGGTGAGGTTCGGTTGAGGGGATATTTATGAATTTAAACAGAAGGGACAACACAGTGATTTGGGCAATGATAGTCAGATTTATAGACAATATTTAACAGTGCAAAAGCAAACAAAAATGATCAAACCACCCAGATTCAAATAATATTAAAAACAAGAAAGATAAATATGGCACAAACAGAAATAAATGGACAAGTTATTTGTCATAGATAGACACAAAAAGCTGGAGTAACTCAGCGGGTCAGACAGCATCTCTGGTGAAAAGGAATAGGTGACGTTTCGGGTTGAGACCCTTCTTCGGACTCAGAGTCGGGGGAAAGGAAATCGAGAGATTTGCCAATTACAGCAAAATAACCGAGGGCTCCAAGATTGGCAGATATGTATTCCTGCATAATCTCACTTCAAAAAGAATGGGATACAACGGGAGTTTCCTGGTATTAATGGATGACGTGGAGAATGGGAATGATTTATTCCCCAGAGGATTAGGAAGTCGAATCCGAGATCTGGGGAAGTAAAGATTAGACAAAATTGGAGTTGGAGTTGAACTTGGAGTTTGATAGTGTATTTAAATCCAATACTAGAATCTTAAATAAAGCTAATTACAAAGGCACGAGAGCACAGCTTCAAAGTGCATCATGAAAATGAAATGGCAGATATATTTTAAGAAATGCTTGAAAATTCTGGAATAATTCTGAAATCTGGAATAAACACTAAAAATACTCAACAGGTTAGGCCACGTACGAGCAGTCGTGAGCATTTAGATCGACCTTTCATCATGATAGTAATAATTAACTAATAGATAATAATGTTCAAAACAGCAACATATCCTACAATTATGTTTCATAAAAGGGGCAGCACAGTGGCACAGCAGTAGAGTTGCTGTCATAGAGTGCCAGAAGACCCGAGTATGATCCTGACTACTGCTGCTGTCTGTACGGAGTTTGTACGTGTTCCATGTGCCCACGTGGGTTTTTCCTGGAACTCTGGTTTTCTCCCACACTCTAAATACGTACAGGTTTGTAGGTTAATTGGCTTTGATAAAAAATGTAAATTGTGCCTACTGTGTAGATAGTGCTAGTGTACGGATATCACTGGTCAGTACGGACTCAATATGCCGAGGGGTTTGTTTCGCACTGCATCCAAACAAAACTAAACAGCAAAGTATGACCAAAAAATTGTTAGATAGATTTTTTTTTAAATGGAAAATGGAAAAGTTTACTAGCATGAAAGAACAATAAATGATCAGAGCTGCAGGCATTCAAAAGTAAAGAGGCAGGATGAATATTGCGGTAAGATGGCTTAGAGGTCAAGTAGATGGGGAATATGGAAATGGCTGACATGTTAAAAGAGTACTTTGGTTCTGCAGCTGCAGTATTCCCTAACATGAAGTACATACTACTCAAAAGTAGCTGTTTAACTGAACTTTTGGCAAAGCAAACTCATAATGTCACCTGATACACTTGACGTCAAGTTTCATACCCTTATGTTTTTACTATGTAAAACAGTTGTTTATCCACCTTTGTGTTGCACCATTCCGTGATGCACTCCCAACAGAAGAGGTGGCCGCATGGCGTCGCTGTCGAGTGCCTTCGTTCTTCCAAACACAGTATACAACGGGAGTTGTGGACTGGGAGGTCCTGCGAGGAATTTCTGCGAGCAAGAGCAAACCAAGCTTCTATCAGTTCACAAAACAATTCCAAACTATTCAAAAAATGATTTCACTTATTATTAGATAAGATAAGAAATACAGCGTGGAAACAGGCTCTTTGGTCCACTGAGTCCACAATTACTAACAATCATCCGTACACTGTTCTACCCTGCACACTAGGTACAATTAACCTACAAGTCTCTGGAATGTGGAGGAAACCAAAGCACCCAGAGAAAACCCACCCTCACAGGGAGAACGCAACAAACTCCATACTGACAGCAGCCATAGTCGGGATCGAACCCAACGCTGTATGGTAGCAACTCTACCGCTGCGCCACAGTGCCACTGATGAAGCCACTGCCACTTCTGAAGCTGCTGTCTTTTTATACTGCAACGGAATAATATTGACACATCTATATTGGTTATTACACAATAAAATTAAATGAATCTTACTGGGGATGACACTGCATTTTGAAAGAAAGGAACCAATATTTTTTTAAACCGCAAACATTATTTAATATTAAAATGTAAGTATTTTGTGGTCCTAGATATCTCTGTTGAATTTCTTCACTTCAAACCCAGGACTTCAAGTCCACAATCATCCCAGTAAACTCAGCAATTGCTCAACTATTAAGATTATGGCTAATCCAACTTTACTATGTTCTCCATTACATTACTTATTAAAAGTTAATTTTATGTTTCCTCCAGCATAAAGTTTAGAAATGGCCCATTATTAGTGCACAGCTCTTTTCATTTATTCTTATCTCCTTTTGTCTCACACTTTTTCTTTCCATCTTTGGCCTTTGTCCAACCATTTGCCAAACAAACAAACCCCCCCCCCCCCCCCCCCCCCCCCCCCCCCCCCGGTATCCACCTATCACTTGTAAAACTTTATCACGTCCCCACCTCTGTTCTCAGCTCTCTCTCCTCCTCCCTCTTTCCCCCCCCCCCCACCCCCAACCCAACCCAAAAAGTCACCTATCCTTATTCTCCAGAGATGCGGCCTGACCCACTAGGTTACTCCAGCACTATATTGAAATCGACATCTGCAGTTCTTCGCATCTCCACCTAGATTTACTGGACAGTTATTAATCAAACAAAATTGACTTCCATGTTTCCTGTTGTAACATTATCTTGAAGACTATAGCCCACTTTGGAAAGGACAGACCATTAAAGATGATGTTGTATGCAAGAGTTTATTTTCATTGTGGAATACTGTACACAATCACTACTGTATGCTAAACGTTATTCCCTAATTATGTATCTGTACACAGTAAATGGCTCGATTGTAATCATGTATTGTCTTTCTGCTGACAATTTCACATGACAATAAACTGCAGGTAAACGGGCACTATACAAACATACAGCTAAAGCAACAAAGGAGTTTTTCAAAGATAAAAAATGGTCTATTCTTGAGTGGCCAAGTCAATCACCCATTCTGAACCCAATTGAGCATGCCTTTTATACGCTGAAGAGAAAACTGAAGGGGACTAGCTCCCAAAACAAGCATAAGTTAAAGATGGCTGCAATACAGAGCATCACCAGAGAAGACACCCAGCAACTGGTGATGTCCATAAATCACAGACTTCAAGCAGTCATTGCATGCAAAGGATATGCAACACAATGTTAAACATGACTACTTTCATTTACATAACATTGCTGTGTCCTAAACATTATGGTGCCCTGAAATGGGGGGGGGGGGGCTAAGTATAAACACAGCAGTAATTTCTACATGGTGAAACCAAAATGTATAAAAATGGCCTGACAATGTGCACTTTAACCACATGTGATTTTTTTCTATTACAAATCTTAAATTGTGGAGTACAGAGGCAAATAAATAAATGATGGGTCTTTGTCCCAAACATTATGAAGGGCACTGTATTTCTATTCTATTACATTTTGCGGTAGTTATCCTTCTCTTGAATTGTTATAATTGACCGCGGTGATCACACATCGGCCCAGACGGTCTCAAAGGAGAGGTGATGGCCATACCTGGAGCAGGGAAGGTTGCGGTGAAGTTTCCACTCCTGCCTGGCACGCTGCCGCTGCCTGTGACTGTTCACCTGCACGATGACCATCAGTACCAGCTGCAGCAATGACACCTTCCCCAACAACTCGTAACTCCACCGGATTGCAGCACTGTCACAGAACAAGCCACGCACGCACAGCTACACCACACAGAAGCAGAAAGTGTCAGTAAAATGGCCGAGTCAGATACACACAGCACACCTGTCAATACTTGTATCCACACTCACTGTCGTATACCCACAAACCCCATACTTTAGCGGTGAAAAATACAATGAAGATGCAACGAAGAAGGGTCCTGACCCGAGAACATCACCTGTCCATTCCCTCCCCAGATGCTGCCTGCCTCGCTCAGTTCCTCCAGCACTCAAGAATACAATGGACATGACTAGGTGATCTTACAACCAATTAGTTCAATTTCATGATTAGAAGTGAGAAGACTGAGAGGTGGATGGCCAAATACACAGCTGACAGGAGATGGAGGTCCAAGAACATTTCATCCTCAAAGACGGGGCCAAATACACAAGTGCTAAAGACAAGGCTGAGTACTTCACAACCATGTTCAGCCAACACCCTCTTGTGGTCCATCACAGGCGTGCCATTAAAAGTTTAAAAAAGGGAAGATGCTAGAAATCTGAATTAAAAGTGGAGAATTGGGAAAACATTCAAGTCAGGCAGTTGCTGTGGAAAGAGAAACAGAGTTAATGTCAAGTTGAAGACCTTTTGTAATGGGATGAGAGTGTATTTCAGAGTTGGGTATTCTGTGGCAAGTGACCCATGATTCATCTCCTGCCCTCCCACCATCTGCAAGGCAGAGGTAAGGAGATGTTGGAGCACCCTCCACATGCCCAGCTGATTGCAGCTCCAGCAACTTGAAGGCACAAGGCAATCCAAGACAAAGCACCCAGCCACCTGAACATTTATTCCCTGTATCACTGGTCCAGTGTCCACCATGCACCAAATGCACTGCAGTCCACCGAGGCTGCCGAGACATCACCTCCCAAACCTGCAATCCCTTCCAACAAGGACAAGGGTGACAGTTGTATGGGAACACCATTCCCTGCAGGTTCTCCTGCAAGTCACACACGACCTTTATTGTGACTTATATCATCAGTCCTTCAGCACTCTGGGGACTATATTCACCAGAAGGAGCGCAGCAGTTAAAAAAAGATGACCCACCATCATCTTCTCAAGAACAATTAAGCAATGGCAATAATCTGTGGCCTTGCCAGCAATCTTGGCCGCCCAAAAAGATAGGTCAATAAAAGTGCTTAATTAGAACAAGGATCCTTTCTGTTTAGAATGTAGAGCCGTTACTTTGTACACTGTGCTGGTGCATTGCCTTCTGATCTTAATGGACTGGCATATTGACGACTTACATAGGAGATGCTGGTGAATCTTTTGGCAATGTGGTAGTAGGAACCGTTGAGGTAGAAGATGCCGAGGTGCAGGCGGTGGAGGAAGGAGACCACCTGTCGCAGGAGGTAGATGGCCTGGAGCAGCGCTTTCCTCTGCTGGTCGCTCAGCCTACTGACGGCGCTCTGCAGCCGCTGGGAGACGCTCGATCGTGCTGGGAGCCACCGAGTGTCCTGCGGACGGAACCCCTCGCTGGCGGTCTGCAGGTTCAGCTCCAGGCGGACGAGTCCTCGGTCCAGCAGGTAAGGAACACAGGTGTGAAGGACGATGAGAGCGGCCCGTCTGCCTCGGGAAGGCACCCGCCGACCACTGGAGTCCACCTGGATAATGTTAACGTACTCCTCACCCAGTGTCTGAAAACCTATAGACGGAGCATTGTAATAGTTACCGGGTGACCCACCATCACACACCCAAATGCTTGCATTTATATAGCAACTGTAAAAAATCCCAAGATATTTCAAAGGACAACCCAATCACACCTAAAATTATGAATAAACACAAAATCCTATATCAGACAGAGCAATACAGGGTTGCATCCTATCCACCGACCATCAGCAATGATTTAACTGAACAGCAGATCAGACTTGAAGAGACAAATAATCCACGTCTACCGAAAGCCGTTGTCCTTGTCCCGCTGACAAGGCCAGGACCACTAACTCCAAAACCCAAGGTACTGGCACTGGCAGAGTCAAGATGGATTAGACTTACATCTGAGGAGGCTGCACTGTCGGAGGTCAGTACTAAAGTCAACATAAATGGGTAGTGCACCCACAGCACATAGTCGGACATGACCTTTGGGGTAAATCATGGAGCAAAGATACAAGTTAACACTTAGAAATGGGCTGGGAAACAAGGAGACCAAGTAGAAACACCAAGACAAGGGTCTCGCTGGAGTTACGGGCAGGGGCATCACAAGGAGCAGACATTAGGAGTAGAAAGGACCAAGTGATTGCATTTGGGGCAGAAATAATGGTGCTAGTTCAAAGAAAAAAAATCTAAGCAACAACCAGCAGTAATTGAACCTGACCTGCAAATGTAGTTAGTGAAAAGTACGCCAACTCCACCAGTAACTCGACCTCCTTCCTCCATTCCAGCCATCGCCTCGCACCTGTACAAGGGAAACAGTCAAATTAACTGAGAATCTCCCAAGCTAAAGCGCATAGGAGACCACGAAACACTGAGTAATAGACACATTCCAGCAAATGCCTCCTGGTCACTGATGTTCTCAGGTTCAGGAGTGGAGCAGCACATTCGACGTCTGTCAAAGTGCAGGCAACAGACGGGTATGGGCAAGTCCTTCAAAGCGTGTGGTTATAATGTAAAAGGAAACCAGGGAGATTGTGAAACAATAGAAGAGTATTGCGTGAGGAGAGGATTAGATTGCAGAAAAATGAAGGAATTGAATCAGAATCAGTAGGCGGGGGGGATTAATGTACAAATATTAGTAGCGAGGACAAAGTTCTGAATCCTTTGTCACAATACCAATGACACGTAAATGAGAAGGGCTGAGACACTCAGCACGAAGCCACAAATCTAAGCATTGTGAACACGGATCTTGATAGATGAGGACAAAGCACTATCCATTGCGTCCTATCTCCCCACCACGGTAAAATAAATCAGACACTTGCAGAACCATGCCCCAACAACCTTTGTTCAACAACCTGTTGTGTGCAACTTTACCAAAAGCCTTTTGAAATACAAATACATCTACTCATTCCCCTTCATTTACTCTACTTGATACATTTTCAAGTAACGCCAATAGATTAGACATGCATGATTTCCAGTTCAAGGGTTTATGTTGACTCTGCTCAAACATATTATTATCTTTTAAGTGTGTTGATGAGTCATACAGCAAGCTTACCATGCCCATGCCAACCTTTCAACATCTTCAAATTTCACATTCTTTATTATAGATTCCATCATTTCTTCAACACTGATGTCACACTAACCGACCACTTCATTATGGAGGGGTTAGGGTTCCAAGAAAATATCTGCAACCTGGTTTTTCTTAACGTGAACTTTTTACAAAAATTGACAACATTTGTTGTTTCTTTCCCAATCTGTATTTATTTAGGTGTTTATTCATTCAAATTCTGTAAGAGCACATTTTTCTTCCATATCTCAATTTAACAATTCACCGAAAAGATCTCAAACAGAATGCCCACAATAAATCCACCATCTGAGATCAAGTCAACCCCCCACCCTTCCCAAACCAAACAGGGGATTTGGGAGAAGTACTGATCTTACCATTGGTGGATGAATCGTGACTCAGAACGCTAACAGCTGAATGAATTACAGGGAAAGAGTAAATCTTCCTGAGGTTTTTTTTTTGCACAAACCAAAAGCTTAAACACACCCACTAAGCTTTGATGGGTCTTGCTCTACCGACACCACCTCGCCACATCCCCAGCTCACAAGTACAGGTGGTCTCACCAGCAAAGATCTGGAAGACGTCACTGGCACAGCTCCGTAGGGAGCCTAGGTAGTATGCATCCTTCTGGTTGGAACGAATGAAATGAGGCTGGTTGACTGGCAGCACGGCCATCACCGACTCTGCGGGAGAGCACAAGAACATTAAAGGGGCTTCATCCCAAATCTGAACCAGGCCACATGCAAGCCCGGTCTCACATTGGATCCAATAAGAACTTCAAACCAATCCATGGCATCACTAAAATCACCTCTTTCCAAATTGATAATTGGCCTGACTCCACCCCTCAATTCAAATACTGTTGAAAACTTCATACATGTCATTGTTATCCCCAGAATGGACTAATCTCTGCCTGCGATCCATATTCCTCCATTCCATGGATATCCATGCGCCCCAATAACAGGATCACCCAGGAAAGATCCAACCAATTCCAGGGAGAATGTGCAAACGGCACCAGAGATCAGGATTGAATTTAGGTCAATGGAATTGTGTGGCAACATCATTGCCTGCTGCACCATTGATATTAAATCATGTTGACCAAACACTTGTGGTTAACCTACTTTGACCTCCACTTAATCTTAAGTATTGGCTATTTCAAAGGGCTACAAATGGATCGAATGGTCTTATTTTCACTGGAAATGGATTGAATGGGCTTATTATCCACTGGAAATGGATTGACTGAGCTTATATTCACTGAAATTCAGGAGGATGAGAGGGGATTTTATAGAAACATATTAAATTCTTAAGGGAATGGACAGGCTAGATGCAGGAAAAATGTTCCTGATGTTGAGAGTCCAGAACCAGGGGTCACAATTTACAAATAAGGGGTTGGCCATTTAGGACTGAGATTAGAAAAAGCTTTTTCACCCAGAGTTGTGAATCTGTCGAATTCTCTGCCACAGAAGGCAGTGGAAGCCAATTCACTGGATATTTTCAAGAGAGTTAGATATAGCTCTTGAGGCTAACGGAATCAAGCGATATGGGGGGAAAGCAGGAACGGGATACTGATTTTGGATGATCATATTGAATGGCGGTGCTGGCTCCAAGGGCCAAATGGCCTACCCCTGCACCTAATTTCTATGTTTCTAAACGCTTGATCACTGCATTTATTCAAGGGTACACCGAATGCACCAAAAGGGAATCAAAGATTATGGGAACAGTACCAGATCCATCATGATCTTTGGTGAATGCAACCAAGGGCTCCAGCGACTGTGCTGACTAAACCTTGTAACCCAGGCTTGAGTTACAGGGAGAGGTTGGGTAAACTGGGACTCTTTTCTATGGAGCATGTGAGACTGAATGAGGAGATGAATAAGAGGGCCTCGGGGGCAATTTCTTCACGGGTAGTCCGTATCTGGAATGAGCTGTCAGGAAGCTATGGAGGTAGATATAGTTACGAATTTTAAAATGCATTTGGGCAAACCTATGAATATGAAAGGTTTGGGAGGGATTTGGGCCTCTGCAGCCAGCATGGTCACCGTGGGCACGGTGGGCCAAAGGGCCTGTTCCCATGCAGCGTGGAAGCTCTGTGACTCTTGTATCCACGGACTGAACCTATATTCACCGAATTCCCACCTTGAGATCAACCGGTGGCGGTCGTGCCTTCACCTGCGAGATCCAATCCTTGGGGTCTGATGAAGGGTCCCGACCCGAAACGTCACCTGTTCCTTTTCTCCAGAGGTGCAGCCCGACCCGCTGAGTTCCTGCAGCACTTCGTGTCTCTGGATTCTCGGCCTGCACTTTCAGAGAGCCCGCGTCAAACTGTGCCTGGTTTGCCCTGCTAGGACCCACTGTTGTTCGGCACTCAGTGAGCCGCCATCAGGGGCGATGGATGAGGAGGCCGCGGGGTCGATGGGGGAGGGGAAAGCACGGTGACAACGGGCCGAGTGTCCCACTACGTCCTTACGTCGGGGACTGGGGAGCTCGCTGATGCCCCGACGTCGTGACGTACAATCGAACCGATCAACCAATTAGCTTTGATTAATAAAAACGAACCAATGAACAGATAGGTTCGACCCGTCCCCGCCCGATCAACCAATCGGCGTCAACATCAGCCAACCAATCAGCACCAAGCGACCAATAGCCAACCAATCGGCACCAACTAAGTCTCGACCCGAAAATGCTGCCAAGCCAAGTTTCTCCAGCTTTTTGTGTACCAATAGCCAACCAATCGGCGTCAACATGCTCCAACCAATCAGACCAATAGCCAACCAACAGCGTCAACATGCTCCAACCCAACCAATAGCCAACCAAACATGTCAACATGCCAACCAATCAGCCAACCAATGACCACCAACCTACCAATAGCCAACCAATCAGCGTCAACATGCGCCAACCAATCAGCACCAACCGACCAATAGCCAACCAATCAGCGTCAACATACTCCAACCAATCAGCACCAACCGACCAATAGCCAACCAATCAGCGTCAACATGCGCCAACCAATCAGCGGATAGAACAGGCACGTCTGACCCCCCCCAGCAACCAATCAGCGCCAAACATCAGCCAAACAAATCCGCGTCAACATCAGCCAACCAATCAGCGCACAATCAACCAACGGCCAACCAATCAGCGCCAAGATACATCAGCCAATCCGCGCCAGCCAGGCAGTGGCGCCGGCAGCGCGCGGGTTGGCGGTTGGAACAAACTGCCGTCAAACAGGAGGTGAAAGGGCACTCACTCGCCAGTGGGGGCGCTGCATGAAACTGCAGGGCACAGGGTCGGTTTAAGGGGGGGGGGAGGGGAGGGGATGAGGAGGAAGACATTCCAGCCCAACTGGGGAGGAGGATCTGTCACCCCCTGGGGTGATGCAAACTGTTCAATACTGCTTCATTTGTCACATATGCAACTGCACAGTGACATTATTTTTGTATCTATTAGCAATATTACAAAATTTTGAGACTTAAAAAAATCAATGTCTGCAATTTATCCCATCAGATAAAGCATAAAAATAAGTTTAAGTTGACACCTAATTAATTCACTTTCATATCTTCAGTATTAAAAAAAGTTATGGCCATTTGCATACTCGGAAATTAGCATCTTGTTCCCTATTGCTTTTCCATTGACTTAGCTCACAAGCTGTGATCGAGGACAGTCAAAAGCCCATAACTTTCTTAAAAATTAAGAGAACTGAATGAAATGTTCAGTTATTATAGATTGAAGCACTCTGAAACAAATATATAATATCTTACTTGGATGACCTGAAATTAAAGCATATAATTAGTTAATTACTTAATTGTAGTTAATTACAAAATTGACCGTTGTGGCGGAAATAGTAATAAACACCCAGACTGCCTTGGAAATTAAAAAATGTGATATTCTCAAGATCAGAACTTTAATATTATTGTATTGTATGCTGTAAGTCCGTAACAGATAGGTAAATAAATTACAATTTCTAGCAATAGACCAAGTATTTATGGAGAAGATCAGTTGCTAGCTGGTACATTGGCATACCATAATCAGTAGCATCATCATACTCCTCAGATTGTAACCAATAAGCAACTCTGTACACCTTGTTTTTCCTCAACTTTTCAATTTTGGCATTGTAAACTACAAGTTTTTGCTCTTCAAACCATGCATGATATGCCTTTCTGCCCATTACTTTCCCATTAAGAATGTCCTGTAGATTCCATTTCTTAAGAAAATGATATATTTTTTTAATAGCCTAAGTATCTGTAGATTGGTTTATACATGACAACCAATCATATACAAGTTAGCATCACTAACCCCACCTTACTGTATCATTTATACTAACACCCACTTCCTGCACTGCTCAGTTTGTACAGCAGTCAGGATGCTTTGACAACTAATCATCCACTGTACTGCTAATGTCTGCATACTGCTTAAAGATGATCTTGGATTACATGGTGTGTATATCTCTTATTTACAGTATCCAAATAACAAACTAATCCCATTCACACAGGAATTCACAATATAACATGATTTTAAAATCTCACTGTCATGAATTTATATGCCAAATGGAAGGAATTTAATGTTTAATTCCCATAAATTAATCTAGAAACATCCACTCAATATAATTAAAATTATTATTTCTTTGCACAATACATGGGACTAAAACTGATATTTAGTATAAAAAAAGATTGACTATGGGTAAACAATAACACAAAATATAGACGATTTAGATGCTCTTTATGACATAGTCCCAAAAAAAGAGCATTTAAATCATCTTGCGAGTGGGTTTTTCTGGAACGCGATCGATTGGAACATTGCATTTGCGGTGAACTTGAACCCCATATCGGCAGGAAATACACTGCCGGTTCGTATGGGGCCCAAATCACATTTTCGCATCGTAAAATTTGATTAAAGCCATCGCATGAAACAAGATTATATGTAAAATAGATGATTTACATTTTGTTTTGTCCCGTTCATGCGATCAGTCACGCTGTAGGCATTGAGGGCTTTAGAAGTCGCTTTTTATTTTAATGTAGTTATTAAATTGTATCGCAATTAAATTTAAAAAAATCAGGAATGGAAGTCGGATCGATTTTTCTTCAGCAGCTAGCAGCCCGAGGAAGCCCGCCTCCGATAAGCGGTAAAAAACGGAATTTTAATCCCGCCCCCCCCAAAGGCGCCAAAGTCGCGCATACGGCCAGTGGCAGAACTGCAGCGCCGCTGAAGGTAAGTTTTGTAACATCGCTACAAATATTACACGTGCTGGCACCACCATTATTCCTCTCCTGTCAGCCCGCGCCCAGAGAGTAAATGTTATAAATGGTAATAAATGTAACAATAAATATGACGTTGAAAAACAGTCGATTGGTGCGAAGGTTATCGTGCAATCTGAAATTGCACAAAAATTGCTTGAAGAAACACTGGATGAGGTTGTGTAATGTGACAACGTGAGTAATGTGACAACGTGACAGCAATTGGTTGAGAAATGTAAAAAGGAAAAGCCTAGCGAGGGCAATTGTATGTTCCTCACATATAGTACAGAAGAATTTATAATGAGAATTAGAAAATTTCAAGGAATTAAACAATTTCTGTTCTGCCTCGACTGAAGAAGACAAAATTCTCCAAGAAATTCTGGTAAGCCAAAATTCTTGTGGCAATGAGAACATAAAAGAATTAGTCTGAGAAAAGGAAAGTGGCTGACTGAATTAAGGAGTCTGAAAATGGAAAAATCTTGATTATCTGCATTTAAAACTTTGGAAAAAGGTCACTGTGATGATTCGCGATGCTCGGGTTATCATCTTTCAAATTTTGGAATGATTCCTGCAGATTAAAAGGTAACAAATGTTAACACACTATTTAAGAAAGGAGGACGAGAGAAAAGAGGGAATGCAATACAGTTACTGCAGTTCGGGGAAGGGAACCGCTCTGAAGGAATTTGCAAATTACTACCAAAAAAATTGAGATATGGAAGAAAAATGTGCTCCTACAGAATTTGAATGAATAAACACCTAAATAAATACAGATTGCGAAAGAAACAACAAATGTTGTCAATTTTTGTAAAAAGTTCACGTTAAGAAAAACCAGGGTGCAGATATTTTCTTGGAACCCTAACCCCTCCATAATGAAGTGGTCGGTTAGTGTGACATCAGTGTTGAAGAAATGATGGAATCTATAATAAAGAATGTGAAATTTGGAGATGTTGAAAGGTTGGCATGGGCATGGTAAGCTTGCTGTATGACTCATCAACACACTTAGAAGATAATAATATGTTTGAGCAGAGTCAACATAAACCCTTGAACTGAAAATCATGCTTGTCTAATCTATTGGCGTTACTTGAGAATGTATCAAGTAGAGTAAATGAAGGGGAATGAGTAGATATATTTGTATTTCAAAAGGCTTTTGGTAAATTTGCACACAACAGGTTGTTGAACAAAGGTTGTTGGGGCATGGTTTAAGAGTTCATTGACAGATAGAAAATAGAGAGTAGGAATACATGGATTAATACAAGTTAATGGCTACTACACGGATCAATGCAAGCGCCCCAATTATTCACAATCTACGCTATATTATTGATTTGACTGAGGAGAGCAAGAGGGATTTTTCTACGATTGCTGATGGCATGAAACAAATTGAGCAGTTAGAAGGATGAAAGGAATACATGTTGAGCATTTTTTTAAATGGTGTGAGGCTGAGAAATGTTGATGTTCAAAAGGACCTTGGTCGCCTTGTGTATAAGTCACTGAAAGCTAATGTGCAGAGGCAGGCAGCAAATCAGAACGCAAAGAGTATGTGGTCTATTATTGCTAGATAATTTGAATATAAGTAAAGATGTTTAACTACAATATATCCTTATTCTTCTTAGACTTCTTTTTCCTCCTAAATTCTAAGGGACTACCTAAAAACAACTACAGTGAAATATGGGAACAAAAACAAAGAAATGCTGAAAAAAAATTAGCAGGAATGGAATTCGTTAGCGGTTTAGTTACTGGTCACTTCGAAAACAGATTGATAGATTTCTGGATATTAAAGAAATCAAGATCTGGGGAGGAAGCAGGAAAATGGTGCCCTGTAAAAGTTGAGCCATGATCTTGTTGAATGGCAAAGCTGGCACGTGAGGCCAAATAACCCCCTGTTCCTATTCCCTATGCTCAAACTCCAGACCCTAGGAACCCGGGTGCTATCTGTATGGAGTTTGTACTTTCTCCCTATGACCGCGTTGTTTTTCTCCGGGTGATCCGGTTTCCTCCCACATTCCAAAGACGTGCAGGTTTGTAGGTTCATTGGTGTCTGAAAATAGTAAATTGTCCCTAGTGCGTAGGATAGTGTTAGTGTACGGGATGACCGCTGGTCGGTGTGGACATGTTGGTTACCATGCTGTATCTCTAAAGTCTAACGTCTAAAGAATCAATGCCGTTCCCCTTTGCCACTGGATCTCAACTCTTTGATCCACAGACCTCGCTCAGCGAAAAAGGTGACAACATCTCCACAATAGCACTAAGGTACGCAAGGTAGCATTCTCAGCCCCTACTATATTTCCTCTATATTCACAATCGTACGGCCAAATTAATTCCATCTACAAGTTTGCAAATAACAGCACTGTGGTAGGTTGCATCATGAACAATGATGAGACGGAGTACAGGAAGGAGATAGAGAACTTAGTTTCATGATATCAGGCCAATAACATCTCCCGCAATGTCAGCAAGACAAAGGAGACAATTATTGATTTCAGGAAGCATGGTGGAGTACATGCCTCCATCAGCATCACTGGTACGGATGTGGTAAAAGTTGAGAGCTTCAAGTTCTTTGGCGCTGATATTACCAATAATCTATCGTGGAGCAACCACATTGATGTGACAGATAGGAAGGCACATCAATGCCTACTTCCTGAGGAGATTGAGAAAATCCAGCATGTCTCCAGTGACTTACAAACCTCACTAGATGCACCATGGAAAGCATACTGTAGGATTGCATCACAGTTTGGTTTGGGAGTAGCTTTGCCCAAGACTACAAGTGATTGCAGAGAGTTGTGGAAGTACCTGAGTCCATCACACAGACCAGACTCCCCACCATTGACTCCATCTACACTTCAGGCTGTCTCGGAAAAGCAGCCAACATAATGAAAGTCTTGTCCCACCCTGGTCATTCCTTCTTCTCCCTGCTCCCATCTGGCAGAAGGTTCAGAAGCTTGGAAGTGCACACCACCAGACACAGCAACTGTTTCTTCCCCTCCATTGTCAGGCTCCTGAAGGGTCCCTCCATCAGCTAAGGTACTGTTCAATTCACCTCTACCTTATTAAGGACATTGGACGTTGTCAAAGGAACTCATGCACTACAATGCTGAGAGCTGTGTTCTGCAATCTGTATTGCGTTGTGTCTAATGTATTTGAATTTGAATTGATTGTATTTATGTACGGTATATCTGATCTGTTTAGGTAGCATGCAAAATACATGACACCAATAATCCTAAACCTCATACATAATTTAAATACTTAGACGAGACATTGCTTTGCAAAGTACAGCACCCAAAACATGCAGAGCAATCTGCCACACACACAGCCGTGTGATGTGATCAGTTCAGATGCTCTTTGGCACCTCTTCTATCCGCTAAAATGAGCAGACAGAGCCAAAGTTTAATACTTCCTCCACAGGACATCCCCTCTGACAGTACAATCAATAGCAGGGTGTCAGATGGTGAGTTCATGTCCCGTGAATCAGGTTTGTTGTGATCTAGGGTCCAAGCAATGAGTGATTTGAAAGGGGGGGGGGGGGGGGGGGGGAGGACAGTGAATCAATAAGTGTGCAGAGTGCTCAGGTGTCTGAATCTACCCTAACCACGACCAATTCAAAATGGAGCTCCAGGATTTATAACTGTTCTGCAAGCTGACCCGACCGCACCCTGACGCGTGCAATAGATTAGATCGGTACTGATGCTGCCGACAGTCTGCACTGAGTCATCATACATATCGATTAACATGGCCAAAGGTGACCAATAACCATGGGATGGTCAGTCTATTGGTGCAGGGAGTGTACATAAACTTTATTTATTGTTTTAAAACAGCTATTGTAAATGATTCCTTACAATGCACACAGCATCAGCTTCCTCTCACTCTGCCTGCCCAATGTTCTCTTCGCACCATGTTTCCCCTTTAACCAGAATTAAATTATTTTAGGAAGATGAGACATTTCTTTAGTCAGAGGGTGGTGAATCTGTGGAATTGTTTGCCACAGAAGGCTGTAGAGGTTAAGTCAGTGGTTATACCGAATTTAAGGCAGAGATAGGTAGAATCTTGATTAGTACTGGTGTCAGGGGTTATAGGGAGGAGGCAGGAGAATGGGGTTAGGAGGGAGAGATAGATCAACCATGATTGAATGGCGGAGTAGACCTGATGGGCCGATTGGCCTAAATCTGCTCCTATCACCTATGAACTTATGTTCTATGATCATAATCCCTACATTCCATGTTTCCTTTACAACCCATGTTCCCTATTGGAGCTGTGTTCTCATCATCATTTGTCATCTCAGCCCTTGGGAATAAGAAGGGAGACAAATCCACTGGGGTTCCTGTTCTTACTGTAAAGAAAGAAAGACAGAATAACACTGTTCAAATCCTATGAGATCCCAAAGCCCCTCACAGACAGTGCAGTCATTTTGAAGAGTAATCACTGCTGTCACGCAAGGAAACATGGCAGAGAGCTCCCACATGCAAGGATGTCAATGTGATTTGATAATCACTTTCCGTGATGTTGGCCAGGTCAGTGGGGAGCACCCTTCGCCGCTCTTCAATATGGTGATCACCACAGGATCAGCTTGTTCTGCAGAAATGTCAAACACTGACTGAACAGACCCTCCACACATCAGGGCTGTGGAACTGGTCATTTATCGGGGAGAGAGGAGAAATGGGAAAACCTTTAAAAGCTTCTCAAGTATTAAAAGACATTTGGATGGGTTTAGAGAGATATGGGCCAAATGTGGGCAGGTGTAGGCATAGACAAGTTGGGCTGAAAGGCCTGTTTCCATGCTGCATGACTCAATCAGTACACAACTTCATATAACCCGAGGCTACAGAACCAGCCGAGTAAGGGAAGCAGCCAAATACTAATAACTCGATGCAAGTTCTCACACAACCCATGTTGAGGCAGGTGCAACCAGTGTGTTCTTCTCCAGCAACACCAACCAACCCAAGGGCTAAACATCAGCACAGGAACCACTGGTGGTATTGATCCTTGCGAGAGAGTTTGTTTAGCTCAGCCGCAGCCTCCACTCAGGTTTTAGCCCAACAATAACACAGTAAAACCGTCTGACGGCACCTCGGAGGGGATTGGGGATGTAAAATAGGTGTGGATTGGAGTAGATATCAAGGGAGGATTTAGGGTTAGGAGAGAAATTCAACCTGCAGCAAGTGGTTTTAAGCAACATGGCTATGGAAAATCAGTGTGATTCACAACCTGTGGGTTGCAGTACTCCTGCCACTTGTTGAAAGATTCAGTTATGCCTTTTCCTTAAGATTCATGCACACACATCCCGTGCACACAGGCACGCCTTGCCCGATGCCCGATCCTGTCAAAGTGGTTCATAAATGCTCATTTATGGGCTGCAGACAGGAAATAAAGTCCGGACAGTGCAAGTTCTATTTGGGAGATGAAGCTTCTCATTTTTAAGCACAATTTAATTGTGGCCTCTCTCGGTCTCCCGGAGTAGGGTCGCAGTAAGGGCACTCCTGGTGGAGAAGACGGGAGTGAAATGGGCAGAATGGCTCTTGGTCAAGAGGAAGTTTCCCACAACACTCCTATCTCCATCTGAGGACTGGTGTGAGGCAAATATGAGTTGAGTGAATGCACAGAGTCTTTTACCCAGGGTAGGGGCATCAGAGACCAGAGGATACCGTAAATTTAAGGTGTGGGGCCAAATATTTCACTCAGAGGGTGATGGGTATATGGAACGAGCTGGAAGAGGAGGCAGTTGATGCAAATTCTATAACGGCATTTAGAATATCGAAACGAGCAGTGCATGAACTGGCTCTTTGGCCCACAGAGTCTGTGTTGAAGATGATGCCAAGACACCTCTTTCCTGCCTATACATATCCCTGTATATACATATGCCTATACAAAAGTATCTTAAATACCACTATCGTATCTGCCTCAACCACTACTCAAGCATGGTAGTGCGCTTCAGGCACTCACCACCCCTTGTGCACAGGTGCGGGCAGGTAGGATTAGTGTAGATGGGGCATGTGAGTCATTGTGGGCAAGTTGGGCCAAAAGGCCTGTTTCACACTATAGGACAGTCTGTGACTCGGGGAATGGTAGAGTGCGTGCACATGATATTTCAGAGTCCATGCATAACCTCAGAGCTTCTTATTAATCAGAAAGGCTGTTGCTCCCAGGCTGTGTAGACCAAATGCCTCCACTGCAGGTTCATGCTTGTGGCCAATGTTGTGCATCAGTCGTCTATCTGACTCTTATTTCCTGCTGCACTCGTCTGTGCTCGTTGACTTTCACTTCTCATGCCGGACATGTTGGTAGATCTTGGCGAACAAAGGCTACTGCTTTTGATCCATGATTTTGAACTCAATGATTCAATACTTTATTGTCACATGTACCTAGGTGCAGTGAAATGCTGTGTTTTACATCTAACCAGGTAAAACCTTATAGCAGACCTCCCAGGCAGTACACAAGAGTCGCCACATTTCTAGTGTCAAGTTATAAAAGTTAATGGGACAGTTAGGGCTCTTGGCTGAAGAGCCTAATATAACTCTACACATGAGCCAAGAGACATTTACTGGAGATTGACATTCCTCAAGATACAATTCTGTTCGTTACACACTGCACAGGAGTGGGATAGACACAAAATGCTGGAGTAACTCAGCGGGACAGGCAGCATCTCTGGAGAGAAGGAATGGGTGACGTTTCGAGTCGAGACCCTTCTTCAGACGGGGTCAGGCTATTCTTGAAAGGATCGCCCTTGGGTTTTGGCCTGAAACGTTACCTATCTCCTTCGCTCCATAGATGCTGCTGCACCCGCTGAGTTTCTCCAGCATTTTGTGTGCCCTTTGTATTCACTTGCTAGTATCGTGAGGCCATTCATTGATGTACACTGTGCATCAGGGGGAAGGGAGGGGGGGGGAGGAAGTAAAGATGAAGGCTATGATGTTGAAGTAAAGAGGCCCTCTCCAGAGGTGTGTGTGTGTGTGTGTGTACCACAGGAGGACTTCACTAACCCAGCTGATTGTTGTCACAGAGAGGCTGCCTGTGTCTGAATGCATCAAGACTTTGGCAGCAGTCACATTTGTAGTGATAAATGGGAAGTTAACACCACGTCACATTAGCAACTGGCGCAGATTGTTCCCTGCAGACAGCGGTACTGTCACATTGCCTGACATTGCTATCACCCATCGCTCCATCAGCGCATCCTGGGGAACACAGCCCGAGCTAAGTCCAAAATAGGACTTAATTACTGTTGCTGTATGAGTGCACTGCGGAAGCTGCACTGAAGAAGCCTCGTCCTATTTTTGTGAAATAAAACTCTGTCTGCGATGGAATTCCTCAGTGAAATTGATTGAATTGATTGAAAGATACAGCGTGGAAACAGGCCCTTTGGCCCAACAGTTCACTCTGACCATGATCGCAGTAGTTCGATGTTATCCCACTTTCTCACCTACTCCCGACCCACTAGGGGGTAATTTACAGAGGCTGATTAAAGTGCAAACCCGCACGTCTTTGGGAAGTGGGAGGAAAGCGGAGCACCCAGAGGAATCCCACGCGGTCACGGGGAGAACATGCAAACTCCACACAGACGGCACCCAAGGAAGGTCAGGATCAAACCCCAGGGTCTCTGGCAGCGGCTCTACCAACTGTGCCTTTATACTGGAATTCAACCGTATGTTGGCTGCTCTGGGAGATGCTGAGGTGATGAAAGATGCGACCGAAATGCAGCTCTTTTTCTTTCCAAAAGCTCAGATGGCTGTTCCTTTGGAGAAGTCAAATGAATGAAAAAGTGTCAGCCCTAATTCGCACAGGACACGAGCAATGATTAACCAAGGCGCCCTTTGTACCAACCGCAAGAACAACTAACGCTCAGAAAGCAATCGTGAAGGTGGGTGGGGTGGAGCGAGGCGGAGAAAGACCAAAGGCAAAAACACCTTGAAACGCACAGTAATGGTCCGAGGCTGGCGTTGAACCACTCGCATCCTGCAGAACCAGTATTCCTGGAAACGTCCACCCCATCTCCCGCTTCAGCTCACCTCTCTCCCTCTCTCCCTGCCTGCCTGCCTGCCTCCCTTGCACCAATTTGTCAACACCCTCTCACACTGGGGCGGTTCACGCCCACTTCCCTGCCTCTACCTGGTTGCCCAGGTTTCTGGATTTGAACAGTGAATGAGGTTGTGTCATGTGCGTGTGGGACTGCCTCCCCAGCCCTGTCTTAACAACTGTGACTAACTCCAGAGGTAGGCGGGCTCAGTCGAGGCAGCTTTGTCTCTTTATTCTTAACTGTAAGCCTTTG
The DNA here is from genome assembly GCA_035221665.1 of Okamejei kenojei. Classification (NCBI taxonomy): domain Eukaryota; kingdom Metazoa; phylum Chordata; class Chondrichthyes; order Rajiformes; family Rajidae; genus Okamejei; species Okamejei kenojei. The sequence goes on from CM069162.1 coordinate 23,163,278, forward strand.
ACATGTACTGAGAAAGGCCCGTGCATCAGACCCCGGCTTCGTGGCTGCTCCGGGCCAGGCCCACCTCCCACCACTAGCCCAGGTAAGACTCTGCTCCATTTTAACGAGTTCGGCTCCCTTGCTCAAACTTCCAGGCATTTCGCAGCAAGCTCCAAACTTGCCTTTCATAGCAAAAAGTCTGCGCTTGGATTAACCCCTTACAGACTTGTTCTTAATCTTAAAAAAATATTTATTCTGCCTTTTTTTTCCGCAACACCTTTCCCCTGCCTCACGGACCCACTGGTGGGTTAAATCGGGATACCTGACACTTTGTTTATTGCCTTGCTCATCTCCGGTGTGGGATCCTAGTCAGAGTGAAGGGGTAATTCACTCGGAGGGCAGAAGCTGACACTCTGCCCTCTTCAGAGTCTGTATAAAGGTCTCGACCCAAAACGTCACCTACTCCTTTTGAGGCTGAGATGTTGCCTGACCCGCTAAGTTACTTCAGCTGTTTTGTGTGTGTCTTCTCTTTAAGCCAGCATCTGCAGTTCCTTCCAGCACATTCTGCCCCAATCCCTGGCTTGGCTTCTATCCCGATACTGAGCTCAGTTAGAAAAGATTACATCAGATCCTGCTGGCCTCTCTGTCATGTGCACACATGCCTACATCGCCTCTTGTTCTGAAATTGCAAACTCCCATCCAACTCTGTCCATGTCTCTGCCCTTCCCTATCGATGTAACCTCCCCCCCAGCCTACCAGTTCTCGCATGTCTCCACACTCCCACAATTCTGGTCCCTTGCTCACCCACCTCTCTCTCTGGCTGGGTGGCTAAGAAGCAAGACAGTGTAGACACAAGGAATGCAGATGCCGCAATCTGAAGGAAAATACAAGCTGCTGGTGGGACTCAGAAGATCAGGCAACATCTGTGGAAGAAAGGTGTTTGATGCATCGGGTTCCCGTCCTGATATTGGAGTCCTTACCCAAAATGCCGACCACCCCTTCGCCTCCACGGGTGCTGCCAGGTCCGCTGAGTTCCTGCAGCAGCTTGTCGTTTTGTTCAGCACAAAAAATGTGTTTTATCCGGATCTTCAAAAGGCATTTAATTATGTATTGCACAATGGGTTGCTGTGGATGAAAGCTGGGTTAACTGCAGGGAATAGCTGGAGTAAATGGCTGGCCAGCTATTTTTTTTAATGGCGTGCCTATGTTAATGACTTAGATGATAGGACAGAGTGGTAATAAATCAAAATTTGGTGTGGACTCCAAGTCAAGGCAGTGAAATGCACGGCGAGGAGGCTGTCTGCAGGATAAATGTGCTCCATGACTGGGAGTAAAATATGAAGAAATGTGGAATTACACACCTTGGTAGGAAAATTGGAAAACAAGACTATTTTTCAATGGCGTGTAACTATTAGTGTACACTGGCTGTTCTAGTACACAAAATGTAAAAAGGCAACATCAGGAAGATGAAGCTATGTCAGGCCGACATTGAAAGGGAATTCGAGGATTGGAATGTAAGGATAAGGTACCTTGCCTGATGCAAGTGCCCAGGCCCCTGATGATACCACACCTGGAGTACTGCGAATGTGTTTGGATAGTAGGCCTCAGGAAGGATATTCATGACTTGTGGTCAGTGCAGTGTGCATTTGCCACAGTCTTTTCAGGGTCGAGGGGCCTATTTTATATAGAGCAGCTACGAACTAACTGGAGTAAGAGAGAGATTATCTCACTGAGTTCGAAGGGCTAAGGGGCAGCACGGCGGTGCAGCGGTAGAACTGCTGCCTTATAACGCCAGGGACCCGGGCTCGAACCTGATTACTGGTGCTGTCTGTACGGAGTGTGTACATTCTCGCCATGTGGGTTTTCTCCGAGATCTTCGGTTCAAAGTCAAAGTAAATTTTATTCGTCACGTGCACCCGGAGGTGCAGTGGAATTAATTTACCAGCAGCGATACACTTAGAAAGTAACACAAACATCCACCACTGTGGTGGAAGGCAACAAGGTTCAGTCAGTCCTCCTCCTTTGTTCATCCATGGTCGCTGCTACGGACAGCCCGATGTACAGGCCCTCTCGTTGGGATGACAAACCTCCAACGTCAGGATGGTGAAACGCACTCTGGGGCTTGGAGCGCCCGAATCAGCACTTTCCTACTGGAGACCGCGGCTTCAGGATGTTATAGGCTGCAGGCCGGCGGTTGGAGCTCTTCTCCGGCGATCCCCGGCAAGGGATCCCAGACTCCGGATGGTAAGTCCACGGCACGCCCGCGGCCGGAAGCTCCGCAGACCACAGCCCCATGATGCCAAAGTCACCAGGCCAACGATCGGAGCACTCCTCTCCGGCGACCCCCGGCAAGGGTTCCCCCGCTCCGCGATGGAAAAATCCAAGCTGCGCTCGCTGCTGAAGCTCTGGGTCCGACTCCGGGAGGGGCCGTCGAGGAGGCGACCAAAAGCGGTTCCCCCCTTTTCCCCCACACAAGAAACACCACGCGACACCTAAATTAACATTTAGACACACAAAAAAACCCCAAAAATTCGAAATAACGAACACGCTGCTGGCAGGGCAGCCGACTCGCAGAGCCCCCACCCACGGTTTCCTCCCACACTCCACAGACGTACAGGTATTTGGCTCGGTGTATGTGTAAATTGTCCCTAATGTGTGTCGGATAGTGGTAGTGGATGGGGATCGCTGGTGGGTGCGGACTCAGTGCGCCGAAGACCTTGTTTCCGTGCTGTATCTACTTAAAAAAAAGATTGACGGGTTGGAAAACTGAGATGCCGTTTCCTCAAGAAGGAGAGTCTAAACAGGAGACGTGTTCTTCCTCTCCCACCCACCGTACCCAGCTCCCTCTCCCACCCACAATTCCCCACCTTCCCTCTCCCCCCACACTCCCAACCACCATACCCACCCTCCATATCCTCTGTCCCACACCCCCTCTCCCACCCACAATGCCCCACCCCCCCACCCAGAGAGTTAGATTTAGCTCTTAGGGCTCAGGGAATCAAGGGATATGGGGAAAAAGCCAGAACTTTGGATGATCAGCCATGATCATATTGAATGGCGGTGCTGGCTCAAAGGGCCGAATGACCTACTCCTGCACCTATTTTCTATGTTGCTATACCCACCCTCCCTCTCCCACCCACTTCTCTCTCTTCACCTGTAAAAGTAACCTTAAAAGTCATCTCTTCATAGAAATGTCTGGTTTCTTTGCCCTAATACTGTACACCGGTCATTTTTAACTTTGGTCTGATTGCACTCGTCTGAGTTCTTGGAAATCTAAAGCACCACCCACCATCACACCCCCGCTACCATCTCACTCGCTCACTATCGCACCCCCCACCATCTCACCCCCCCTCCCCCACCCATCACGCCATCTTATCCCCTCACCACCTCTCTCCCTCACCACCTCCCCCTCTTACAATCTCACCCCTACCACCACCTCACTACCTCATCATTTCAACCCCCCACCATCTCAGCCCCGCACTCCTCCCGCAGGCAGTCAAACATTGTGCAGGGTGTCAGCTCGGGTTTGGGGGCATTGCAGAGGAATTTGATCTTGTCCTCAGCTGAGATCCACGCACTTGTGGGTCTTGCAGCAGACCTCACGGGGACCACAGTGCATGATTTGTGATTTGACCCTCGTCGCCTGGGGTAGGAAGCCAATAGTAATGAGCCAAGGCAACGCAGCGATTGCGGGCTGGGGCTGAAGCTGAGATCAACGTGGTCGATGAGCTCAGGGAACTGAGCGGCAAATTGACTGAAGTGCAAAACCTTCCCTTTCACTGAAGTTGTTTACTGAGTTGTTTTGGACTGATAAGGTGTTGGACTAAATCCAACTTTGAAAAGATTGGGCTTGTCCGAAAATGAATAGGACCCTGCGATAGGCCAAGAATGAATAGTAAACCAGGGGTTTACTGGAATGCTGACTGTTATCTAGAGTACAAAGGACAGGAAGTTTTGCTTCTGTTGTATAAAGCCATCATCAGATCCAGTGCAGTTTATGCATTGCATCTCAGGAAGGGAACTATTGACCTTGGAGAGGTTCAGTATAGATTTGTCAGATTTATAGATTTAATACCATAGCAACTTATATTATGTGGCACCTTTAACACCAACATGATTCACAGGGCTGTTATTAACCAATATTTCACACAAACACATTCAGCAAAACTTTGCTCAGCGAGGAAGGTTTTAAAACTCGCTGGCAAAACATTTTAGGGACTTTGGGAGCCCTGGCAACTGAAGATAAGACCACCAATCGTGGAGACACAAAATTCAGGGATGACCAAGTGGGTTGTAGGATGGAAGTTTTCAGAGATAGGGAGGAGGAGAGGAGAGGGATTTGAAAATAAAAATGAGAAATTTAAGATTGAGCCATCATTATGTTTGGAGCCAAGATGAGTGAGGTGAATCAGTGAATGGGAACTGGTGCAAGTGAAGGCACGGGCAGGAGGTTTCTGAAAACATCACGCAGTGTAAAAGATGGGAGGGGGCTTAGAAAATAAAGCCGCACGATAAAAACCAAGCGGCAAGGCGAAGTTACAAGGAGGATGTGGTGATGGAGTGGATACGTGGTAAGAAGCTTACCTTGGGGTTGGATACAACAGCACAGTTGGGATTAGTCTGGCTAAAGGATTTAAGGGATTAACTTGGGGGAGGATTGCACATTGCCTGTATTCCCTTCGTTCGCCCGTTTGAGCACTGAGCTAATGAAGGTCTTTAACACGATTAAGACATTCAAAAGAGAAACCCGTTCCTCTGAGAGACACCGCTTCAACGCTCAGGCGAGGCAATCCAGGACGGAAAGCAGAAAGCACTTCAGCAAAGATTGAAGGAAAGCAGAACCTCTCCCCTTGAAAGTGTGTTGGTCAGTTGGAGCTTTTACAGCTGAGGTGAATGGATTTTTATTAGGTGAGTGTACCATGAGATGGGGAACTAGAACTGGGAAATGAAATTATGGGACATGATCTGAGTGGTGGTAGTCCTGTTTCCCCAAAGTGTAAAGTGATATGACTGCTGGATGTCTGATTGTGTTGTCTGATGCTTTGCAAAGGATGTTATAATAATACTGCAGTCTTTCAAATAATTATGAAGTCCCCACATGTCCCCACTGTGAAAAACCCCGGTCACGTTCCAATCAACGGACAAAGGTTCTCCTTATAGCACGGGCAGATTCCTACCCTTCAACCAATTCCACTAAATTAAGCAGATGATCTGTTCATGATCACGTTGCTGTTTGTGGATCTGTGCATTTCATCGCAACATTTCCCAAGTACTCTTGTTGGTTTAGGATTTCCCGAAACAATGAACGTTGTTTCAAAATGTGAGTTCTTTCATCTCCTTTAAAATGCATTGAAGTTTGCGTTTTGAAATAAGGACATGGGTCAGAGAGATCAGTCATCTCCACACTGCAAACACAACATGGAAAGAGGAATTCTGGCTAATTTGACTGCATTCAGCACAAGACAGGCGACATATACTATGTCTTGCGTTGCCTGTCAATGGTATATTCTGATACCTGACCGTGCTTCAGCAAGGCTAAGGCAAATGTGGCTATTTGACTGTGGAGGCTTGTTTGATTAATTTTGTACTCAACCCACCTTGTGCCACACGTACTTTCCCCACTGTGCAGAAAGCCATCTACTGACTTTCCCTTCCTAGCTTGAGGGATGCTGAGGCTAGTTGTCTCCAACTGCTGCCTTCGCTAAGATTGGTGTCAGCTCCTGAGGAATTCTTCCTCGCATATATTATTTTCCTCTGGTCATTTTGCATGGAATTTCCATTTTTCCTCTTTTTTTGGTAAAGATTATTCCACATCCGCACTAAAAGCATGTTGCCGGAATTGTGGCTTGTGATTCCTGAGTGTGTTGACTGATCTAGGAGGTCTGCGTGGGACATTGGATTATGATGTTGGATCTGTGAGGAAGGGTCTCCGACTATGTCAGAAGACTTAAACAATGAGCTGACATTCCTGAGATTTCCATGTAAGACCCACAATTGGTTCAGCTGTAGGTGCAGTGTACATAGGACAGGACAACCCCAGGGTTGGTCTTTGGCCTACGCTGAATCATAGAACATAGAACAGTACAGCACAAGAACAAGCCCTCTGGCCCACAATGCCCGTGTCCAACATGATGCCAAGACTAAATTTAGTTTGGAGATCAGCGATCCCTGCACACTAATGCAACCCTACACACACTAGGGACAATTTACAATATTCCAAGTCAATTAGCCTACAAACCTGTACATCTTTGGAAAGTGGGAGGAATCTGATCCCGGAGAAAACCCATGCAGATCATGGGGAGAATGTACAAACTCCGTACAGACAACACCTATTGTCAGGGTCAAACCCAGGTCTCTGGTGCTGTAAGACAGCAACTCTACCGCCACCTTACAGCGTAGGTCTTAACTCTTGTCTGCCTGCACATAATCCATATCCCTCCATTCCCTGCATATCCATGTGTCTATCCAAAAGTCTTTGAATCAAAATGAACTTAAGTTTGGGAGATTCGTATAAAGCTTCTGTGTGCACAGATGATATGGAGAAAGGCAATGACAGAATGGGCGGCACAGTGGCATAGCTGCTTCACAGCTCCGGCGATCCAGGGTTAATCCTGACCTCTGGTGCTGACCATGTGGAGTTTCCACGTTCGCCATGTAACCAGGTGCATTTCCTCTGGGAAATTTCCTCCGGTTTCTTCCCACGTCCCAAAGCTGTAGGGGTGGGTATGTTAGTTGGCCACTGTACATTTCTCTTGAGTGTGCAGGTAAGTGCTCAGAATCGGAGGGATTTGAGACGGATGTGGAGAGAATAAAATGGGAGGAGTGTAAATGGATAGTTGATGGTTGAAGCAGATTTGGTGGGCAAAGGGACCTATTTACATGCTGTATAATCCATGACTCTATGGATGAATGTTGTCACATGGGACAAGTTACAGTGACATTTTTTGCACGTATACCCAAGGTGTATAATCGTCGCCACATAAATGGCGCCAACAAAGTTACAAAGTATCCCGCGCCATGTCTACCTTTGTTCTCACCCCACCCCACCCCCCTCCTCACGGCGGTCCCCTCACGCTGGGTCCTCATTTGTTCCTCCATCCGGCAGCGGCGTTCTCGCTCCCACCTGGTCCGTCCTCGTCCGTCGGTCGGCGCCCTCATTGACCGCCGCACTGACCTTTCCACCATCACCGCAGGGTCCTCTCCTGATGCCTCCGTGCTGCCGACCCAGGCCTCAGCCACAGGCTCTGCCGACCCAGACTCCGTAATTTAAACCAATTGTGACAATACAGCTGCATAGAGTTTAAGAAAAACCTAAATCTGCTATCACTTATAGTTCATAATTAATGCTTAAATGTATTTAATGCTTTCACACCTTACATTCCCCTTGGACCCTGTGCCTGAGGGATGGAATTGTCCAAAATCGCAAAGTCAACCCTTTGTAGGCATTGCCGCTCACTCTCTGAACAATTTATAATACTTGATATTTTCTCGCTGAATAAAGCAAAGCATTCCTGTGATGGTTCTAAAGAAAACTGGATCCTGGCTCGCATGATTTGTGAAATTGGACACCAGGGAAAGCTACATTAATGCATCAAATGGCCTCAGGATACGAATAACACAGAGTGTGAGGTTACATTGTGCTGGGCTGTTCCCGGAAAGGGGGCGCAGTGTATCCGCTGGATCACTGGAGGCTGTCTGTGACCAGTTGGTGCAGCAGGGGTTAGAGTGTACCCTGGAACTGAGCACAACTATTTACCTGAAGGAATTTTGTTGTTGATTTAGTTTACGTTAGATTAGTTTAGTTTAGTGATACAGTGTGGAAACAGGCACTTTGGCCCACCAACGCTAGGGTTGCCAACTGTACTGTATTAGCCGGGATATCCCGTATATTGGGCTAAATTTGTTTGTCCCATATGGGACCGCCCTTGTCCCATATTTGACTGACACTACTCTGTAATCACCAGATCCTAGATCCGATACAACAGCGTGCATGTGTGTTGCATGTGCTCACACACGAGTGATTCACCTGCCATCCAATCACAGGCCCCCTTATGCACATCAGTTATACGCTATATTTTGCCCGTCCCTGTAACCCCCTCCCCTCCCCCTCAATGTCCCCTCCCGTCCACATCAATGTCTCCTCCCCCTCAATGTCCTCACCCCCTGAGTCGTCTCCCGTCCCCATCTCTGTATCCCCCTCCCCTTCCCGTCCTCGTCCCCTCTCCCTCAATGTCCCGACCCATCACCTCCCCCCCTCCCTCCCCCTCCCCTTTCCACTCCGTCCCCCTCCTCCTCTCCCTCAATATCCTCCCTCCTCCACTCTCCCATCTTCCTACCCACCACGGCCCCATCCCCTCCCCCTCTCCTACCCCGTCCCGTCCCATCTTCCTCTCCCTCTCCGTCCCCTCCCATCCCATCTCCCACTCCTCCCTCCTCTCCACCCGTCCCCTCTTCTCTCCATCCCCTCATCCCTCACTCCGTACCCTCCCCTCTCCCTCAGTATCCTCTCTCCTCCACTCTCCTACCCACTGCGCCCCTCACGGCACTGTGTAATTTGAGTAACGTTCTTTTAAGAGAAACAGCAAACAAAAATACTTAAAATGTAGGCTGGGAATAAAGGCAAGAGCAAATCAAAGGAAATCAGAATCCGATTTTATTCACCAAGTACGTTTTGCAACTGAGAAGGAATTTCATTGGCCAGGTCAGTCATACAATTAAAAATAACAGATCGCTCAAAAACACATTTTAACATGAGCATCCACCACAGTGACTCCTACACATTCCTCACTGTGATGGAAGGCGAAATAAAGCTCAAGTCTCTTCCTTTTGTTCTTCCTCGGTCGGGGGCCTCGAGCCCTCCATTGACGGGACGGGCTTGACTCCCATAGCCGGCGGCGTTCAGGCCCTCCGCATCGAGGCGTTCAGCTCCTGCATCGGAGGGCTGTCAGCTCGCCCCCGTGCCGGGCGATCGAACCTCGCGTCGGGGCAGGTCGAACCTTCTGCGGCGTTGGAGCTCCTGACTAGCCACTCCCGAGACCGCGAGCTCTTGATGGTAAGTCCGCAGGCTGTGGTGGGAGCGATCCCAGGCATGGGATCCGCTCCGATGTTACGTCTGCGCCCAGCGGTGGGGCTCACAGGCTGAGGAGGCCTCCAGCTCCAGCGATGGTAGGCCGCGGAGCCCGGAGGATGCGATCCGAAAATTGATCACATCACCGGGAAGGTAGGAACCTGAAAAAAAACGTTCCCCCGATCCCCTCCCCGCTCCCCCCACACAAAACAAACTGAAGTACATTAAAACGAACTTTTAACAAACGGCAAAAATAGCAAAACGATGTAAAAACGAACAGACTGCCGGCAGGGCTGCCATCTCCCCAGCGCCCCTGGTGGTCTATGGTGAAATAAAGGCAGAAGCAAAGAACTGCAGGTGCGGGTTTACGGAAACAGACGCAAAGTACTGGAGTAACTCACTGGGTCCCTTGCTTACACAGACAAGCTCCCCGTCCCAAGATTAAAGCCTAGGTCAGCTGAACAAAATGTGTAGGAAGGAACTGCAGATGCTGGTTTATACCAAAGAGAGATACAAAATGCTGGAGTAACTCAGCGGTTCAGGCAGCATCACTGGAGAAAAGGAATAGGTGATGTTTCAAGTCTGAAGAAGGGTTCCAATCCCAAATGTCACTTCTTTCTCCAGAGTTGCTACCTGACCCGTTGAGTTACTCATTTTGTGCCTATCCTAGGTCGGCTGGAGCTGTCCGGGTGAAGAACATTTAGCTTTATATGGTGTAGGCAGTTTCCAATGATCTGGATGAATTGTGTTCTGTAGTGCTGGAGCCATCATAATTGGCTTCCTTTCCCACACTAATTATCTGTCGTTTCTCTGACCTTTTTACTTGTTACTATTCAGCCAGGGGTGAGGCAGAGTGGCTCCATGGCCCCTCCATCAATAGTGGTGGCAGGGCCCTCCATGACTATGCAGCTACAGCAAGAGATTTAAAACTGCCAGGCCAGTATGAACTAGTCCAGGGGTGGGGAACCGTTTCATGTTGGAATGCCACATTGTCAGCTGTAATCTAACAAGGCCACATCCAAGAAACGTCAATTAGATATACTTCAAAATGTACATTATTTTGTGAAAATCTAACTACTATGTACTAACTTCAAGAAAATAAAAAAAAAATTGTTAATTCTAAAGTTAACTAACCTTTTAAGGACATTGTTGTGACTGCCTTTTGTGGGAAAGCATTTGAATATTTGGCTGCAACATGGAGGTACGCAGTTTCAGATGATCTTCTAGATGAGTATCCGTCATTTGTGACCTTGAGGTCGTCTTGATTTGGCCTATGTAGGAGAATGCAGATTTGCAGCAATAAGTTGAAAAGCAAGTAAGCAATAAGTTGAAAAGCAAGAAAGCGTTTTTCGTGCATGTTGCCGAAGATATGGGTATTCTACTGCATTTTTCCATATTTCAATCAGATCTTTCTTCGCGTCAGATAAGGACCTTAAAATGTCATCTTCTGAGAGCTCAATCAATTCCATCTGTAGTTCTCTAGGAGCCTTGGAGACATCAACATGTGATGTCATGATCCTCAAAGTCAGTGAACCTTTCATTGTATTCTTTAATTAATAAACCAATACAGCTGCGTATTCTTCAAATGATTTGCATGAATCCTCCTGCTCATCAATGACCTTCACTAACTGGGGAAAATGTTTCATCCAAAATTTCATTTTGAAGATGAAGAGTTTTGTAAAAGATAGCTTTTTTCGAAATGCTTGGATTTTTTGCCACATATCATATATAGACTTAGTTTTACCTTGCAAAGAAATATTCGTCATTTTGCTTTGACATGATATCACACAGAAGTGCAGTGTTTCTACAGAAATCTTCTTTAATAAATCACATTGCTGATTCTGTTCTTCAAGAAATTTAACTATCTGTTCCCGCAAAGATAAAAATGTTGCCAACACCTGTTCCTGCGATAGCCAACGCACTTTACAATGATACAGTAAATCCAGACTGAATGCCTCATCGTCCAACTTTAGCATATTACGAAACTGATGGTGCCGTGTTGCATTTGCATGAATATAGTTAACAATGCTTATAACCTGTTGCAAAGTGTCACTTAAAATAGTAGATTCCGCACAGAGATTTTGTTGATGTGAGATACAATGAAAAGAAATGAGAGCACCTGGATCTGATAATACCATTTTTATCTGTGCAATAAACTCTTCACGTTTTCCTGTCATGCACCGTCGGTACATACACTCACTAAATTAACCAAATCCAGTCCAACTTCACGACATTTATCTTCTTCTTTTGTGCACAGCCTAAGGTTGTAGGACAACTTGTTCTATTTGATCTTCCGTTTGTGCGCGTCGAGTTGATTGCATTAGTCGAAACAGGGCGGACCACGTGAAGGTTGCAACCTTCCACCCCCCCCCGACATTTATCTTGAAAGTTGTTGAAGAAATCTATTCCTCGTGTTCTACCCATAAGAGTGCCCGAAGCAAGTAACTCTTCGTAGCAAAGAAAATCTTCTGTTATGGCCCGAATGAAGTATCAAACCTGCGCCGAGTCAGTAGTATCAGCGATTCATCCAAAGCGATTGAATAATATATATTTTCCTTTTGGAGTATGGCTTGAAGTTGTTCTGTTACGTTGAGGGCGAATCATGCTGCCGGTCAGTTACAGTTCTCCTTGAAAGCGGCAGTTGTTTGTACTTTGAAACCTTGTCGGGGTCTAAGCATCCTACAACTTCGACAATGCATTTTTTTAACGATTTCTACATCGCTGAATGGCTTCCCTTTTTCCCGAGTGTATATAAGCTACTTTCTAAGTCGCTTCTTGATTTTCTTTGCTTTTCTTGACATGATGGGCTGTTAAGCAGTCAGAATTTAAAAAATACAGTCAAACAAATATGCTGTTTAACTATTCTCAAATTCAACTTCATACAGAAAGCCACGTGATTATAAGTTGATAATACTGAAGACTGGACGGCCAGCGGCCTCTCACCGACATTCTCCCTCTCGTCAACCAGCCTCAGGCAGTGGTGGCGCCAGTCAGGCAGGGAGGTTAACGTACAGTCTAGAGTCGTATTACAACTAAATCATGAGCATAACAGGTGTTAAAATAGCCCTCATGACTTACTAATGTTTTAATTGTGGCCGTCAGTCGGGGAGGACTGTTTCGTTGGATCTTCTTTTACTCTTTGGTATTTTAAATATACGTTCATTTTAAGATTAAAATTTAAAAAAATAAAAGACGAACAAAAACATATTAGTAAAAATAAAAGGATTTGGATTCATTCAAGAGGCCGCACTTAATGGCCTAGAAGGCCGCAGGTTCCCCACCCCTGAGCAAGTCAGTTTTCCAGAAATATAGAAAGTACAAGGTTAGAGTCGCAGAATCTTACAACGTGGAAACAGGCCCTTCAGCTCAGCTTGCCCACACTGACCAACATGTCCCATCTGCACTAGTCCCACCTGCCTGTGTTTGGCCCATATCCTTCTAATCCTATCTTCTCCACGTACCTGTCTAAATGATTCTTAATACCTGCCTGAACTGCCTCCTCAGGCAGCTCTTTCTTCACACCCATTACCCTTTGTGTAATAAAGGTACCCTTCGGGTTCTTATTTATCTTTTCCCCCCTCATCTTAAACCTATGTTCTTTGGTTCTCAATTCCCCTGCTATGGACAAGAGACTCTGTGCATTTACCCAATCTATTCCTCTCAAGATTTTGTACATCTCTATAAGATCACCCCTCATTCCCCTGCAACTCCCAAGGAAGAGTCCTATCAAGCTCAACCTCTCCCTATAGCTCAGGCCCTTGAGTCCTGGCAACATCCTGGTACAACATCCTGATGTTTCCACTAGTGGGAGAGTCTAGGACGAGGTCACAGCCTCAGAACTAATGGACGTTCTTTTAGGAAGGAGATGAGGAGGAATTTCTTTAGTCAGAGGGTGGTGAATCTCTGGAATTATTTACCACAGAAGGCTGTGGAGGCCGAGTGAATGGATATATTTAAGTGAGAGATAGATTGATTCTTGATTAGTACGGGTGTCTGAGGTTGTGGGGTTACGAGGGAGAGATAGATCAGCCATGATTGAATGGCGGAGTAGACTTGATGGGCCAAATTACCTAATTCTCCTCCTAACTCTTATGATCTAAATCTTTTCTGCACCCTTTCCAGCTTGACAGCATCGCTCTGAGTTTTTAAAGGGGCAATTACCAATTCCTGCTCCTGATATTTGGGCACTTGGAGTGGGGTGAGTCAATCTAGAGACCTCCTTGAAAGCCTGGGTTTTTCCAGAATGACCGTACCCAGATTCGTGCAGTGGGCCTTGGGGGGGGGGGGGGGGGGGGGGGGGGGGGGGGGGGGGGGGGGTAGAGGTCCATCTGTGGTGTCTGCTTGCTCCTTTTCCATGGTGATGTCCGTTCCAGGCAGAGCTGGAGAGAAGCACCTGGTGTCCGTTGGCACGTTGCTGGCCTTCCAGAACTAGTAGGCAGAGCAGGGCCTGGGAATGCGGTCTGGGTGAAGAGTAGGGGGTTACACAAAAAGCTGGAGAAACTCAGCGGGTGCAGCAGCATCTAAGAGGCGAAGGAGATAGGCGACGTTTCGGGTCGAGACCCTTCTTCAGACTGGTCAGGGATCAGGGAAACGAGAGATATAGACAGTGATGTGGAGAGATAAAGAGAGATAAAGACTCTGGGTGAAGAGTATGTCATTCTAATTAAAGTTTTGCATCAGTGCTGTGAATACAGGCATTCTAAAGTAAGCAATAAAAAAACAGCCTGGGGACAAAGGCCACAGGACAAAAACAAACAAAATAGCTACAGACGAATAATAGACCAAGTTTGTTCTCTCATGAAATGGAGCCCAGAATTTATGACACGAACAAACATAAGTGCCACATTTGACAAGGTTTTTGATGCTTCTGAGGCCAATTATAGTATTTTCTTAAAAATCCGCTGTGCTGAGTATCACGTGAAATAATGGAGTGGTGTTTGTGGTCATTGCTGTTCATGTTTTCTTCTTAATGTTGATATATGACCTGACCGCTGAGACTATGAACTGCTTTAACTAGTTGTAACAAGTATATTGGACCCAAAATAATACAAATACATTCAGACTCTATATTCTCTCCCCTGCCTGACAAAAGTGCCCAGACCAGGTTCAGGGCGGGTTGAACAGATAGTAAAGCTCCACCCACCCTGTCCCTTCACACACTCCCAGGATAGAAAAAAAACTGGCTGGGTGTAGACTAAAAGAGACACAAAATGCTGGAGTAACTCAGCAGACCAGGCAGCATCCCTGGAGAACATGGATTGGTGATGTTTCGAGTCGGGACCCTTCTTCAGACCTTTACAAAGATCCATGTGCTCTAGAGATGCTGCCTGATGTGCTGAGTTTCTCCAGCATTTTGTGTCTTTTTGTAAACTAGCATCTACGGTTCCTTGGTACACAAAAATGCTGGAGAAACTCAGCGGGTGCAGCAGCATTTCTCCAGCATTCGCCAGTTTCTCCAGCATTTTGTGTCCCCTCGATTTTGCAGCATCTGCAGCTCCTTCTTTAACACATCTACGGTTCCTTGTTTCCTCATAGGTACGTACTATGTTCTCCGCACTTTGCACTGAACCTTCCGTCACAGAGGTGAGAGGTGACATCGTGGCAAGGTTTCCATGGGCACCAGATCTCAGTAATGTCTTTGCATTCTCTCAAGATTTTTTTTTTTTTTTTTTTTTAATTTCAAAATATACTTTATTCGAATGATAAATATATACAATACATTAACCTTGCGGAAAATCCATCCGACATTTTCGGAGGCTGTACAGTTTAGACATTTTCTTTTTCCCAAGTTTCCACAAAGCAGTCCCCCACTCTGCATTCTCTCAAGATCAGGAAAAATGAACAGGAAATGCCTAATGTGTTAATACAGTAAGTGTAGGAGGAGGAGTTGCCTGAGACTGGAGAGTGATTTCTGGTCTCTGCTGATAGCGCGTAATTCCCGCTCATTGTAAATGCTTTTGCTGTAAGGTGCATTGTGATGCAAATTGTTAGCACTCATAGCCCATCTTAGCCCTTTAACTGCAACATAACACAAGGTACACTGTCAGCTCAAGCCTGAAGAAGACTTTCTTCGAATATTGTCAGCAACATTTTGCTGTGGTGGAGATAACTCTGGTCTCACGGAACAACAGAGGCCATTCACCCTCATTAAACCGTGCCCACGTGGTATGAGGAGTTTGTATAGAGCCATGTATTCCCAAAGCTGGGTCACAGTTTCTGGCAAAGATAACCATGTAAACCAACATGCAGTTACTCGGTGGTGTGAGAGAGTAGCTGCCTTCAGCTCGTTTATCTATCCACGATGACTTATTATTGAAAATGTTTAGAGCCCCAGGGATGGAATTTAATATTAACTAAAACATAGAAATTGATTAATATTGTGTCCATTTTGCTACAGCAAAACAGGTAACAAAGAACAATGGACAGCTTGCCTTCCTAATTGCTTGCTATACCTGAATATTCGCTCCGGTAAGATATGGATACTAATATTACAATATCAGGGGCCCTCAGAACACAAACACCTTTCAATCTCATCTTCTTCTTCTTTTGTGTGGCGCGCACAGCCTAAAGTTGTACGCCAACTTGTTCTATTTGATCTTCCGCTTGTGCACGTCGAGTTGCTTGCATTAGTCCAAACACGTGAAGGTTGCGATCTTCCACCCCAATCTCATATTTTAAAAAACTAAGGACACAGTTGCTGGAGTAACCCAGCGGGTCAGGCAGTGTGGACCGGGACACATCCACAACTCTCTTGCATTTGCCTCCTTCGAAACTTGGAGAACTGTTTTGGAACATTTGCAATTTTGGAATATGACCTTCAATATATCCAATGCGTCTATGGTCACCTCTTTCAGCAACCACAGTTTGCAGGTCCTGGGGATTTATTGGTTT
The DNA here is from genome assembly GCA_035221665.1 of Okamejei kenojei. Lineage (NCBI taxonomy): Eukaryota > Metazoa > Chordata > Chondrichthyes > Rajiformes > Rajidae > Okamejei > Okamejei kenojei. The sequence continues at coordinate 23,179,215 of CM069162.1, forward strand.
CCAGACCTACTCATTCCACCATTGATATTGTTTAACTACTAATATTTTTTCAGATTTCCTGTCCCTCTGGACCAATAACCCACCAATATTTCCAGGAGGTGTTTTTTGTGTCTCTTCATGTAGACAGATGCAAAATATATTTTATTACTTTGCCCTTTCCTTATTCGCAATACAACTTCCCTTGTCCTGGTCTATAGAGGGTCCATATTAACTTTGGCTAATCTTTTTCTTTTTGCATGTGTTGAGAGGTTTCTGAAGTCTGTTTTACTTTCTTTGTCATTCTCGGCAGAATTCTGAATTTTCCTAAATCCTCGGGATTGCTGCTCTTTTCAGTAACATGACGGCCTTTCACCGAATGCCATTTTTAATTTCTCTTGTTATCTAAGGGTGGGCTACTGTTCATCTTCTTCTGGCCATGCGTGTGGCACGCACGGCCTAAAGTTGTTGGACAACTTGTTCTATTTGATCTTCCGCTTGTGCACGTCGAGTTGCTTGCATTGGTCGAAACAGGGCGGACCACGTGAAGGTTGCAATCTCCCGCCCCGGCTACTGTTCATGTTGGACTGTTGGGCCTTAAAGGGAAATGGGTTTGTTGTATAAATGTATAAATTCTTTAAATGATAACTATTGCCTGATTATTGTCACGCCTTTTAATATATTTCACAATCCACCACAGTCTGCCCCCACATCATTATTAGTCAATTGTTTTGTTTCGACTGGTTTCAGATTGAACGAAATAACTTTCAGTGTTTAACAAAATTCTACTATTTTGTGATCTCTCTTCCCCAAAGGCCCTGCACTTTCCAGGATATTAATGTATCCTTTGGTGTTCAATGTTGCCTCATTCGCTCCATGAATTCAACCTCTGCATTATTCCTGCAACTGGGTTAATCCATTTTATACTCTTCTAAGGTCCCGTGTGATTATTGTATTACCCTCGATGCAGATGCCTCTGAAATCCTTATCTACACTTAGCCCTACATTACACCCTCTGGGGGGGGGGGGGGGGGTTTGCAGGCAATTCCCACCAATGTTTACTGTGCCTTGCTGTTCCTTAGCTCCACCCAAACTAATTCTATTTCTTTAAGAAGAAACTGCAGATGCTGGAAAATCGAAGGTAGCAAAATTGCTGGAGAAACTCAGCGGGTGAGGCAGCATCTATGGAGCGAAGGAAATAGGTAACGTTTCGGGCCGAAACCCTTCCGGGTTTCAGCCCGAAACGTTGCCTATTTCCTTCCGGGTTTCGGCCCGAAACGTTGCCTATTTCCTTCGTTCCATAGATGCTGCCTCACCCGCTGAGTTTCTCCAGCATTTTAGTCTAATTCTATTTCTTGATTTTCTGAGCCAGATCCTTTCTTTTCATTGCCATTTTCCCATCCATTATCATCATCATCACTCCTCTTCTTCCGTTTTGCTGATCCCTTCTAAAAATCGAGTATCTGGAAGAATTAATTTCTATCTCCAATTACATTTTGCAGCCACATCTCTAGAATGGTTAATAGAGTTTAAGCATGTACTGTATTTATATTTATTCATTAATTGATGTTTACCGATGTTGTTTGCCATCTGAGCGTTCAATTATTTCAATTTCCCGCTTCTGATTCTAGTTTGAAGTATATGTTGGACTTTGTTAATGTGCCTGAAATCCCTTCCTGACAGATTCCAATTATCGCCACTTATTTTACTACCCTTTCCCTCACTAACCCCCACCCTATTTAAAGTCTTATCTCCGCACCTGTAGTATTTGCAGACTGCCTATAAGATCCTTGATAAAGTACTACATGCCCCGCTCCCTGCCATGGCTGCCCTTCACCGCATACGGTGTCTGAGACGGGCGTGCAAAAATCATTAAGGACCCCTCGCACCCCAACCATGGACTGTTTGCCCTCCTCCCACCAGGGAGGCGGTACGGGAGCCTCAGGTCTCGCACCAGCAGACTAAGGAATGGCTACTTCCCCAACACCATTACCCTGCTGAACACACAGGCCTGGCGCCAACCCCCCCCCCCCCCCCCCCCCCTCCCCACCCTTCTCATCAGTATTATTTATAATTTATATAATTTATAGCTAAGCTCTTATTCACCAGAATTTAGCACATGTCAGTCTTTTGCACCTTAACAACTATCTGTATATATGTATATGCCTATGTACATACACCAATATATCCTCATTTGTATACATTGTCTTAATCACCACTTTACTACTTTGCACCCAGGTTAGATGCAAAACTGCATTTCATTATACTGTACTTGTACTATGTGCAATGACAATAAAATTTAATCTAATCTAATCTAAAATGATAGATTGCAATCAAGATTAAAGCCTTTGGAATAAAAGGTGCCGTAGCTCCTCTAGAAAGTTAGTTAAATACCAGGAAAGACTAGTGGTGAGAGATTGTTTCTCGGACTGGCAGAAATGTTCGGCGAATCCCGCAGAGAATGTATAGCAATGAGCAAAGAAGAAAGTGCTAGAGGAACACAGTGGGTCAGGCAGCATCTGCGGAGGGAATGGACAGATGCTGGTTTGGATCTGGACCCTTCTACAGACAGAAAAAGACTCCTGACTTGAAATGTCATCTGTTGAGTCTCAAGAAGGGTCCTGACAAAGAGATGTTGGTCCATTCCATCCGCAGATGTTGCCTGACCCGCTGAGTTACTCCAGCACTTTGTTTTTGTTCAAGATCCCAGCATCTGCAATTTCTTGCATCTCTAATAACTGAGATTTCCAAACGTTTGATGACACGGTACTTGGTAGAAGGATAAAGGAGGATTTGACAGCTGTAAAGATCTTTGAAAGGTTTTTAAGAAGTAAGACAATAGACAATAGGTGCAGGCGTAGGCAATTCGGCCCTTCGAGCCAGCACCGCCATTCACAGATAAAAAGACACAAAGTGCTGGATTAGCTCAGCAGGTCAGGCAGCACCTCTGGGAAAACATGGATAGGTGACGTTTCGTGCCGGGACTTTTCTTCAGACTGAAGGAACAATTGCTTCTGGAGATGGATGAATCAATAAGCAGGTTAAGGGAACTGGCAATGAATCTGTGGAATTCTCTGCCTCAGAAGGCAGTGGACGCCAATTCGCTGGATGCTTTCATGAGAGAGTTAGATAGAGCTCTTAAAGATAGCGGAGTGAGGGGATGTGGGGAGAAGGCAGGAACGGGGTCCTGGTTGTAGATCATCCATGATCACAGTGAATGGCGGTGCTGGCTCGAAGGGTCCGGATGGCCTACTCCTGCACCTATTGTCTATTGTCTAAAAAAAGCAGAGACAACAAGATGCGTCCACATCAGTAGGGGCTGCCTCTGTGAACTCTGTGGGTGGATTCAGGAACAGCTTTGAAAAATGAAATGTAAAAGGAGGAATTTGCAGGGTGCCGGGCGAGATCAAGAGGGAGCGAGGTTCATTGGATACTTCTTCAAAACGTCCACCACAGATGCGGCTCTGTGAAGGGAGTGCGAGAGAATGCGCTCTATTCATGTCATTGTACATCAGCAGGCCTGGTCTCGGATGGCTCACAGCATAAACACCTCTCTGGTTACGTGACCTCTGTCTCATTGTCAAATTGCAGGATTTTGTGCTTGTAAATTATACAACAGCCGAGAGACTGAATAGCGACAGGGTTCCCAGTTACTCAGTGAAGCAAATGCACCAACCGATTTAATGATTCAGACTAGAAATGCGAAGGAGAGATTTGAGGGAATGTGCGTAAAGGAAGAGAAATACCTAGTGTGTAAAGAAGTGAAATGCCTTTGCACGACAGTTGGGTAAGTCCGAAGTTTCAGTGGGACAATAACCTGTGAAGGAAGAAAGAGAAGAAAGTGAATGAGGGCAAGGTGGGGGAGGGGGCTGCTGGGGGAGGGGGGGCTGCGTAGTGGGGGAGGGGGCTGCAGTGGGGGGGGAGTGGGGGGGGGCTGCAGTGGGGCTGACTGGGGGGGGGGCTGCGGTGGGGGAGGGGCTGTGGGTGGGGGGGGGGCTGCAGGTGGGAGGGGGGCTGCGGTGGGGGGGGGGGCTGCGGTGGGGGAGGGGGCTGTGGTGGGGGAGGGGGCTGCAGTGGCGGGGGGAGGGGGCTGCGGGGGGGGGGGCTGCGCTGTGGGGGAGGGGGGGCTGGGGGAGGGGGCGCGGTGGGGGAGGGGGCTGCGGTGGGGGAGGGGCTGCTTGCGGTGGGAGAGGGGGCTGGGGGGGGCTGCAGTGGGGGAGGGGGCTGCTGGGGGGGGGCTGCGGAGGGGGCTGCGGTGGGGGAGGGGGCTGCGGTGGGGAGAAAATGCGATGGGGAGTTGCAGTGAGGAGGGGTTGCAGTGGAGGGGGCTGCACTGGGGAGGGGCTGCAGTGGGGAGAGACTGCAATGGAAGGGGCTGCAATGGGGAGGGGGATGCATTTTGAGGGCCTGCAGTGAGAAGGGCCTGCAGTGGGGAGGGGCTGCAGTGGGTGGTACTTGCAGTGGCGAGGAGGTGCGGTGATGTTCCTACACGTTTGTCATTCTCCCTGAATGACGACACTTATGTTAATCCCAGAGTCGATGACAAATGCTGTTTCAGTTGTCAACCCTTCTTGGAAGTGTTGATGGAGATTTCATCAGATGACTTCCAACTCCCCCACCCAGTTGAACAGTCTCTTTTATTCCATCTTCTATCTTCATTGTTTTCTTCCTTGTCCAGTGCCTGTGGAAGCGTGAAGCTCGCTCTGATTTCTCTTCTGAGTTGTGCTTACTGCAAGTAACCTGACTACTGCATTAAACCGTAGACTGCGATTCGCTCCTCCCTCTCCATTCCTGAAGATGAACCGTTGTTGGCTGCAGCCACCAGTCAGGCTATTGGTGGACACACAGAGACAACAGTGGCCGTGACAGAGAGACAATCAGGAGATGTCAATGGAAGCGTGCGTGCATGCAATGAGGTGCCCTGTCGTAGGCATGCTGTCGCTGGGGCTGCATCGGTTTAGAAAAAGTGATGACGATGCACAAAGATGGGGTCAGTGCAGGAGGTAAAAGATTAGCCGTGATATTACTGAATGACGGAGCAGGGACAGGAGCTGGTGTCAGGACTCCTGCTTGTGTCAAGCAGAGGAAACGTCAGTGAGCAGAGGTCACGGATTTAAGGTGATCGGGACAAACAGCTCGAGGCAGTCCGCTGCAGAGATCAGGAACGTGAGGTGTGAAAGGACATTCCTAGAAGCCTTGACAGTAACTTTCAAAGAGAACTGCGTACATTTGTGGGCAAATTTAGAAGTACAGGATCATGGGGAGTGGGAATAATTCAAAAGCTGTAGCAGTGAGCCAACATATGCATGAAAGGCAGAAAGGCCTCCTTCTGCACTGTATCATTGTATGTTTTACATAGCACCTTGCTCAACCATTGGACCTCCATAGGCACTTCATATCGAATGACATGGCATATGATCATGGATGCAAGCATTCAGTGTGTGCATGAAGAAGGTAAAATGACCAGGTGATCGCTTACAGGGTGGATTGGGAGATAAATGTTCCCTGAACGCACACCTTGTTTATTCCCCTGCTCACTCTTAGTGAAGAGTAAGATGGGCAAACATGAAGAAATCAGTCCCATTCTGTCCCTAACCCTTTATCCCATCCCATCCCTCGCCTCCCTCCCACCTCCCCTCCAAAATGTGCAAGGTGTGGGAAGTCAAAGCAGGACCTTCACAGTGAATGGCAGGGCTCTGGGGAATGTTGTGGAGCAGAGGGATCTAGGAGTGCAAATGACATGGTTCTCTGAAAGTGGCATTTCGCGCAGATAAAGTGGTCAAGATCGCTTTCGGTACGTTGGCCTTCATTGAGCAGAGACGTTGTGATGTCATGTTACAGTTGTACAAGATGGTGGTGAGGCCGCATTTGGATTATTGCGTTCAGGTTTGGTTGCCCTGCCGTAGGAAGGATGTCATTAAGGTGGAGAGTGCAGAGAAGATTTACTCAGAGTCAGCTTCTCGGTGGACAGGGGATGAAGGTTCTCACTCCGAGCTGATGTTGATCAATCAATCTCTCCCCGCCCCAGATATCTAACTCCTTTGGGGGTTACACAAAAAGCTGGAGAAACTCAGCGGGTGCAGCAGCATCTAAGGAGCGAAGGAGATAGGCGACGTTTCGGGTCGAGACCCTTCTTCAGACCCTCGATTCTCCAGCATCTGCAGTTCCTTCTTTAACACAACTATCTATCTCCTTTGTTCGGGTGAAATCTGCCTTATGTCTAGATCAGGGGTTGGGAACCTGCGGCCTTCTATGCCATTAAATGCGACCTTTTGAATGAATCCAAATTTTGTAGAACAAATCCTTTTTATTCTTATTAATATGTTTTGTTCGTCTTATATTATTTTTTATTTTAATCTTAAAATGAATGTATTTAAAATACTAAAGAGTAAAAGAAGATTCTACAAAATAATCCTCCCCGACCGACAGCCACAATTAAAACATTAGTAAGTCACGAGGGCTATTTTTACAAAATGATGTACATTTTGAACTATATCTAATTGAAGTTTATTGGATGCGGCCTTATTAGATTACAGCTAACTTAACGCGGCCTTCCGACATGAAAAGGTTCCCCACCCCTGGCCTAGATTTTTAATCCCCCTTCTTGACATTAGGGACTCTGTTGGGTCAGCCCTCAGCTTGCTCTGCTCCAGAGTAACGTGCCCCAGCCTGCTCAGCCCTGCCTAATAGTTATTAACTCCCGGTTGTGGCATCACATTTGTGAGCGTTTTTAATGCTCTCCCCCTCACCTCTGCTTCCTCATCCTGAGCTGTGTACGGTGCATCTCTGCAGCTCCCCTGTCAGATATCCATCGAAGGACTCACCCCCCACCCCTCCCCCCCCCACCAGGTGTTGTCCGATTAGTCACCAAGTTCCTGGTGTTGGTTTGAAGAGTGAGTCTGCAGATCAAGCCCAGGTCCATTCACACACTGTTGCTGAGACTGGAGGAAGGATAGCTCCCTGCGACAGGCCCCGGCTTGTCGGCTGAGAGACGACACAGACTGACGAGAGGCACACAACAATTTCAGGCACTGCAGCCTCTCGAGGCTTCAATTCAGGCCTCTCCTCCTCACTCACCTTGACTCACTGCTGCTGATATTCAGTCTCTTGGCTAGACAGTGGCGTCGGTCTCACAGACCATCACTGGAGTTTGCTTCTGAGGAGTTTCCCCCCATCCACCCCCCCCCCCCCCCCCCCCCCCCCCCCCCCCCACACCCACCCCATACTCTGTTCTCTCAAACATTTATCAAATCCCCTGTGTTTCTCTTGCCATCTCCCTGCTCCAAGGTGAGTAACCGTTTAACTCGCTGAGAAATGGAAGGAAACCAGAGTGCCTGTAGAAAAGCTAGGCAGTCACGGTGAGAAGGCCACCAGCATAATCAAGGACGAGTCTCGCCCCTGGTCACTTCCTCTTCTTCCCTCTCCCATCAGCCAATATGTACAGAAGTGTAAAAACGCACACCTCCAGATTCTGGGGGCAGTTTCTTCCCAGCTGCTATTAGGCAACTGAACCATCCTATCAACAAGTGGAGTGATCCTGGCCTATCATCTATCTCATTGGAGACCCTCGGACTGTCTTTAATCGGACCTTTCTGGACACCTGAAGACTACAAGGACCAGGTTCAGGAATATCTACTTCCCCACAGCCATCAGGCTATTAAACCTGGCTCGGACAAAACTCGGAACATTAATAGCCCATTATCTGTTTATTTGCACTTTATCAGTTTATTTATTCATGTGTGTATATATTTGTACAATGGTGTATGGACACACTGATCTGTTCTGTAGTCGTGCCGACTATGTTCTGTTGTGCTGAAGCTAAGCAAGAATGTCATTGTCCTGTCAGGGACACTTGACAATAAACTCTCTTGAATCTTGAATCTTTATCTTGCATTGAATGTTATTCCCTTTGTCTGTACATTGTGGATGGCTCGGTTGTAATCATGTATCGTATTTCCGCTGACTGGATCGCAAGCAACAAAAAGCTTTTCACTCAGTACACATGACAATATACTAAACTAAACTAAAACTAAACTCCACACTGACAGCAGCTAAGACCAGGATCTGACACAGGTCCCTGGAGCTGTGAAGCAATAGAACTAATTGATCACCAGTTTTCCACCCAAGGCAGACTTGTATCAATCAATAGTCTTATGGTGTTATCCAGTAAGACTTGTACCAACCAATACTCTATACTGGTAATTTGCCACAGGGTTTTGCAGCCTAGATGAAAACAATTTTCTTTGGAAAAAGTATTGGTCAAGAAGGACAAATTCTCAAAATGTTCGGAAGTTGGACACACAATGCTGGAGTAACTCAGCGGGACCGGCAGCATCTCTAGATAGAAGCAATGGGTGACGTTTCGGGTCGAGACCCTTCTTCAGACTGATGCCGCCTGTCCCACTGAGTTACTCCAACAATTTGTGTCTGTCTTCGAAGTAAACGTGCCTCTGCAGTTCGTTCCTTGACGTGAGTTGGAGTCTAAGGGGATCTTGTTCAGCTGGGTTTACTCCTGCCCACCTAATTTCACTATGCTCTGTTCAGCTGGGTTTAGTTCACGGCTTGCCCTGGGCTTTCTGCAACAGCTTTGCCCGTGCGCATTTACACATCACTGTAATCCTCGTGATTGTTTAGTTTAGAGAGATAGAGATCAGAGATAAAGCGTGGAAACAGGCCCTTCGACCCCACCGAGTCCAGCCGACCTTCGGTCACCCGTTCACACAGGTTCTATGTTCGACACACTAGAGGCAAATTACAGAAGCCAACTAACCTACAAACCACGCGGTCACGGGGCGAACGTACAAACTCCGCGCAGACAGCACCGGTAGTCAGGATCGACCCCGGGTCTCTGGTGCTGTGGGCAGCAGCTTGACCCTTGCGCCGCTGTGGGGTTGATTCATTTCCCAGGGTGGCAGGCCTTCATTCAATGAGTCATTTATCCTCTTGTGTTTTTTTTACGCTTGCCCTTATGTAAACCAGGTAAAGATGCCAATTAATAAGCCGACGTCATTGTCACTCTGTCACTTAGCTTCTCCCTCCAGCTCTCCACACCTTTTTGGCAGTGCCCAGTTTAACGTAGTTTCTTTCAGTGAGAGAGCAGCTGAATCCAGACCGCTCCCTCTCTCTGTTTTCTGTAACGATAGCAGACTTCTAAGAGTTATAAAAGTAAACTGATTGACTTGAATGAACAGCTCTCTTCTTTCTATCCACAGGCGCTGAGACAACCATACTTGGTTCTGAATTGGCGAGATGCCTGGAATGCTGTCAGCCTAGTCATTAATTTACCTATTTTCAAAGAGAAGGAAATTCCGTCCTCACCATCTCGAATGTGCGCCGTTGCTTTGATCTTGAATGCACACTCGACCAACTGAGATCCCTTCCAGGAATGCTTGAGTCTCAGCTAAGCAGCGGTGCCAGGTGCTCCAGGGATTGGGCTGAGAGGGGCATTAAGGAGGAACACCACATGCTTAAGCAACACTGTCTGTGAGAAGTCGCCCGCTGTGCCCGGCGACGAAAGGTGCAGCCACCCCGACACTTGCCTTTGGCCGCTGGACAAGATGAGCCAGGGCTCACCACAGCCAGACCGAAGGAGGCATGGGAGCCACGAGAGGGTCCAGGAGAATTGCGCTCTGCACTGCAACCACTTCCTAGGCAAGAACACCATCTATGGTGGTAAGTCACCCTTTATGGGGCAGGCCCTTGTACGTTGAATGTATGCCCTCGGCAACAAACAAATTCATCAGTTTGCACCTTTAGAAACGGGTACTTCATTATTACAGTGCAAGAAATAGCCAAGAGTGAATAACCGGATGTGATAAGTGTAGAAAGACCATGAATGCTGGCTTCTCCAACAATGCAGAGCTGAATAGTTGCAGACGCCAATGCATCTGAAAAGTGTGAAGAATGATAAATGCGAACAATATTTGGCAATTAAAATTCAATTGAAGGCTTTGGAGACAAATGACCAAACCTTCAGCCGGGGGGGGGGGGGGGGGTTCAGGGAGTGGTAAACGCTGAGAGATCTTTGGAGAGGGGATGCCAAGGCCTGTCGGCACGTCCGGCAGCTGTGGATTGCGAGTGTGCAGTGGGGCTGAGAGGAAGCGCAGGGACCTCCGGAGGTGGCAGGGCCGGCAGACGTTACACATACAGGGAAGGGGCAAGCCCACTGAGGGACCTGAAGGCCATCTCAGGGCATCCGCCAACAGAGGTAAACCTTAAAGTGTGGCCACTGGTGTTCTGTCGAAAAGCCTGCTCCGGGCCAGGCACGTGAATAGCAATGACGGATAGTCTGAAGAAGGGTCCCGACACGAAACGTTGTTGACCCATTGCCCCCCACAGATACTGCCTGACCCTCTGAGTTCCTCCAGCACTTTGTGCTTAAGATTCCAGCATCTGCAGTTCCCCACGTCTCTAGATAACAGTGGCCGCGTCTCCAGTTCAGACCATCTGAACCAGAGATTTGAACGCCGGCTTCTCCAACAGTGCAGCGTTGCACTGGCTCGGGGAGCAGAACACAGTCCTGCCACCGCTTGTAGCCAGTGCTTGTAGCCAGTGCTTGTAGCCAGTGCTTGTAGCCAGCTCGCCAGGGCGGCAGAGGAAGGCACAGTCTGTGCCCCTGCCACCGTGAAGCTAGGGCTGCTGTGCTCATTTCTAGTCGGCCAAACTCGTGTTATCCACTTGCCATCCATCAGGGGTATGTGTCAGGACTCAGCAGTACATCAAACCCAGGCTGTTAATTAGTTACCAACAGATTCGCTCAAGCGATTACAAGGCTACGGGCTCCGTAGGGGATTGTCAAATGGTTCGCATCCATCAGCTGGCGCTTAGGCCGCCGCAGCTCGCTGATCTGTGGCCTCTGTGAGTCTGCTGAACATGTGTAACTCTGCAATCCACTTTCCTCATGAAGATGCTAATGTTTGTGATGATTATATCTACAGGACTGCAGAAACAACCTGCAGCCTCTTCGACACTCACCCCCCGATTCTAGCCGCAGTACTTTCCCGTACAGCGAAGTGGTTGGCATTTGCGACTCCCAACAATCTCCCTGGGAGATTTACAGTGCTGTAATTAGACAAAAGTGTGACACTCGGCCTCAGAATGGGCATTAGGCCAAGCAGCCAGAACAAAAAGAAGCTTGTCAGAGATGTAGGTTCGAAGGAGCATCTTGAAGAAAAAGGAAAAGGTGGAGAGGGTTAGCGAGAGAATTCCAGGACTTTGGGCTTTGGGATGGAATTGTTATGATCTGGGAAGCTTGGCCTGGGAGCAAGACCATTCGTAATTTCCAGAAAGGAGCTGGAAAAATACTGGGAAAAAGGATCATATAAACATAGAACGTGCAGGAGTAGGCCATTCGGCCCTTCGAGCCAGCACCGCCATTCAATATGATCATGACTGATCAGCTAAAGTCAGTACCCCATTCCTGCTTTCTCCCCATATCCCTTGATTCCTTTAGCTCTAAGCTAAATCTAACTCTCTCTTGAAAACATCCAGTGAATTGGCCTCCTGTGGCAGAGAATTCCACAGATTCACAATTCTTTGGGTGAAGAAGTTTTTCCTCATCTCAGTTCTAAATGGCTTACCCCTAACCCTTATTCTTAAACTGTGACCCATGGTCTGGACTCAATATCGGGAACATTTTTCCTGCATCTAGCCTGTCCAAACACTTAAGAATGTTATCGGTTTCCATAAGATCCCCTCTCATCCATCTAAATCCCAGTGAATGGAGATCGTCGTAGGGGAAGGGCAGGGACCCGTGGCTGATTGACAGCGCCTTCCAAGACTGGATGAGCATCCTTCAATGATTCGGAGCACAGTTGCCGGTGATGGAGAGAGATGGTAGGGGAGGTGTGGGACGAGGGAATGAAAAGAACGTCCGGCTCTCAGAAGAGGGTAGGGTAGGAGGAGGTTGTGGAGTAACGGAAGCCAGAGCTGAAGGCAGTAATAGGCATTGGTATTGGTTTACTAATGACACCCGTACTGAGAAAAACTTTGTTTGCATGCTATTTTGTTGGTATTTTGTTGGTTCACATGCGTGATCAATGGTGTTTTATCATTAATGTTTTATTACTATTAATGTTTAGTGTTTTCTGAGTCATTTGTAACTGTCACTGTATGTCATGTTGCTACTTGTGGGCGGAGCACCAAGGCAAATTCCTTGTATGTGAATACTTGGCCAATAAACGTACTTACTTCAGGTACATCATATATTGCATGAGAATGATCAGGCCATACATAAGTACAGCAGGGGGGCACGGTGGCGCAGCAGTAGAGTTACTGTCTCACTGCGCCAGAGACTCAGGTTCAACCCTGACTACGGATGCTTGTCTGTATGGCGTTTGAACGTTCATGACCTGCGTGGGATTTCCCCAGGAGCTCTGGTTTCCACCCACACCCCAAAGATGCGCAGGTTTGTAGGTTAATTAGCTTGGTAAAATTGTAAATTGTGCCCAGTGTGTGCAGGATAGTGTCAATGTGCGGGGATCGCTGGTCAGCCTAGACTCAATGGGCCAAAGGGCCTGTTTCTGCGCATAAATTAAACTAAAGATGAATTAATAAGTTTATTGGCTAAGTATTCACATACAAGGAATTTGCCTTGGTGCTCCGCCTGCAAGTGACAACAACATACAGTGACAGTTAGGAATGACACATGAAACATTAACCATTTATAATAAAACATTATTGATTAAACAAAGTACAAAGAATAGAATACCAGGGCGTAGAATTTAGAGTTGCAGCATTATAGCATTGCAGTCACAGAGAAAGTACAAATAAATAAAAAGTTCAAAGTCTGCAATGAAGTACTTTGGAAGATAGGGACTGCACCCTAACTAATGGAAGGACTGATAAGTAGTCAGTAGTCTGATAACTGTATGTGAATCTAGTGGTACGTGCTTCCTAGCTTCTGTATCTACTAGTCAACGGCAGAGGGGAGAAGAGGGAATGACGGGGGTGAAAATGAACCTTGATTATGTTGGCTGCTTTACAAACAGCAGCATGAAGTGACCGTGAAGTGAGGCGGCCATTTGCCCCCCTGTTGGTTTCCAACAGAGCAACCCCATCTCCTCGCTTCCATGTTCCCTGCAGCTCTGCATTTTGTTCTCTCTCACAAATCTTCAGCTTGTCTTTGCTTCCTTTGCCACGCACCGAATCCAAGGGGGGGGGGGGGGGGGGGGGGGGGGGGGGGGGGGGGGGGGGGGGGGGGGGGGGGGGGGGGGGGGGGGGGGGGGGGGGGGGGGGGGGGGGGGGGGGGGGGACTGACAGCAGCCAATTACCTAGGATGTGGCCGGAAACCTAGGCATCCGTGACATGACTGAACCCAGGTCCCAGCAGCAGTGACGAGAGGTGCAGCGAGTGCAGCCGCTGCCTCACTGCGCCGGGGACCTGGGCTCAATTGTGACGTTGGGAGCTGTCTAGGCAGAGTTTGCACAATCTCCCTGTGACCAGATGGGTTTCCTCCAGGTGCCCTGGTTTCCTCCCACATGGAGAGCAAAGGTCTAGCGGAATATGGGCCAAACATGGAGAGGTGGGACTAGTGTGGAAGGGGCATCTTGGTCAGTATGGGCAGGTTGGGCCAAAGGGCCTGTTTCCGTGCTGCATGACTCTACATTCCAAAGATGTGCTTGGTTTGTAGGTTAATCGGCCTCCGTAAATAGCCCCTCCGGTGCAGGGAGTGGTTGTGAGAATGGGATAACATAGAGTTAGTCAGCAAAGGATGGTCCGAGGTGGGGCATTTTGGCTGGCATGGGCAGGTTGGGCTGAAGGGCCTGTTTCCAAGTTGCACCTTTCAATCAATTCACTCTAACGCCATCTTTATGTGTCAATCGAAAACCCGGAGTTCTGTCAGCTCGAAGGACAAGTGCAGCATGTGCGTGGGAATATCAGATTCCCCGATGATTCACACACACTGGCACAGAATGTCTGAACTCCTCACTGAACAACAGTGACAGAGTTCCTTCATCAGAACGAACGCTGTGGTTGAGGGTTTGACTCACCACCATTTTCTCTGGGGGAATGAGATCCAGGCTATCAACGCTGGCCTTACCCTCAACACCCACCATTCCTGGACAAGTGGTCACCTTTGTAACGCAGTCACCATTTCAGTGCATCTGATTGATTCCTGACTCCATTTGTGCAGACCTGCTCAGTGCCCTTTCCATGGTAACTCACTTACCAGCCCCATTAGGTGGTGTGAAGTGTGCTTCAAGTGGCCATGTGTGGGATTGGGATCTGTGTTCATAAGTTCATAGGTTCTAGGAACAGAATTAGGCCATTCAGCCCATCTGAATACTCCACCAGTCCACTCCGCCATTCAATCATGGCTAATCTATCTTTCCCTCTCAACCCCATTCTCCTGCCTTCCCCCCATAACCCCTGACACCCGCACTAATCAGGAATATGTCAATCTCTGCCTGAAGATTACCCATTATCCATTATCCACTGGCCTCCACAGCCATCTGTGGCAAGAATTCCACAGATTCACCACCCTCCTGCGAAATAAATTCCTTCTCATCTCCTTTCTCAAGGTACGTCCTTTTATTCTACGGCCTCAGTGAATAGGCAAAACACTGGCAGGATGCGAGCCAAAGTGCTCATCCCTTGGCCCCTATTAACTATAAAATACAAGCTTCTCAAGATCAGAGTGGGTAGGTTTGACATGCATTCTTCTTGGCTGAACATTTTGTTTGGATATGCTCCACAGGGCTTTGCTATCTGATCCAAGGTCCGAATTTGAAACCAGTCCCGTAATTATATTTCATACAGAGTAACCAATGGCCCATGACACCATGCACCCAGGCACATGTATGTACACGCAAAACGCTCTCTGCTCCTGCCCTCCAACACCCCTCCCTCTCGATAATGCTCGCAAAGATACATTCCTACTGACCTTTATTAACTTTAGTTTAGTTTAGAGATACAGCGTGGAAACGGGCCCTGTGGATCACCGGGTCCGCTCCGACCAGCGATCCCCATACACTACTAACACTATCCTACACACTAGGGACAGTTTACAATTCTTACCGAAGCCAATTAACCTACATCTTTGGAATATGGGAAACCAGAGCTCCCGGGGAAAACCCACGCAGTCACGGAGAGAACGCAGAAACTCCGTACAGACAGCACCCGACTCCGTACCGGATTGAACCCCCGTCTCTGGTGCTGTAAGGCAGCAACTCTACCGCTAAAGATTATGCTTTCCATTTTAAAGATTTTCAGACCGGCATTGATTATGCAAGGAATGGAGGGATATGGATCATATGCAGGCAGAGGAGGTTAGTTGTTGCAATGTTAGTTGTGGTTACTAGTTGGTGCACTGTTGAAGGCGAGGATAACTTTAACTAAGGGTTATCCAGGCATGCAACGGAGAAACGGTTGGCTTTACGAGTAGCTGTAAGGAACTGGTTGTGGACACGAGGGCGGGTGAGTAATGGTGGAAGTCACGGAGCGACACAGCACAGGAGAGGCCCTTCAGCCCACCATGTCCATACCAACAATCTGGTACCTATCTATTTCAGCTCCATTTACCATTTTACATAGCCCTCGTGATTCTACTGCTCATCCACATGGTTCTGAAATGTTGTGAGAGTTCCTGCCTTCACCACCTTCTCAGGCACCGCTTTCCAGGTCGCAGGTTGCTGCCACCCGCTCGGTGAAATCATTATTCCTCAGATCCCCTCTAACCCACTTATTCCTCACCTTAAACATATGCCCTCTGCCCCCCCCCCCCCGCCCTTCTCCCCTCTCCTCTGTGTCCCACCCATACTCTCACCTATTTCTGCCTTCCCCATTGTAATGAGTTGAGTCGAACACATATTTATTAAATCTACTTACAGCAAGGATCTGCAGGACATTACATTTTCTAACAGCTCCTCATACTAACCAAAGATCCTATAGCGGAGCAAGATAGACCGCTCCTGCTAAATGCAATGGGCTGACGTGTAGTACGCAACGGAGCGGAACGTGGGCCTTTTTTTCATCCATTTCAGTAACCCGACCCGAGTTTGGTTATCCTTCTTGCAATGTAATCAACGTTGTGGGGGAACAGTTTGTGTTAATAAATTATAATTCTGAAAATGAGGAGAAGATTTTTACCAAAGTACTTTGATTTTTACGAGGGTACAAAAAATGCTGGAGAAATTCAGCGGGTGCAGCAGCATCTATGGAGTGAGGGAGATAGGCAACGTTTTGGCCCGAAACCCTCCTTCAGACTGATCGGGGGTGGGGGGAGGCGGGGGGAAGAAAGGAAAAAAGAGGAGGAGGAGCCCGAGGGCTGAGGGAGAGGTGGGAAGGGGAGGAGACAGCAAGGGTTAACAGAATTGAGAGAATTCGATGTCCATGCCAAGAGGATGCAGACTCCCCAAGCGGAATATGAGGTGCTGTTCCTCCAACTTGCGGTGTTGCTCACTCTGGCCGTGGAGGAGGCCCAGGACAGAGAGGTCGGATACGGAATGGGAGGGGGAGTTGAAGTGCTGAGCCACCGGGAGGTCGGGTTGGTTATTGCGGACCGAGCGGAGGTGTTCGGCGAAACGATCGCCAAGCCACCGCTTGGTCTCACCGATGTAGATCATTCTGACATCTGGAGCAGTGGATGCAGTAGGTGAGGTTGGAGGAGGTGCAGGTGAACCTCTGTAGGACCTGGAACGACTGCTTGGGTCCCTGAAAGGAGTGGAGGGGGGAGGTGAAGGGACAAGTGTTAGCATTTCTTGCGGTTGCAAGGGAAAGTGCCTGGGGAAGGGGCGGAGCGGGAGGGAAGGGAAGAATTGACTAGGGAGTTGCGGAGAGAGCGGTCTTTGAGGAAGGCAGCCAAGTGGAAGATGTGGCGAGTGGAGGGGTCATGTTGGAGGTGGCGAAACTGGCGGAGGACTATGTGTTGTATGTGCCAGCTGGTGGGGTGAAAGTTGAGGACCAGGGGAACTCTGCCCTTGTTGCGAGTGGGGGAATGGGGAGAGAGGGCAGTGTTGCGGGGTATGGAGGAGACTGGTGCGAGCTTCATCTATAGTAGGGGAGGGGAATCCCCGTTCCCTGAAGAATTAGGACATTTGTGATGCCCTGGTGTGGTACACCTCATCCTGGGAGCAGATGCGGCGTAGTTGGAGGAATTGGGAGTAGGGGATGGAGTCCTTACAGGAAGCAGGGTGGGAGGAAGAGTAGTCCAGATAGCCGTGGGAGGCAGTCGGTTTATAGTGGATGTCGGTCAGGAGTCTATCACCTGCCATGGAGATAGTGAGGTCAAGGAATGGTAGGGAAGTGTCGGAATTGATCCAGGTGTATTTGAGTGCCGGATGGAAGTTGGTGGTGAAACGGATGAAGTCAGTCAGTTGTGTGTGGGTGCAGGAGGTGACACCAAAGCAGTCGTCGATGTAGCGGAGGTAGAGGTCGGGGATGGGGCCCTGGCACGCCGCGAACAAGGGTTGTTCGACGTACCCGATAAAGAAGCAGGCATAGCTGGATTTCTACGGGGATGTTTCCGTATCCAGCGTCCGTCTCCGCACTAGTATCTTTGCTCCGTTATGGGATCTTTGGCGTGTAGGCGGAAGGCAGTTACGGAAATGGGGCATTAAATTCCCCACGAATCTGCCCATGACCGTACCACGTCTTTTTCGTCGAGTGGTCTATCTTGCCCGCTGTAGGACCTTTGGTGCCTCGCTTTGTCCTGCCTCTCCTCTCCTCTCTCCCAGCTTTCTTTCCCTCCCCCTCCCCTCTACAATCATTCTGAAGAATGGCCCAGACCTGAGACGTCACCTGTCCATGTTGTCCAGAGATGCTGCTGAGTTACTCCAACACTTTGTATCCTTTTGCCCTCTGGTCCTAGTCATCTCAGCCATAGGGGGAAAAGTTTCTTACTATCTACCCTGAGAATGCACCTCTCAATTTCATATGCTTCTGTCAGACTCTCAGCATCATCCATTTTGAAGGAAACAAACCCAGAATTTCCAGCCTCCCCTGGTATCTGAAACCTTCCAACCCTGGCAACATTCTGGTGAATCTCCTCTGCCCCCATTCCAGGGCATCTAGGGGTCTGGGCTGTGAGACACCAAGTGATGAGCCAAGGGTCCTTGGCGATGTACGACTAGAGTTGCCAACTCTTGCTGCAATTATCTGCCCACCGCAGGCACTCTGGATGATGCCTGGGAACCACAGGGTTGTGTAGCTATCCCGTGGCTCCTTGAACCTCCAGTCCATGGTTCAAGGAAAGAGAAAGGCGACAGTATTACTAAAGCAATGTACAAAGTAAACTTATCTTTATTACAGGCTGTTGGTGATAAAAAAATATTGAAGGAGAGAAAGGTTACCGGAATGACAGCCGAGATTAATCTGTCAGACAGGGAAATTACTTTGGAATAAAAGATGCAAAGTGCTGGAATAACTCATCGGGTTAGGCAGCATCTCTGGAGAACATGGATAGGCGAATATTTGGGTCGGGACCCTTCTTCAGACATTGTATGAAGGGGGGAAGAAAGCTGGAAGAGAGGAGGAGCAGGAAAAAGCCTGGCTGGTATTAGGTTGAAGATAGACCCAAAATACTGGAGCAACTCAGCGGGGCAGGCTCTGGAGAGAAGGAAAGGGTGACCCTTCTTCAGACTGACCTGAAACGAGAGAGTAGGGGTGTGGGAGAATGGGGGAAACGTGGGGGGAGGAGGGAGGGGGGGTTTCTATTGGGAAATCTCTTTACTTTCCAACAGGAGTATATAAAACATTAGTTAGGCCACAGGTGGAATACTGTGTGGTTCTGGCCACCACCCCCATATGAAGGAACTGATTACACTGGGAATAGCCCAGAGATTAACCAGGACATTGTTTGGGATGTAGTATTCCACGATGAGGAGAGGGAAGATGGGAAGATACATTTTCCTTACAGAGGACTTACAGTGGCTGAAGGCACGTCTCGATTAAGATATACACAATTATGAGGGGTACGGATTGGATAGATGGCAGAATATTCTCCTCTGTAACAAGGAGGTATCTGTAACAAGGAGGCAACGCTTAAGGTAAAGGCCAGGAGATCAAGAGGGGGTGGTGAATCTGTGGAATTCATTACCACAGAAGGCTGTGGAGGCCAAGTGAATGCATATTTTAAAGGCGGAGAATGATAGATTCTTGATTAGTTCGGGGAGAGGGAAAGATAGATCAGCCATGATTGAATGGCGGAGTAGGCTTGATGGGCCGAATGGCCTAACTCTGTTCCTTTAATGTTTTATGTGTCATTCCTAACTGTCACCGAATGTCATGTTGTCACTTGCGGGCGGAGCGCCAAGGCAAATTCCTTGTATGTGAATACTTGGCCAATAGCGGACGATCAGCCATGATCACAATGAATGCTGGTGCTGGCTCGAAGGGCCGAATGGCCTCCTCCTGCACCTATTTTCTATGTTTCTATCTATGTTTCTATGTTTCTAAACTTATTCATTCATTCATAACTCACGAACATAATTTCTACCTGTCCACATTTAGCCTCTGTGTCAAAGTGCATTTTCTGACCAGGTTTTGGTTCTCTGCCCTGCCATCTCCTTGCATGGATCAGTGCAGTGGCCGTTCGATAATTACCCCATGAAGCTCTCTGCTGTGCTTATGCCATAACCATGGCATTGAGACAGATGACCGAACACCAGATGATGTCCACTCCTGTAGCTGCCACTATTGCCAGGTTCCCGGGTGCCGGGTCTGTCTCGGAGACGTAGTGAATCCGACCTGTTTCCAATTCACAAAGAGTCAATGGACGCCCAAAGAGACGGGTTTGTACCTGTCGTGGAATCTTGGCCGTCGCCAAACCTTGGGTATGCGATGTGTACGCAAAGCTTCACTCATTAAGAATGGGAGAGGAATTCCATAGCCGGCTCCCGGACATGTTCGGCACTGTGCGGGCATGTAGGGATGGAGAATATGAGTCAGCACCTACTAAAACAAGGAATGAGACAAAGGGATAAGAATCTCCGACAGGTTGTGACAGCAAAGGAAGTGGAACTTCCTGAGTTGCACTCCGATCAGAGGCTTCTCCCAAATAGTTCATCCTTTATGTTTACAGAGCTCAAAGCTCTCCCCTTGCCGCCTTCCTCTCTCCACCGCCCCACTCTCTCCCCCAGGCAAATTCCCGTCCCGCTCTTCCTGCTCTCCTCCCTCACCCCCCAGCCCAGACATTATCTCACCCTCTTCTCCCCTTTCTCTCCACCTCCCAGCATTTCCCCATCGCTCTCCCCTCTCCTACTCCCACCTCCCTCAGCCTCGCCCTTTCCCCAGGCCACTCCCTCCTCACTCAGGGCCCTCTCCCCTCTCACCACTCTTCACAATACACTCCTTTCTGTCCCTGAACCTTTCCCAGCTTGAGATGGTTTAAGAACACCACCCCTTGTGTTTGCATTCACCAGTCTGAGCAAATCAGGGCTATACGTCTGCACGTAATATTACGTGGAACCAAATTCCCGCTTGCTGCACATTTGTGGTTTCCATCAAAACACCTTCCTCTGATGGGGATCGGCTAGTGTAGCCTTTCTCTGCTTCGGTGAGGTCCGTTGAATTAAAGTCTCGGCACATCAAACCGCTGTGGGCAAATGGGATTAGTGCAGTTCGGCAGAGGTCAACTTAGACATGGTGGGCTGAAGGGCCTGTTTCTGTGCCGGAGAAGTCTCTAACTCTGTGAGTCGTGATTTCCCTCCAGTCAAGGAACCTGACTGAAGGCTGGAGGATGGGGTTAGGAGGGAGAGATAGACCAGCGGGGTAGACTTGATGGGCCGAATGGATGAATTCCACTCCTATCACTTATGACCTCACGACACAATGAATGTAACAGCCTGGGCTTACCGGGATCGGGGCATCCAGGACTTCCAACAAATTTATACTGGACTCTGGACTTTTTTCTTTGTAAACAATGGCAAATTATGGCAACTGTGCATTTGTGGGTTGTGCAAAATAATTTTACTGTGCTGTGCATACGTGACAATTAAGAACCACTGAACCATCAGTCAGTGCACGGTGTGTGAAGCATCAGTGAAACGGAGCCCAGCAAAGGGGCTGTTCCCACTAGAGGGCCCCTGTGCTATTCCCTCTCTCTCTCTCTCTCTCTCCGCACCACATCCAGCTCTCACTCCCTTTCTCTTTCATATTCATTGCCTCATATTCGTTTGTTTCCAACTTTAGGGGATTAACTATAAGGAGAGGTTGGTCTAACTTGAATTGTTTTCTCTGGAGCGTCGGGAGGCTGGCGGGAGACCTGATAGTTTATTAAATTATGAAAGGCATAAATAGCGTAGATGGTGAGAACCTTTTTCCAAGCTTGGAAATATCAAAAGTACGGGGACTTAGCTTCAAGGTGAGAGGGACAAAGTTTAAAACTGATGTATGGGGCAAGTTTTTTTACACAGAGGGTGATGGGTGCTTAATCCAACTTCGTATTTCCCGTTCTATCTCTCGTAATTTGCTTCAGTTCCTACTGAACCGTCAGTTTTGCTGTCTGCTTCAGTTGTCCCCCCCAACCCAGCCTATCTCTCTTCCCCTCATTTTCAAACACTCCCTCTCAGTTACTCTGAACGGCTCCATTTGTCTCCCCCTCTCTCACTCTCTCTCTCAAAATATCCTCCTCGCTGCTATCTCCCGCTCCCTCTGTTCCTCAAACCCTGTCAGCTTCAGAATCTGACCTGACCGTTCATTCCTCACCACATTTCCATTCTCTCCTGCCCTCTCCCCCGGTCTCCATATTTTTCAGTGGCGCTCTCTCTCTCTCTCTCTCTCTCTCCCTCTCCCTCTCCCTCTCCCTCTCCCTCTCCCTCTCCCTCTCCCTCTCCCTCTCCCTCTCCCTCTCCCTCTCCCTCTCCCCTCTCCCTCTCCCTCTCCCTCTCCCTCTCCCTCTCCCTCTCCCTCTCTCCTCTCTCTCTCTCTCTCTCTCGCTCGCTGTGTGGCGCTTCCTCATCACACTCACAAAACAGAAATCCCTCATAAATGATTAAAAAGTCTCTATCTCTCTACCTATCCATCTATCTCTCTCTCTCTCTTGCTCGCTCTCTCCCTCACTCTCTCTCTCTCTCTCTCTCTCTCTCTCTCTCTCTCTCTCTCTCTCTCTCTCTCTATCTATCTATCTTATCCATCCATCCCTCTCTCTCTCTCTCTCTATCCATCCATCCATCCATCTCTCTCTCTCTCTCTCTCTCTCTCTCTCTCTCTCTCTCTCTCTCTCTCTCTCTCTCATTATTTGTCTATCTCGTTCCTCTTGCTTCCTTCATTCTGCCCCAGAACATGCCTCCCCCTTTCTCCCTGCCCTCCCTCTGCCTGGTCTCCTTTTGCCTTCTTGTGCAGCCCTGCTTTTCTCTCCAGTTTTAGATCTGTTGCTGAATTATGTAGTTGCTTGTGCAGCAAAGCATAATCTATTTCCCATTTAAAGTTGTTGACCAGGTTTGCTTTTGTACGTGAATGAGAAGTGTTTTAGACTGTGGTAGATTGACAAGGAGCAGCTTCAACTTTAGATAGACGCAACGTGCTGGAGTAACTCGCGGGTCAGGCAGCATCTCTGGAGAAAAGGAATAGGTGACGTTTCGGGCCGAGACCCTTCATCAGACTTTCCTCATTGCCAGCTGATGACTGTGGGTAGCTTCTGAGTTCACACCCTAGACAATGTTGGCTAATCTCCAGTGTGCAACCTGAATGAATATTTCAGATTGCCTTACGACAAGGGAAAGGCCATTCAGCCCATTGAGTCGGTAGACTCTCAGGATAATCCCATTCACCGCTCATTTTATCTCTAGTACATTTTATGAGATAGAGAATCGGAGAGGGGAAAATATTATTCCCAGATCCCGTGCACATGGCAAGGCATGTCTGTGGTGTACAACTGAGAGACAGTTTAGCATGGCAGGTGAACGCAGGAGAACTCACAGAGCAATAACCTGGGGATAAAGCCAAATGCCAAGAATTCAGCTCTTCAGCGAGCAATTTTCTAATTGCTTTCTGTCAGAATGTGTTGCCGTTCCCTGTGATTAGCTTCATGTGTAAATCCACGGAGCTGGCAGCAATTTTCCGCAATGTTCTCCGCCAGTCAACTGCAGGGATCGCACATCCATCTTGTTTAACTTGACAAGAAGACCATTAGTATTCATGAACCTGCGCCGTCTGCCCGACTCACCCTGCTGCCACTTTGTTTACTCCGCGTCATCCCCTGAAGTGACAGTCCGCCCCTTGCTCTCCTTCTCACATTCGCCTTTCCATCCGTCTTTTCCTTCAATTCTATCCCAAACAAGTTGCATTTACTTTTAGTTTAGAGATACAGCGTGGAAGCAGGCCCTTCGGCCCACCGAGCCCTCGCCGACCTCCAATCCCCGCACCCTAACACTATCCTACGCACACCAGAGGACAATTTACAATGTTACCAAGCCCACAAATCTGTATGCCTTTGGAATGTTGGAGGAAACCGGAGCACCCGGAGAAAACCCATGCAATTTGCTCTGGGATTATTTGATGGGACTCTACAGGGTGGCATTATTCTGTCTCCAACATTGGCTCTGGAAGTGTTTGATGAGACAATATCAAGAGAGTGTATGCTGTGTCTATTCACAGAAGACAATGTATTCTCAATCTAATCCCTGCTCTGGAATTATTCGACATGATAGTGTAAAATGAGCTTTATTTTGAATCCAACTACTGCTGTTGGAGTGTTTGATGAGCCAGTGCAGAGGGAGTTGTATTCTATATCTATCCCTGCTCTGGGATTATTTAACAGGACAGTGTAAACGGAGCTTTATTCTGCATCCAAACACTCACTCAGGGAATGTTTGATGGGGAGGTGTAGAGGGAGCTTCACACTGTATCCACTCCTATTTATTTGCCAATGGGGATGTAGACATTACTGACCACCCCAGTATTTATACTGCATCCCTAATAACCTGGGAGAAGGCAGCTAAGAGTGAACTATATTGATAGGCCTGGTCTGGCCTGATGCTTGGCCCAGAATGGGTGTATTTTAATGATCATCCAGCAATACCTTTACTAAGAAAAGCTTACTGAAGAAAAAAATGGCCAGCATGGACGAGTTGGGCCGAAGGGCCCGTTTCCAGCTGTATGTCTCTGGCTTCTTAAATGCAGTGAGACTCTGCCTCCACTCCCCCCTCGGGAGTACGTCCCAGCTTCAAACCAACCCAATCTTCCCCCCTCGTTCATTCAGGCCGTCCTTTTAACCAGGTTTTTCCACACCTGCCCTGAGTTTGGGGGTCAGCATTTGGCTGTGTGCAGCGCAACATGAGTTGTCTTGAACTTATAAAGGCCCTTGACGGATATCGAGAACAGCTTGTGTTGCGGTGCCTATTAAAGCTCTTCCACGGGAGATAGGAGCTAATGAAACATCCCACTGGTATTATTGGGTCTTGAAGAGCCGGGTGCAGCAGGTAGTGCGGCTGCAGTGCTCACGCCATCAAGTGTGACTGAGGAGAGATCTTTCCTTCTATATCTTGATAAACTTAACAGAAGCCCGCTGAGAGATTTATTTCCACTCCAATTTCCATTGCTGTGCCTTGGACACAGCTTTTTTATTGCAAAGGAAAGTTTATCCATTTTTAATGTAGTTTTCACCATCTGCACCATTTCTGTGGATTTACACTGACATCCCAGAATCATTCCCTAGATTCAGTTATATTACCAGTGCAGCTTGTGCTAGAGTTTGCTTTGCTGACTGGTGCAGGATTGTGCAGTGTCAGAGTTTGCCGGCATGGGTACCCTTCTGACTGCCGTGGGTTTTGTATTTGTTCTCTCTCTCAGTATTCAAATTTTCAAATTCACCCAAACACATTTCCCAATCTGCATAACTTCCTGCAGCCCTTACAAACCTATCATACTTTGTTGTCACATGTAGCTAGGTATCGTGAAGTGCTTTGTTTTGCATCCAACCTGGTAAAATCATGCAGCTGACCTCACTTGGGCAGGACAGAGGAATCGCCACGTACCTGCCTCCGACAAGGTCCGCACAATCTTACTGACTAGGGTCAATTTACAATTTGAACGTTTTTGGGATTCTTAGCCTAATCCTCTCTAACTTCCTCTTTTAAAACCCACATTAAAAACGATAACTATGGCCGACTTTCTCCATCACCTGACTAAGTATTTCTGGGGGTTGCAGTTTCAAACTTCCTGCAGCACAACCAAGAGGCTCCTTCAGATGTTCTACTATGTTGAGAGTGGAAGGCAGGTGCAAGTTGCTGTCACTACCACTGGCCAACATGTGTGTGTGTGGGGGTGAGAGAGAGAGAGAGAGAGGGGGTTTGGGGTCTTCATTGTGCATTCAGGGAGGGAGAGAGAGAGAGTATAATAAATCAGCAAAAGATGGGCATTGGAATCTGCAGAGTAAATGGAACTATGCAACTATTAAATATTACAACACCAGAGCAAGTAATTCACCTCTATCAAGTTATGCCAGCACTGAATGAGTTGTTTAAATGACTCATTATGCAGAAAATAAAAGTTATGTGAAAAATTCCCGACATGTATTGCAGAAGAGAAATGTAATATACTGCTCCATTCTGATCTGGTGGCCGTTAGTTGGAGATAGGAAGTGTGCAGGGACTTCTTAAACAACAATGGGGATTTGGGCAACGTATTGTTTGCCCTATAACCCTGCGACTGGTCCGTTCTCCATCCTCAGCCTCACACGATCTCAGAGCGCCGAGGCTCCAGAACCCTGCAATCCTCTCTCTGATCCTCCTACGCCTCACTTTGATGCCCTCCTCTGTGACAATCCTTCAAAACCCGTTGCTCTCTTTTTGTTTTGAGCGGTATTTTGCGCTGTGGCTCGGAGTCCACTTGTCTTCAATCCCACACATGTGAAGCACTTTGGATATACTCTTGATGATAGAGGCACTCCATAAATGCAAATTGTTGTCCTGTCAACCTGAGCAAAAGAATATTGAGCCATCCAACGCACAGATCCTTCATTTTAAGGTGAACTCGCTGGGTTAAGTTTCATAGCGCTCCTATGTGGATGAAAAGGACCAATCGACTGTAAATCCTGTTTTATTACCTTCTCAGAGTGACTGGCAGCGTTGCTGAAGCACTCCCAAGCCGGTTGATGCAAAGGCCATGTTATTGACTTTCTGTGGAGAGGCGAGTTTTATACCCGTCTTACTCCAGGATCAATGTCCCTGCTCAGGTGATGCACTGCACTCCTGAGAAGAGTGTGCCAGAGGGCAGACTTTGCGCGATGGGTTGACGGGACACACGCAGAGTGGATTAGGGGCCACTTCACCCCGTTGGAACTTGCCTGGCGTGTGAACCTGGCCAAGGCAGACGATGTACACCCAGCAGATGTAGAAATCGACACCTCACAATGTCTGAAGAAGGGTCTCGCCCCGGATCGTCACCTGTTCCTCTCCTCCAGAGGTGCTGCCTGACCCGCTGAGTTACTCCAGCATCTTCTGTCTTTCCTTAGTGTAAACCAGCATCTGCATTTCGCTCCTACACACCTCACAATGTCCGACGGACAATATGTTTCCGTACTCTGGAGGGTCACAAAACAGGCGTCAGGACTGGGGACAAAAGCAACACCCTCCTCCCCACCACCTTCTCTCCACTGCCCATCCTATTTCAAAGGGCATGTTAAAGTGGTTGAATATTTTAAACAATATAAGTGGATTGGGGAAGGGTCATGCCCAATCTGTTTGGCTCGATATCATGTTGGGAAGTTACATTATGTTTTATATCTCGAGAAAGAATACAAAGTTATGGAGGGAATGCTGAATGAATGGAACTTATTTAGGGTGTATTTGAACTGTCCGAGATGCTTTGGACATCCGATTTATGTTGGCAAAATGGATCTCCCGTGTGAATAAAGCAATATAAAACAATGCAAAAAGGAGCCATACCGCAGTCAGCAAGCGAGAATGCATCTTGGCGGTGAATGCTGCAGGGAGACCAGGTGGAGGGAAAGTCTGCGAGGTTGTCGAATGTTGACGGCGATGCATTTAAAATAATCTCAGAAGGAACACAGGGTTCTTTTTTTTTAATTTAAAAAAATATATATTTTATTTTATTAGAGGTAAAATACATCAATGTACTTCACATATATCTTGTTACAATCATTGTACCCCATAATTTTATGGCTTTTAAAGAAAAATAATTGAAAGCAAGAGAGTGAAATAGGTGAAAAGAGTTGTGATAGTGAAAGAGCGTGCCAAAAGGGAGAAGAAACCCTTGTCAAAGAATTAGAGAAAGGGGGTTAAGAGATAGACCCTAAAAAAAAAAGCCAGTTACTCTGTTATATATATCACGCCAAAGGAATCCACCAACTCCATAGTTCACAAGGTTCTTTAGGAGAGTTGTTCTGAGGGCAGATGTATGCCAAAGCAATCATTCAAGCAGTTCATACATTTTTAAAGGACTTAGTTCATTGCTTCAAACATTAAACCCAAGGAATTAAACCAGGTGAAATAATGACGCAGACACAAAGGGCTGGAGCAGCCCAGTGGGTCAGGCAACATCTCAGCAGAACATGGATTGATGGCGTTACGGGTCAGGACCCTTCTGCAGAAAGATCTGTGAAATGAGTGAGATTAGTCAAGTGTCAAGAGAGTCGAGATTGTTTTATTGTCATGTGTCTCGAAATAGAACAATTAAATTCTAACGTGCAGCAGTGCAATAGATATGCAAACCTAGTACTCTGTAAAACCTGTCATAAACAACTAGAGAAAATTTCAGTTTATATATATATATATATATATATATATATATATATATATGATGGGAATGTAAGGTGACACAGTGGTAGAGTTGCTGCGATACAGCGCCAGACACACGGGTTCGATCCTGACTTCGGTTGTTGTCTGTATTGAGTTTGTATGTTGTCCCCATGACCTGCGTGGGTTTTCTCCGGGATCTCCAGTTTCTTCCCACACTCCAAAGACGTCCAGATGTATAAGTTAATGGGCTTCGGTAAAATTATAAATTGTTCCTAGTACGTGTAGGATAGTGTTAGTGTGCAGAGATCACTGGTTGGCACAGACTGGATGGGACGAATGGCCTGTTTCCGCGCTGTGTCTCCAGACTAAAAACGAAGCTAAGTACTGTATATACACTCACACACACGCGTGTGTGTATATATATTGTGTGTGTGTATATATATATATTTTTTTAATTATTATTATTATTTTTTTTTTAAAAAGGAAGTTGTACAAATAATGTTTTAATAATTCTGGGAACCTGTAAAAAGGTACCATTAAAATGTAATGTACTTCTAATAAATATCAAAAAAAAAGTATATATATATATATATATAAAACACACACACACACACACACACACACACACACACACACACACACACACACACACACACACACACACACACACACACACACACACACACACACAGTCAAAAATAATGCTTATATACTGTAATTCAGAGTGTTTTTGGAGGTGACTGGGTTTAATAGCCTGATGTTGTAGGGGAGGAACTGCTCTTGAAGTTACAGTGACAGTTTTCAGGCTGCGATCCCTTCTGCCCTATGCCAGGAGTGAAATGAGAGCGTGACAGGGTGGTGTGGAGCTCAGATGATGCTGACTGCTTTTTTGAGAGAGCGGCTCTTGTTGATCCCTTTGATGGTGGGGAGGTCAGTACCGTTGATGGACTGGGCTGCGCTCACCATTTTTTGCGATCTTCTTCGTTCCTGGGCATTCGAGTTGCCAACCCAGGCCACGATGCCATCAATCAATGTGCTCCCTACTCTATCATAGACCATAAGACACAGAAGCAGAGTTAGACCATTTGGCCCATCGAGTCTGCTCTGCCATTTATTTGATCTACTTTTCCCTCTCAGGCCCATTCTCCTGCCTTTTCCTTGTGACCTTTGAGGCCCTTACTAATCATGAACCTTTCAATCTCCGCTTTAATAATACCCAGTGACTTGGGTCACCGCCGTCTGTGGCAATGAACTCCACAGATTCACTGCCCTCTGGCTAAAGAAGTTCCTCCTTTCAACTCCTTTAATAAGATCCGTCCTTTCATTCCGAGGCTGTGCCCTCTGGTCCTAGACTCTCCCACGACGGGCGATCTCCTCTCCACATCCACTCTCGGCAGGATTCTGCCCTCATCCCTCTGGACTCCAGCGAGTACAGGCTTAGAGCCTTCAAACACTCCGTGGAGCACTGAAGGTAACAGTGAGTGAGTGGGATTAGATTGAGCGGGGAAGTTGAAGGATTTGCAGAATGATTGGGATCAGCCTTTGAGTGTGTGGAGACAAATACGAGCATAGCGTCGATGGGCAGGAGTATTTATCCCTGGCAGAGTGGAGGGGCTGGGATTTGCTGTGTGCCGATGCTCAGGCAGTGATGAGATGATGGCGTTGAGCTCAGATGCAGTGAGATTTAGAAGACGCTGAACCACTCAGCGCCAAGAGGAGGCAGCGTCTGACTGCAGGAAAACAGTCACTGTCGCAAACATCCGAAAATTACCTCCAGCCCGACTCACAACTCTGTAATGTAGTCACATCAGAGCTTTAAATTATTCCTTTCTCCAAACCTATTAACGGTCATGATTTGTTTATCAGTGCGCATAACAATTGGAGATAGAGTGAAGAGCAAATTGCAAACTAACTATCACCTACCTCCACGCTTATTGTGATACTCTCATTGTCAAGGGTCCCATTGAAGGCCATTCAGCTGCTCTCAATGAAAACTATTACACTGGCTGTTCATAAGTTGATATCCCAGGGGTTCAGCTGCTCGAAGAGCCGCAGGCTTATTTTAAATCAAATCTAATAATACAGAGGGATTTGCTGCAGCCTTTAACTCTGCACTCACTGTGTGACAGCACTTGGCTCCAGAGTGGGTGTTTGGACAAGCTCAGCAATATTCCGCATCGTTCCTGAATTAATAAGAGCCCTGTCGTCAGCAGTGTTTCAGAACTGTAGACCAAGGCCATTCCGTGCTTCGGATCCGTGCTGGCCATTTGGTGGAGTAATTTCATCAGTCGCACTTCAGTTCCGTGTTTTTTTTTATTCAGGCATTATTCCACTTCTCTTCTCAAATCTGCGCTATCGTCACAACTTATATTCACCAGCACCCAACACACATTCCTCTGAGTCAGAGAACAGTGGTTCAAGCCCAGCCCAGAGACACGAGAACAGGCCCAGACACACGAACGTAGGCTCGGTCACATGAATACAGGCCCGGCCCGGAGACATTAGTACAGGCCCAGAGACACGGGTACAGGCCCTTGGACACGGGTACAGGCCCAGAAACACGGATACAGGCCCAGAGACACGGGTGCAGGCCCAGAGACACGGGTACAGGCCCAGAGACACGGGTACAGGCCCAGAGCCACGGGTATAGGCCCGGAGACATGGTTATAGGCCCTGCCCAGAAACATGTACAGGCCCAGTGGCACGAGACAGGCCCAGGAGCATGGTTACAGGCCCAGAGACAAGTACAGGCCCAGCCCAGAAACATGAAGGGTTCGCGAAGTGAGGGAGCGTGGAGTGAGGGGGATTGAGGAGTGAGATAGTTCAAGCAGTGAAGGGGCTCGAGGGAGGACGGGGATCGAGGAATGAGGGGGATCGAGGAGTGAGGGAGCTCGGGGGGTGAGGGAGGTTAAGCAGTGAGGAAGCGTGAGGAGTGAGGGGTCCATGGAGTGAGGGAGCCTGGGGTGAATGAGCATGGAGTGTGGGAGGTCGGGGTGAGGGAGGTTAAGCAGTGAGGAAGCGTGAGGAGCGAGGGGTCCATGGAGTGAGGGGGGGGGGGATGAATTTTGCAAGGAGTGATATTTCCGACATGGGGCTGCCAGGCCTAGCAGCCTGTCGCTCATGTGCTCTCGGTACCAGTGTGGGTTTGCCTGAGCCCAAACGGAGCACCAGTCAGGCTGTTACTCAGGGCTGCCAGGGTACTGTCTGCCTCACTTTATTGAGCTGGAATCAAGGAAGCAGCAAGAGATTTTTGGAAGAGAAGGTGAAAAATATCTTAATCGAGGATGAGAATTTAATTTGCAGGCAGAGTTACTGTAATGTGGAATGCACTGTCTGGTTGGGTGCTGGGACTAGATTCAATGGACACTTTCAATGGGGGAATACACTTGGAAAAGAACCTGCACTGCTCAGGAAATGATCAGGCGATAAACCAGTCCTTACGGAGGCAGAGAAGAAGGGTCTCGACCCGAAACGTCGCCTATCTCCTTCGCTCCTTAGATGCTGCTGCACCCGCTGAGTTTCTCCAGCCTTTTGTGTACCCTTACAGAGGCACGATCAGCCCCCTCTGTTCCGCGCGATCTTTTAATTCTACAGATAAAGATGAGTTTTTAAATTATTACTATTAACCAAGAGGTGACTGGGCACAGACAGCACTGAGTGTGGAATGTGACGGACATCGGTGTGTTGCTGCCACATAATGATGGTGCCGGCTCCGTCACTGTCAGTGATGAGCGCGCTTTGTGAGTGAAGGTGACAGTGTTTTTTTTACAGGGGACGGCAGCGTTCGACAGGCACTTTAATTAGATTCTGGGTCCAGGTCTTGCTGATGCGAGAGGGCCCCTTAGGCAGCGGGGTCCTGCTGCCCGCCCTCCAGTCAGTGACGGGCAGGCTGCATGCACCAAGTCCGTCCGCTGATCCTTGCTCCCCGCTGTGTCCCGGAGAAGGATCTGCTGGCGCTGGAGAGCGTCCAGAGGAGGTTTACGACAATAATCCCAGGAATGATTGGGTTAATAAACGATGAGCATTTGACGGCACTGGGGCTGTACCCGCTAGACTTCAGAAGGATGAGGGGGTAACCTATTGAAACATAACGTATGGTGAAAGACCTGGATAGACTGGATGTGGGGGGGATGTTTCCGCTAGTGGGAGAGTCTAGGACTAGAGGTCACAGCCTCAGAATAAAAGGACGTACCTTTACAAAGGAGATGGGGAGGAATTTCTTTCTTCAGATGGTGGTGAATCTGTGGAATTCATTGCCACAGATGGCAGTAGAGGCCAAGTCAATGGATATTTTTTAAGGCGGGTTTGACAGATTCTTGATTAATGCGTGTGTCAGGGGTTATGGGGAGAAGGCAGGAGAATGGGGTTGAGAGAGAAAGATAGATCAGCCATGATTGAGTAGACTTGATGGGCCGAATGGCCTAATTCTGCTCCTAGAACCTATGAACATGATGAAGATATTCATGAGAGGAATAGATTGGGTAAATGCACAGAATCTCTTGCCCAGAGTAGGGGAATCGAGGACCAGAGGACAAAGGTTCAAGGTGAAGGGGGAAAGATTTAATATGAATCTGAGGGGTAACTTTTTCACACAAAGGGTGGTGGGTGCATGGAACACACTGCCAGAGGAAGTAGATGAGGCTGGGACTATCCTAATATTTAAGAAACAGTTAGACAGGTTCATGGATAGGACACGTTTGGAGGGATATGGTCCGAGCGCAGGCAGGTGGGACTAGTGTAGCTGGGACACGTTGGCCGGTGTGGGCAGTTTGGGCTGAAGGGCCTGTTTCCACACTGCATGACTCTATACCTGTGCTTCAGCAGCGAGTTGGAACAATTGAACTGCAGTGACTGAGCAGCCTGCATGTGGACTGGTTAATGGTTGATTGCACGTGTGAGCTAATCGATTGTCAGCTGTACCCATCCTGTAACCCTGGGCCCTAAATACCAACACAACCGGCGCTGACCCATGAGGGTTAAGGCAGGGACGATGCAACTAAAAGACACCGTATTTCCTAGTCTTCGTCCCTGAACTGTAAGCCTTTGCATATGCTGGAAGCAAGTGATGGCGTGGGGATGTCCGACAAATTCCGAGCGAAAGGGAAGGGCTTTCATAAAATGGTCCCCGCACACTGCTGTGTGAACAAATAGTGCAGGGTGAATGTTCGTGGAGCAGAAATGAACAGTATCAATGGAACAAGCAACAGGAAGAGGCTATTCAGGCCCCGAGCCAGCTCTACCATTGATTAGATTGCAGGTGAGCTACACCTGTATCGAACCACCTAGGCTGTCTTATGAGTGATATCCTTATCGATCAAAAATCAATCGACCTCTCCATTGAAATTCTCAGTGAGCTCCAGCCACAGTAGATTGGTGGCGGGGAGGGGAGTGGGGAGGGGAGTGGGGGGGAAGAGTGTGTGACACCCACTTTCCTTGCATGCTCTCACACAACCTTTCAGGGCAGAATGTGTTCGCAGGGACAGAAGTGGAGGTACGGACCTTAACCTGTTTACTGTCAAGTTTATTGTTCACATCGTCAGCCATGATCCGAGTGTACGGGGGGGGGAGGGGGGGGCACTGAACACGTTAATGCCATGAGAACAGGCAGCAGTGACCTTCACTGTTCCTCATTCCCATTCACTGTCCTCGGCTATACCAGGTGCCAGCTCAGTTTCATGCGCAGAGACTCTGAGATATGCAATTGGGTTAGACTGTACCTCAGTGAGTGTCAGTTTCAGTCTGACTGTCCCTCTGTGAGTGTCAGTCTGACTGAACCTCAGTGAGCATCAGTGTCAATGTGACTGTACCTCAGTGATAGAATGTACAGAACAACAGCTATCTCCGACATCTCGCCAGTGAGTGTTTGTGAGCTCCAGGAAGGAGCTATATAAATGTGTTCTTCTTTCACCACTCATTAAAGCCAGAACGTATTCAAAGTAATCGCCAAGCAATGCCTCGGCAGCGTGTGTTTGTCCCTGGGCTCTCATTAGTTTTCTGTCCCTTGTTGAACTGCGAAGTGGATTGTGCCCTCGTTTTATGAAGGTTTTTTGATTTAATTCAATTTTGCAGCTCCCGCAGTTTGTGCTGGGCGCAGTGAGGACCCCAGTGTGGGTCTGGGCGAGGTTTCCTCCTGGGACGTCAGAGATCAGATCATGTTTTTGACAATCCAAAAGCTTCAGGGCTGCATTTGCAGGCGTCAGATTAGTGATTGCTCTGAGTGTGAACACCTCCACAAGTTCATACTTCATAAGTGATAGGAGAAGAATTTGGCCATTTGGCCCATCAGGTCTATTCTGCCATTCAATCATGGCCGATCTATCTCTCCCTCCTGCCTTCTCCCCATAGCCCCTGACTGGTGTACTAATCAAGAATCTATCAATCTCTGCCTTCAAATATCCATGATGGCCTCTACAGCCCTCTGTGGCAATGAATTCCACAGATTCACCACCCTCTGGTTAGAGAAATTCCTCGTCATCTCCTTCCGAAAGGAAAATCCTTATATTCTGAGGCTATGACCTCTGGCCCTAGATTTCTCCCACTACTGCTCTCTACGTCCACTCTATCCAGACCTTTCACTATTCGGTAAGTTTCAATGAGGTACCCCTTCATCCTTCTGAACTCCAGCGAGTACAGGCCCAGCAGTGCCCCACCCATCCACTGCTGCACCAGGGCACAGGCCCAGGGCACTTGCATCCCCATACAGTTTGATCCTACATCCTTTCATTCAGAAGCACAGATACGGACCATGCTGTGGCAGCAGAGAAGATAGACACAACATGCTGGAGTAACACCGCGCGCGGGTCAGGCAGCTTCTCTGGAGAAATGGAATAGGTGACGTTTCAGGTGGAGACCCTTCTGCAGACTGAGAAACAGACTCGGGGGGGAAAGGGAAACTGGAGGTTTGAAAATGCACAAAGAACAAATCAAAGCCGGCAAAGATAATCAAGGAAAGGTGGAGCCCACAATGGTCCATTGTTGGCTCTGGTGAAGTTGATAACGAGTAGATATAAACAGCGTAACTTAAGGACCCGTCCCACTTGGGCGTCATTTGCTCGTCATTTTCGTGACATCATTTGTGAGTCACGACGGCGGTTCGTGACGCGCCCGTGACGCGCGCAGGCCGTGCATTACGCGCGTGGTGACGTGGTGACGTAGGCAGTGACCCCAGGATTTTGGGATTCACAAAATCTTCGCACGCCACCTGCGTGATGTGCAAATGACCCCCAAGTGGGACAGGCCCTTAAGAGGTTCCTTCCCTGAAGCAAGCGAACCAAAGCAGAGTTGACTGGAATGCATTTCTCAAGGAGTGTCAGGTCGGGGAAAAATTAAATAAAGTTTGCAAAGTTAAATCAAGGTGAGGCAGCTTGGAGCCGTCAATGATGTCACCGTGTCTGATGATACACGGTTACTGAGAGTGACACAAAGTGCTGGAACATCTCAGAGGGTCAGGCAGCATCTCTAAAGAGATAGTGACAGCCTTGTCATGCTGATCTTCAAGCCAGTGGCTCAGTTACTGCGAGTGTGGTATGGACAACCTCGAGTTCAAGTCCCTCTCTCCTTGATGAGAGCTCCGTTTTTAAAAATGAAAACAGAAATAAATTGGTTTCAGCGAAAGGTAGTCCTGAAACCTTAGGATTGTCATCAATATGACTGATTCTCCGATGTCCCTGTGGAAAGTCTTGCCCAGTCCCACACAGTGGTCTTCACTGGGCCCAGCAGAGGGGGCAGAAGCTGCAAAATTGGATCAAACTAAAACCCTTCGTAAAAAGAGGACTCGCTTTTTTGATGCAAAAGGTGACATGTTAATGCAAACACTGGGAGGTTCTGTGTGTGTGAGTACAGCAATGTCTCAGAATTCAAATATGTGACTTGTTAATCTTCACTGTATCCTCCCAGAGCTGTGGTAGGCTACTACGAGGGGTTGTTGGTGGCTACTCACCTTTAAGATCAAGTGAACAGCAGCCATTTGACAGTGTAGATAAAACGAATATTTCTCCTCTGACTCCGGAACAAGGGAGCACTCCAGGCCAATCTGGTCAATGGGGAGGAGGGATCTGGACCTCGTGCCCCTTTGCAGCCCTCGCCCCCACAGCGAGAGAGTTGCTGCCTTACAGCACTAGGGGCCCGGGCTCGATCCTGACTCTGGGTGCTGTCTGAACGGAGTTTGCACGTTCTCCTTGTGACCCCCTCGGTTTCCTCCGGGTGCTTCAGTTTCCGTCCACATTCCAAAGAGTATAGGTTTGGCTTTGCTAAAGTTTGTAAATTGTTCCTCGTGTGTAGGATAGTCCTCGTGTATGGGATGATCGCTGGCCAGCACGGACTCAGTGGGCCGAAGGGACTGTTTCCACGCTGTATCTCCAAAGTCTAAAGTCTAAATATTGAAACTGCAGTGACACTAAAAGGGTTGTGAGGTTCAGGCAGTAGAATAGCAGTGCAGCACAGAAGCCAGTCAGTCGGAAGGAACTGCTGATGCTAGTTTATACCAAAGAGAGGCAACATAGTACTGGAGTATCTTAGTGGGTTAGGCAGCATCTCTGCAGAAAAGGAATAGGTGACCTTTCAGGTCTTCGAGTCGGAAGAAGGGCTCTGACTTGAAACTTCACTTGTTCCTTTCCAGCACAGAAACTAATGCCATTCAACCAGTGTACCTGCCTATCTGGAGCAGTTATGGATGATCGAAGGTGTGGACTTGGTGGGCTAACGGGTCTGTTTCCATGCTGTATCTCTAAAACTAAAACTAAACTCTACTGGTCACCCAAGCTCCACTCAAGTGCATGAATGGACTTCTCCTGTGCCCATGGCTTGAGAGGAGGAGACTCTTCACTTTGTGGGCTGCTTGGATCTGTATCTCGGGTCACATATCATAGAAATTCCAGATAATATTTCTTGCCTATATGAGAATTATCTGTATCCTTGTCAACATTAATTCTGTGACAAATTAGTCAATTCTCTGGAGGGCAAATGTAGGCAGTATATTCGGTGAAGGATATTTAAGGACAACCAAACTGATCCAATGCACGGAAGATAGACACAAAATGCTGGAGTAACTCAGCGGGTCAGGCAGCTTCTCTGGAGATAAGGAATGGGTGACGTTTCAGGTCGAGACCCTTCTTCAGACTGCGAAGCAGGGGAGAGGCAGAGTCTAGAGATATGGAAGGGTAAGGCGTGAAAACGACGGATCAAAGCAAATGCTGGTAATGAAATGTTGAATGGTTCATTGTTAGCTGAGGGGAAGGTGACAAGGAAGCGTACATTCAGAAACATTAATCAGGAGGACAGTGAAACTAATCAGTGGGGGAGAGACAGAGAGGGAGAGAGAGGGGGAAAGCAAAAGTTATTTGATATTAGAGAAATCAATATTCATACCACTGGGTTGTAAGCTGCCCAAGCGAAATAAGAGGTGCTATTCCTCCAATTTGTGTTGGGCCTCACACTGACAGTGGTGGAGGCCCAGGACAGAAAGGGCAGTGTGGGAGTGGGAGGGGGAGTTTTAGCAAAGTGTTTAGCAAACGGGAGATCACGTAGGCCTAGGGTCAATGCACAGACCAACTCACCAAGTCTTGTCAGCTAGTGGGCAAGGCGGCTCCATCTGTCAAGAACCTAGTTGGGGGTAGGGTGGTCGGTGGGGTTGGAGGGTCGAGGTCGCGACCACGGGGGAAAATGGGGGAGGACTGGCCCACTGTTGTGCCTTCCACCACAGTGATGGATGTTTGTGTACATTTCTGTGGCGTATTGTGTGTTCGTTTTGTTGTACCACTGCTGGCAAATTCCTTTCACTTGCACTTAATGTGCACTTAAAACTTGACGACCAGATATTGTGGGGTGGTGTCGTGTAATGATGTTCCACGGTATGTTGGAGTTCTCCTGCTTGCCATGAAGAGTTTGCTAGGAGTTGGCAGAGCTTTTTAATCCAAAGATTCACATATATAGAGTGGCTTTATTGATGAAACCGAACACAGGGTTGCAATCAGGGCTTGGTATGGATCAATAAAAAACGGGGGGGGGGGGGGGGGTGACTGGGGGTCTTGATAGAGGTGAGGAGGCTAATAGAAGTTCTGGAGCCTGGGACTAGTTAATGAGGGAACATAGAAACATAGAAACATAGAAATTAGGTGCAGGAGTAGGCCATTCAGCCCTTCGAGCCTGCACCGCCATTCAATATGATCATGGCTGATCATCCAACTCAGTATCCCGTACCTGCCTTCTCGCCATACCCTCCGATCCCCTTAGCCACAAGGGCCACATCCAACTCACTCTTAAATATAGCCAATGAACTGGCCTCAACTACCCTCTGTGGCAGAGAGTTCCAGAGACTCACCACTCTCTGTGTGAAAAAAGTCTTTCTCATCTCGGTCTTAAAGGATTTCCCCCTTATCCTTAAGCTGTGACCCCTTGTCCTGGATTTCCCCAACATCGGGAACAATCTTCCTGCATCTAGCAAGGAACACAGGAGGCCAGACTTGGGGACAGGCAGCCCATGGGGTTATGAGGACGGAGGAGGTCACCAAGATTGGGGGACATTGCAGTCTGAAGGAGGGTCTCGACCCGAAACGTCACCTATTCATTTTCTCCAGAGACGCTGCCTGACCCGCTGAGCTACTCCAGCTTTTTGTGTCTATCTTTGGTTTAAAGCAGCATCTGCAGTTCCTTCCTACACACCAGTAAAAGGGTGATGATTGAGGAGTGGGGGGTGGGGGGAATGGGGGAGGAGGGGCTTCATCGGTTATTTGAACGACCGGCCTCTCGGGGAGAGAGGTGGCAGGGTGGGAGAGGAGGGCAAGAGAGAAGAGACCGGGTGCACAAGAGGATGGGGTGAGCAGAGAGGCGAGAGGATGGGGTGAGCAGAGAGGCGAGATGCCTCCCAGACATTGGGTGGCACCCGTCTTGCTGAAAGAAGGTCTGGACTGCGAAGAGGAAGGGTGTAGCATGGGGAAGATCTGCATTCTCAAACCTGGACCACTACAACCATTTGCTGCCCAGCCATCTCCAAGCACCTCCTGTCAGCGAGTGAGTATCAGCCCTCCCCCTCTCTCGTTGTAGAGTTACCTGCCAGTGTTACGAGCCGGCGATAGGACAGTTTGATGAACCTTCCTTGGGCAACTTAATGAATGAATGGATTTTAAACCATCTCGCACAGGCTCAGAAGGTGTCGGAGCCTGAAAGAGAGGGAGAGAGAGGCAGAGACAGGAGGGAGCTTAATACACACACCTCAAGTCTCTCTCAGTCCGAACCATCTCTCTATGAGCTGCTCGCTCCCGGCAATCTCCGTGCAGGCGGACCCCGGCTATGGACAAGGCGCCAGCAGCCAGGGACCACAGTATGTTGAAGCGGCCGCGACGTGTTGTCTTCCATCCTGTCTTTTGTGATCACTGTTTTAAACAGCCAGCCAGCCAGCCACCCAGCGTGCGTTAATGCTGCATGAGGCGCAATGTGAAGATGTTTCTGTTTTGCTGGGGGGGGGGGGGGGGGGTCGGCAACAGCTTTGTGGGGTGGCTGGAGGTTGGGGTTGATGGAGCTGCTGGTCCGACCGGACCCGCTCCCCTTTGCTGTGGGGATGGCGGTGAATTGGAGGGGGTGGGGGGTTGTTGGAGGGGGCACATCACACACCACCCAACTGGGTGGGCTGTCGCCGAGGGAGGCGGCAGTCAGTGTGCGAGGCGAGGCTGCACTGCTGGACATTGGAGGGGCTTCAGGGAAGAGCTACTGCCGAGTGAAGTTTAAGGTCCACCCGAGGGGGGCTGGAAGCGAGGAGCGCAGATTGGGGAGGGAGAGAGTGAGGGGGGAGAGTAAAGAGGGCAGAGTGCGGAGGGAGAGACCGAGGAGTGGGACATAATGAGGAAGGAGAGTGAGGAGGAAAAATCAGAAATACAGAGGGGAGAGTGGACGAGGAGGGAGAGCGGGGAGGAGCGAGTGGGGGGGGGGGGGGTGAGGAAGGGGAGTGAGGAGGGAGGGGGAGGAGAGAAAGTGAGGAGGGAGTGAGAGTGGGGAGGGAGAATGAGGAGAGGGGGGTGAGGAAAGAGAGGGGGCGAGGGAGAGGGAGAGAGAGTAGGGGGTGAGTAGAGAGAGTGAGGGGGAGAGTGAGCTGAGGAGGGATAGAGAGGGGAGAGGGTGGGAGTGAGGAGCGGGAGTTAGGGGGAGAGTGAAGGGGGGGAGAGGGGAGTGAGGCGAGCTAAGGCAGGTCGGGTTCCGAGGGGCAGGGCAGGGCGTGCTGCGCCGGGGGGGAGCGGAGAATTGCAGCAGAAATGGGAGTATAGGGAGGGCTGTCTGGGATTCTGCAGCAGTCCCGAACACTCGCTGTCTTTGTTGTGGCTCGGCTGCAGCGCGCCTCCCGGACAATGTTTTGCGCGATTCATGTCATTCCTGCAGATGTTGCTGCAGGTGACTGGAGACTTGGTCCAGGGTCCAGGGTCCAGGGTCCAGGGTCCAGGGTCCAGGGTCCAGGGTCCAGGGTCCAGGGTCCAGGGTCCGGGTCCGGGGTCCGGGGTCCAGGGTCCGGGGTCCAGGGTCCAGGGTCCAGGGTCCGGGGTCCAGGGTCCAGGGTCCGGGGTCCAGGGTCCAGGGTCCAGGGTCCAGGGTCCAGGGTCCAGGGTCCAGGGTCCAGGGTGCCACGGGCTGGCTCACTGCCCGCTCAACTCTTGCAGCCTCAGCCAGCGAACCAAGACCACCCTTACAGTGCGTCCCCGTGTGAGAGAGTTTGAACGTGACACTGTGTGTGTGTGTGTGTGTGTGTGTGTGTGTGTGTGTGTGTGTCTCCGTGTGTGTGTGTGTGTCTCCGTGTGTGTGTGTGTATCTGTGTGTGTGTGTGTGTGTGTGTGTGTGTGTCTCCGTGTGTATCTGTGTGTCTCCGTGTGTATCTGTGTGTCTCCGTGTGTGTGTGAGTGTGTGTGGTGTGAGTGTGTGTGTGTGTGTCTCCGTGTGTGTGTGTGTCTCCGTGTGTGTGTGTGTCTCCGTGTGTGTGTGAGTGTGTCTGTGTGTCTCCGTGTGTGTGTGTGTGTGTCTCCGTGTGTGTATCTGTGTGTGTGTGTGTCTCCGTGTGTGTATCTGTGTGTCTCCGTGTGTGTGTGTATCTGTGTGTGTGTGTGTGTGTGTGTGTGTATCTGTGTGTCTCCGTGTGTGTATCTGTGTGTGTGTGTGTGTGTATTTGTGTGTCTCCGTGTGTGTGTGTGTGTGTCTCCGTGTGTGTGAGTGTGTATCTGTGTGTCTCCGTGTGTGTGTGTGTGTGTGTGTGTGTGTGTGTGTGTATCTGTGGCCATGTCTCTGAATCCCTTTGTCTATGTGTGTGGGTCTGTGCGAGTGTGTGTGAACGAGTGCATCTGTGTGTGTGAATATATGTCAGCGTGAGTGTGTTTGTACACTTGTATGAGTGTGCCTGTGTGCGAGAATGAGTGTGTGTAAATGTGTGTGTGAATGTGCGTGTCTGCATGTTAATGCGTGTGTCTGTGTGAATGTGAGTGTGTCTGTATCTGTGCGAATCAGAGTACCAGTGTGAATGAGAGTATCTGTGCTTGTGAATGAGTCCGTGTCAATGAGTGTGCTGTGTGGCTGTGTGAATGTGTGTGTTTGAATGAATGTGTATGTGAATGAGTGTCTGTGTCAATATACAATAGACAATAGGTGCAGGAGTAGGGTTCGATCCTGACCTCAGGTGCTGTCTATGTGGAGTTTGCACGTTCTCCCTGTAACCATGTGGGTATCCTCCGACAATAGACAACAGACAATAGGTGCAGGAGTAGGCCATTCAGCCCTTCGAGACAGCACCGCCATTCAATGTGATCATGGCTGATCATCCCCAATCAATACCCCGTTCCTGCCTTCTCCCCATACCTCCCGACTCCGCTATCTTTAAGAGCCCTATCTAGCTCTCTCTTGAAAGCATCCAGCGAACCTGCCTCCATCGCCCTCTGAGGCAGATAATTCAGTGTGAATTGAGTGTGTGCGTGTGTCTGTGTGAATGAGTGTGTGTGTGTGTGAATGAATGAGTGTATGTCTGTGTGAATGAGTGTGTGTGTGAATGAGTGTGTGTGTGAATGAGTGTGTGTGTGAATGAGTGTGTGTGTGTGAATGAGTGTGTGTGTGTGTGTCTGTGAGTGTATGTCTGTGTGAATGAGTGTGTGAGTGTGTGTGTGTGTGTGTGTGTGTGTGTGTGTGAGTGTATGTCTGTGTGAGTGTGTGTCTGTGAGTGTATGTCTGTGTGAATGAGTGTGTGTGAGTGTATGTCTGTGTGTGTGTGTGTGTGTGTGTGTGAGTGGGTCTATCTGTGTGGATGACTGATGTCCTTGCTGTGTTGAAGCCCCTGCTCGGGAGAGGATTATTTCTGGCCACCAGCTACGATTGCATAACTTGGACTTGGCTTCCGTTTGCCTGCCGTTTGTTGCACTTCCTTTCAACAGTGAGGACTGAAATAGCCTCTTACCCAGCGTGGGTTGCTGTGTCGGGCTGGGGTGGGGGGAGCAGTGCTGAGGGGAAGGGCTCCTTTCCCTCTCGTACAGAGGTAGTGGCATTTGCTAAGGTGCAATTATTAATCTGTAGCAGAGGTGAGGACAGTAGTTTGTCTCCACTGCTCATCCCAACCATTTGGGGGAGGAGGTGTGATGGGACCCAGTGCTGCCTGAACTCCCCGCTCTCACTACCTCTGCAGACTCTTTGCTGCATAGGAAATAGTCGGCAACTGGCCGTTCAAAAAGATCATGGCTGATCTTTTACCTGAGAACCACTTTCCACCACTAATCCCTGAATCGCCCCTAAAACAATCTAGTATCGACAAATCAGCAAATGTTGCTGCCTTGGATATGTTCAATGTCCCAGCCTGTCCACTCCTCTTCTACAGATTCACTTTGTCAAGGTGAGAAAATGTCTTTGCATGTCCGTCTTGGTAGATCCCTTGTCCCAACACGCCAACGGGGTGGGAGATTGCAACCTCCACCCTGTTTCGATGAATGCAATCAACCTGGTGTGCACAAACGGAAGATCCAACAGAACGAGTAGTCTGACAACTTTAGGCTGTCCCCGTCACACGCAAGAAGAAGAGGAACACCCCAACCGGGGTAAACACATCCCAGCATTTGCCCTGTCAACGTCCATGAGATTATTCGACACAGAATGCTGGAGTAACTCAGCGGGTCGGGCAGCATCTCTGGAGAAAGGGAATAGGTGACATTTCGGGTCGAGACCCTTCTTCAGACTCTGGCCATAAGAATATTGTATGTTTCAACCAGATGATCTCTCATTCTTCTAAATTTTAGATGGTGTAGCCCCCCCCCCACCCCGCCTTCTTAATCTCTCATGGACAATCTCGCATCCCAGGAGTTACTTTGGTGAACCTTTGTTGCAAGCCCTCTATTGCAAGTAAATTCTTCCTTAACTCGGACAACCAGACATAAGTACAGTATTGTGTAGGAAAGAACTACAGATGCTGGTTCAAATTGAAAATAGACACAAAATGCTGGAGAAACTCAGCGGGACAGGCAGCGTCTCTGGAGGGAAGGAATGGGTGACGCTTCGGGTCGAGACCCTTCTTCAGACTGATTCTGCACAGTATTCTTGGGCAGAATCTGAGGGAGAGTTAGCAGCTCAGTGGCTTAGGCCGGGATGGCCGACATCTTGGTGCCCTGGCCTGAAACATCAACAATCCCTTTGCCCCCACAGATGCTGCCAGGCATAATGTAACTGTACACTGTAGGTGGTTGGATTGGAATGGAATGGAATCTTTTATTGTCACATGTGACAAGGCACAGTGAAACTCTTTGCATAGTGGTCACCTAAGGCGCTGGGTTTTGTAATCATGTATTGTGATATGCCTTCTGATCTTTAGTCAGAAGGTAGTTAATTTGTGGAATTCATTGCCACAGAGGGCTGTGGAGGCCAAGTCAGTGGATATGTTTAAGGCAGAGATACTCAATTCTTGATTAGAACGGGTGTCAAGGGTTATGGGGAGAAGGCAGGAAAATGGGATTAGGAGGCAGAGATAAGCCATGATTGAATGACTCGATGGGCCAAATGGCCTAATTCTACTCCTATAATTTGTGAACTTGTAAACTTGTCTCTCTGCTGACTGGTTAGCACACAAAAGCTTCTCACTGTACCACAGTACACCTGACAATAAACTAAACTCACAATGAGTTCCCACAGCACCTTTGTTTTTGCGCCTTTTTCTAGCATCAGCATAATCTTGTGTCTATATTATTCTTGGTGCAGTTTCACCAGGATCCTATGTGGCAGTAATTAAGGTATATTTACATTTGTACTCAAATTCTCTTACAATACACTCCGCATATCATTTAGCGACTAACTACTTGCTGTTCTTAATGAGACCTGGATTTGCATATAAATGTCTAGGTCTGATGGAACTTCAACACCTCGCAGGCTATCACCATTTAAAAATATTTAGCTCTTCCACCAAATGGAATGACCTCCAATTTTTTTCACACTACGTTCCATCTGCTGGCTCTGCCTGTCCAGTTAACCTGCCGTTATCCCCGAGGCATCGCGTCTGCTCCCTCCTCTGCTTCCCCTGCATCGCCTGGCATCGCTTTTTGCAATTCCCTGAGATCTTTGAACTCAGACAATTGGGACTTCTTACACATCCCCGAATTTAATCTTCTCCGCCACTGAATATGTTGCTTTCAATAACCAGGATCTGAAACTCCCATCTTAAACCTCTCCATCTCGTGCCCTCTTACCTCATTTAAAATGCTCCTTAAAAAGCAACCACCATGATAGCAAATGGCTAATGTTGCAGGAGGGAGAAACAACCTTATCATTCTATTGTTGTCTCTATCTGTTTTGCTCTCGATCTCTCCGTCTCTCTTAAGGGCCCGTCCCACTGGAGCGACCTAATCCGCGAGTTTTGGCGAGTTTGCCCTCGACTCGTACTCGCAGCATGGTTGACACGGGGTCGTGGGAGGTCTTCGTAACTCTCCTTCATGCTCGAGAGTGGTCTCCGCGTACTCGAGGCCTCAGCTAGGGCGCGGCGTTTTTTTCAATATGTTAAAAATGCCCGCGAGTAAAAAAAGGTCGCTATGGGAAAAATTGATACTTTTTTTACTCGTAGATTTAGTCGCAGTAGGTCGGCATGTTAGTCGTAGGTAATTGAGGGTAGTTGAGGGTAGTCGTAGATAGTCAGAGTCGAAGGGAGATCGAAGGAGGTCAACTTC
Source organism: Okamejei kenojei (assembly GCA_035221665.1). Taxonomy (NCBI): domain Eukaryota; kingdom Metazoa; phylum Chordata; class Chondrichthyes; order Rajiformes; family Rajidae; genus Okamejei; species Okamejei kenojei. The sequence goes on from CM069162.1 coordinate 23,223,982, forward strand.
ACTCCACTATTTGGTTTCCAATTTTACCGGTTAGTTGAAGCTGGTCTTCAACGTAGTCGAAGGAGGTCTTCAACATGTCATTTTTTCAAACTCTTCTAAACTCGCCAATTAGGTCGCCCAAGTGGGACAGCCCCTTTATTCTCCCCACCTCTTTGTAAGTCTCAATCTATCTCTTTGTCTGGTCGCAGTCCTCATTCTCTCCCAATCTTCCACTTTCTGCATCTCTCTCACTGTCACTCTATCTCCATCTCTCTCACCATATCCACCTTCCCTCTTTCTGTCTCTGTCCCCCGTTCTATTGCTTTGCCTGTCTCTCTCTCACTCTCTCTCTCTCTCTCTGTACCCATCTCTCACTCTAACCTCCAACACTGGTGCTCAGCTCCCTGCTCTACTCCCTGTACAACCCATAATGGTGTGGACAAATACAGCGGCAACTCCACCTTTAAGTTTGCCGATGACATCACTGGTGTTGGCCCGATCAACAACAGAAATGAGACGGGAGTACGGGAAATAAGTCGGAAATTGGCATCACAAGGGTCGTTAATCTGTGGAACTCATTGCCACAGGGGGCTGTGGAGGCCAAGTCAGTGGATGTTTTTAAGGCAGAGATAGACATGTCCATGATTGAATGGCGGAGTGGACTCGATGGGCCGAATGGCCTAATTCTACTCCAGGAACTTGAACAATTTCAGAACAACAACCTAGTCCTTCATGTCAGCAAGATGAAAGAGATGTTTGTTGAGTGAAGGAAGCAAGGGGGGCGGTGAATACAAGCCTGTCCTCTTCAACGGAGTTGCTGCAGAGATGGTTGACAGCTTCAAGTTCACAGCACCTGCAGCCTAACCTGGATCTGCCAAACTGATGGGGTAATCAAGAGAGCGCATCAGCAAATATACTTTCTCAGACGTCTGATGAGATTTGGCACGTCTACAGGGATTCTCTCAAACGTCTACAAATGCGCAATAGAAAGCATTTTGACGGGATGCATCTCATCTCCTGGTGTGTCAACTGCTCTGCTCTGGACTGCCTGAAGCTGCAGAGAGTTGGCGAACACAGCCCAGTCCATCACTGGCTCTTCACTTCCTTCCATCCACTCCATCTTCAGTCTGAAGAAGGGTCCTGACCCGAAAGGTCACTCACCCTTCATCGGTCTGAAAAAGGGTCCCAAGCTGAAACGTCACCTATTCTTTCTCTCCACAGATGCTGCCTGACCTGCCGAGTTTATGCCTTTATGCCTATCCTCGGTATAAACCAGCATCTACAGCTCCCTTCCACGCAGTACTGTCAAGGATGCTTGTCACCCTGGCCATTCTGTTTACTATCTTATACCTTACAGGAGACTCTGTCTGAAGAAGGATTTCGACCCAAAAAGTCAGCTATTCCTTTTCTCCAATAGTAGATGCCTGACCCGCTGAGTTACTCCAGCAATTTGTGTCCTTATCTTCTGTGAAAATCAGCATCTGCAGTTCCTTTCTACAAAATAAGGATATTCTGGTTCAGTGATATGACTCCAGCACCTAAAGTGTCAATGCTGCTTAGGGGAGCTCAGAAAGATCCCATCCAAGGTACACAAAATGCTGGAGAAACTCAGCGGGTGCAGCAGCATCTATGGAGCGAAGGAGATAGGCAACGTTTCGGGCCGAAACCCGTCTTCAGACTGATAGGTGGTGGGGGGGAGGTGGGGGGGGGGGGGGGGGGGGGGGGGGGGGGGGGGGGGAGAGAAAGGAAAAAGGAGGAGGAGGAGCCCGAGGGCTGAGGGAGAGGTAGGAAGGGGAGGAGGCAGCAAGGGTCAACAGAATTGTGAGAATTCAATGCTCATGCCACAAGATCCCATCCAAGGTGTCCGAAGGAATCCTGGATAATGTATCATGTGATCTCTCCTCTAAGGCACCGGGAGTAACATTCCTTTAATTAAATTGCGTCGAGGAAGGGTGTTCCTGATTCTGAGCACCCACGTGTGGTTTTTAATTCCCTCCTGCAGTTGCTGGAAACTCTGAGGGGCACTTCTCTCTGGAGACTGGTTCCCACCCCCCTCCTCCGCCCACCCTCCCCGCCAACCAGCACCTCCACCCTCCCCTCCCCTCCCCTCCCCTCGCCACCCACCCTCTGGTTCCCAGCCAGCTCCAGCCTGCACTGCTGTGTGCTGCTCCAGTCACTGACATGTTTGGTAGCAGTGAGGCAGCTGTCAGCAGCAGCAGCAGCGGCGGCTGACACACTGGCTGCTCCCACCAGCGGCAGGACCGAGCCTCTCCGCGACTGTTCACTCCCCTCACCACCACAGCGGCCCTTTGTCGGAGGGAAGAGGGATGTGCACAATCTCCAGCTCTCCCTCGCGGGTGTGGGTGGTTGCAGTGAGGAAACGGCCAAGCTCCCAGAGACTCTCGTGATCACTCTCCGCCTGGAGACAATCGATGCAGATATATTTCATGCTACTTAACTTGCCCTGTTTGCTGATGGCTCGGGATTTGTCAACTGCAGCCTCTGAGCGCGGCCTGACATGTGTTTTTGTGTTCCAGCTATTTGTCTTTCTGCCATGCTGTTTGCCTCTGATGCACTGTGACACTTGCTACCCCAGCCCGTGAGCTCCCCCTTGTTCTGAAGCCCTTCCGACGGACCTGCCCTCTTGCTGCCATGCAGTTGTGAACAGCCTTCACCCTCTTGGCAATGCGGAGGTTCTAGCAGCAGAATTAGGCCATTCGGCCCATCGAGTCCACTCGCCATTCAATCATGGCTGATCTACCTTTCCACCGTGACCCTATTCCCCTGGCTTCTCCCCACAACCCCTGGCACCCGTACTAATCAAGCATTTGTCAATCTCCGCCGTACGAATATCCACTGACAGCCTCCGCAGCCTTCTGTGGCAATGAATTCCACAGATTCACCAGAAATTCCTGCTTATCTCCTTTCTAAACGTACGTCCTTTTATTCTGGGGCTATGGCCTCTAGTCCTAGTCTCCATCTAGTGCAAACATCCCCTCCACATTCGCTCTCTCCAGGCCTTTCACCATTCACACCTTCCACTACACGATGCAGTTCCTTTGGTCACCGTGCAGTGATGCAGCTTGAAGAGTTGCAGCAGTTTTATGCACCCAGTCCTGCATGCACAATGGTCCTTATCCCACTCAGGCCACCAGATAATAAAGCTCTGGCGATCACCACCCCCTAATGCATGCCTTTTCATTTGCCCTTCCCCTGCACTTGCATTTCGTATTGCACCGAGCTGAGTTTGAGATTAGTTTATTGTCACATGTATCGTTGCACAGTGAAAAATGTTTGTCGCGTGCTAACCAGTCTGCGGGAAGACATGTTTGTAATCGAGCATGTTTGCAATCGATTACAATCGAGCACTTCGCTGCAATACAGCTTCATGGGCTTAGCCCCCAGTGCAGCGCAGTTCAGTGGCAAAGCCCTACCCCCATCTTGTTGCAATGCTGCTCTTTGGGATCTTCCCCTGCAGCCTAAAGCTTGTTCCTCCTCAATACTATATAGTGTGAATGTGGAGAGGATGTTTCCTCTAGTGGGAAAATCTCGGCCCAGAGGTCATAGCCTCAGAATAAAAGGACGTACCTTTAGGAAGGAGATGAAGATGAATTTCTTTAGTCAGAGGGTGGTGAATCTGTGGGATCCATTGCCACAGACTGCTGTGGAGGCCAAGTCAGTGGATAGTTTAAGGCCGAGTTCACAGTTTTAGTTTATTGTCATGTGCACTGAGGTACCGTGAAAAGCTACATGCACAGAGAGAGAGAGATTCTTGATTAGTCTGGGTGTCAGGGGCTATGGGAAGAAGGCAGTACAATGGGAGAGTGATAGATCAACCGTGATTGAATGGCGTAGCAGACTCGAAGGGCAGAATGGCCTCATTCTGCTCCTATCTTATGATTATGACATGTTTTCTCTTGTTATGGGGCAATTCTGAAGGATTAACCCCCAGACTCGCGTGGAATCTCCCCCCGTGTCGCAGTGCGGATCTGAGTTGAGATTCGCCATTGCTGCCATGCGTTTTCCCGGGCTTCCCCCTTTTGCTGCACGCGGCTCCACCAGATGTGCCCTCCAGATGTGCGGGCCGTTCTGAGGGTTGCTGCATTTTTGCTGCCCCAAGGTTGCCTGGTAATCTTCCGTGTGCTGCAGTGCAGCACCAAGGCAGTTCCGTTCACGCTGCGATGCAAGAGCGAGGGATCTTAGCCGTCGCTGCAATGCATCAAGGCTGTTCCCTCACACGACGATGCAGTTCGGTGTTAAAGCGGAGATCGATAGGTTCCCTGGGATTAGTGCAGGTGTCAAAGGTTACGGGGAGAAGGCAGGGTTGTAATGGCAAAAATAGATCCCTCTATCTGTTCTATTAGATCGCACTATTATAGTGGGGGCTCGGTGGTGCAGCGGCAGAGTTGCTGCCTTGCAGCCCCAGAGACCCATGTTCGACCCCGATTACGGGTGCTGTCTGTACGTTCTCCCCATGACCCCGTGGGTCTTCTCTAAGATCTTCGGTTTCGTCCCGCACATACAGGTTTGTAGGTTGATTGGCTTGGCATTACACCCTAGTGTGTGGATAGTGTTAATGCGCGGGGATCGCCGGCCGGTGCGGGCCCAGTGGGCCAAAGGGCCTGTTTCTGCCACTGTTTCTCTAAACTAAACTGAACTGAATCAGCCAGGATCGAACGATGGAGCAGACTCGATGGGCTGAATGGCCTCATTGCACTCCCATGTCTTATCGTCTTATGGTCCAATGTATGACCAATGTGGAATTGAGAAGATTGAGGGGGGATCTCATAGAGACTCACAAAATTCTTAAGGGGTTGGACAGGATAGATGCAGGAAGATTGTTCCCGATGTTGGGGAAGTCCAGGACAAGGGGTCACAGTTTAAGGATAAGGGAGAAGTCTTTTAGGACCGAGATGAGAAAATCGTTTTTCACACAGAGAGTGGTGAATCTGTGGAATTATCAGCCACAGAAGGTAGTTGAGGCCAGTTCGTTGGCCATATTTAAGAGGGAGTTGGATGTGGCCCTTGTGGCTGAAGGGATCAGGGGGTATGGAGAGAAGGCAGGTACAGGATACTGAGTTGGATGATCAGCCATGATCATATTGAATGGCGGTGCAGGCTCGAAGGGCCGAATGGCCTACTCCTGCACCTAATTTCTATGTTTCTATGTTTCTATGACCTCACTGCGATGTGTTTCAGCAGAATGATTCCCTTTGCATCTTGCGGTTCCGATGGACATTTTCCTCCACTGCACCTCCTTCCAGGCATCAGTGATTCGGTTTGTGGCTCGCCCGCAGCCCTCTCATGGGTTTGTTGGTCCTCCATACCTGCGAGCTGTGGATCCCAATGTTTGGCGGTTCAGCAGGTAGCAGGCAGCGCTTCGTCACAGCATTAGTGCAGTCACAGAAATGCCACAGCGCATTCTGCTCTTGGAGTGAACAACAAGGAAATGTATGACAAATAAACAATCTGTTCTGTTCCCTACCTGCTCATGGTTGTCTGATACGGTGCATAAAAGAACAACAGGCATATTTATCACCTTTTAATCGTGGACGGAGGAGTCCTTCTGCCCAGGCAGTCGATGTTGCGACTGACAGCCATGCATTGCTGTAGGCTTTGTGGGATCTGCTCAGGGACCCTGCACTGGGGCATGCGGTGGGGGCAGGGCAGATCTACCAGGGCTGACGGATTCATGTCGGGGGAAGGAAGCAATATCCAGAGGGCATAGGATGAAGGTGAGAGGGGAAGGTTTTAATAGGAACCCGAGGGGCAAATTTTGTGTCACTCCATGGGTAAATGGGCCCAGCTTAGATGGGGCATCTTGGTCAGCATGGACAAGTCGGGCCGAAGGGCCTGTTTCTGTGCTGTATGATTCTATGGCTCTACATGGACAGACTAGAGAAGCTGGGCTGTTCTGGTGGAGGTCGGCAGCTCAGGGGCAGCTCTTTCAGCTTACCTTGCCGCCCATTGGGTGCCCCTCCAGAGCAGGTACGAATCTGATGAGTCGAATGGCCTTCCATACTATAACAATGTTGCGATACCTGTAAGAATGTAAACTGAGCGCAGGGGTGGGGGCTGCTGCCAGGGTTCGTGCTACAACATGCAGCTTTCACACTGCACCCTTGGAATAGTGGAAGACCCAAACCTGCTTCATTGGAGAGTAAATGAGACATACACATGATACGTGGCCACCTTGAGGGGTATTACGAGAGATGAGCGAATGCTTGACAAAGGCGGTTTTGTTTTATACAGGAGGCAGGGAGGGGGGTTTGGGCTGGGAGTTCCAAGGGTTCGGACCCAGGCATTGAAGGTATTGCTGCCTTTGATGGGACAGCGCAAAAAGCCAGGGTCGGCGAAGGGCAAAATCTGTCTCTGTTAATAAAACAATTCAATGCGACTGAGTCAAAGGCTTGGTTTAACTTACCTCCTGTTATTTAACAACCTGAATACCATCACTGCACCATGATTAAATCTTTTACGAGGATTTTGTATCTCAAATGTATTCATTCATGTTGTGTGTGGGTGCTTTAAACTGGGCAAGATAAGTCACCAATTGGGTTTTTATCTCCGAGCTTGTAGTTCACAGGACCTGGTCTTTAGCAAAATGATTTCTTACTGAACACGTTGCTCGTTGATTAAACTGGGGCAAAATTTACAAATCTCAAGTGGTGTTCATTCCAGCTCCAATTATTTTCGGCGGAGCTGTGGAACTTTGCATTGGTTAATTTGCTGTGATCTGCTGTCGTTCTCCCTGATTGTTCCAGAGATTTTGTTTTCTCAGTCCCTTCTGCTTCACTGCACCAAAATTGAAAAAAAAAAAAAAAAACTATTGGGAGGCAATATTCTGAGAAAATGAGCCTCCGACAAACCTGTTCGAAAACAAAAATAGACAAGAAGCTGTGAAACCAGGCAATTAGCTGCTGAGCCTCTGCGAGCATGTCTCATTCTCTCTCTGCATTTATCTCTCCATATTAACCAGAATGTGTGCCAGATTTATCTGTTCCTGCATTGTGTGTGTGTGTGTGTGTGTGTGTGTGCTTGGTTTTTAGTTGGTGTTTATCTTTCTCTCTTTTTCTCTCTGTCTCACTCTATCTCTCCAGCCGTCTATCATAGATCAATTGCACATCTCTTTTATATATTCCTTGCTCCCTGTCTCTCCAGCTGCCACTCTGTCTCTGCCATTCCCTTTCTTCTTCCTCCAGCATCCCTGTTCCCTCCCTCTGTGCCCCCCCCGCCCGGGTCTTTGTCCATGCCCCGGGGTTGCCACTTTCTGAGAGACCCATTTAGAGGACAGTGACCCTCTTGCAGCAACTTCACTTGGTGCATCCACCCGACATAGACACAGGATTGTGTTCCTGTTTTACACTGAGTGCCGCCACAAAGCACATCAAAAAAAAAAAAACATCAAACACCGCCGTGTCATGCCCGTCATTAATATTTCAGACTTATTTGTGTCTGTTTTGGTTGATTCTTGCACCGAGTTTGTGTCTAAACAGAGTGCGCTAATGATGTTATGTGGGAACGAGCTGAGACAATTACTCAACTCGGGGTGAAAGCAGCAACGAGCTCGTCCTCAAGATTGACACCGGATTAAGCACAGAGGCCTCGGTTTGTGCCGTGCTTATTTATCAACACTAAATTTAGCACAGCTTCCTGCAGCATGGCACAGGGGCTCAAGCAGGAGCTGGTACCACAGCATTGAGCAAGTGTTTTAATTACTTCCTTGGGGAACTGTCGAGCTGAGGGTTTTTTAATAGGCCAATTGCTCCCGCCATGGTAGGTCAGCCCTGAGAGTTCATCACTTATTTAACGGTGGGACAAGGCAACGTGGGCTATCGCGCTCACCCACCACCAGGCAGTCACTGACGAGTGGCTGAGGTCCAGGCCAAGCTGCCTTCGTCTCCTGCTGCCAGCCAATGATTTTCAACCCATTTAAAACAAAATGAATTTCTTCAGTCAGAGGGTGGTGAATCTGTGGAGTTCTTTGCCACAGAAGGCTGTGGAGGCAAAGCCAGTGGATATATTTAAGGAAGAGATAGATAGATTCTTGCTTAGTACGGGTGTCAGGGGTTAAGGGGAGAAGGCAGGAGAATGGGGTTCGGAGAGAGAGAGGAGAGAGACGAGAGAGATAGATAGATCAGTCATGATTGAATAGTGGAGTAGACTAGATGGGTCGAATGGCCTAATTCTGCTCCTATCACATGATCTTATGATACACAGACACATAGACGCCATTGACTCTGAAGAAGGGTCTCGACCTGAAACGTCACCTATTCCTTTTCTCCAGAGGTGCTGACTTACTCCAGCTTTTTGTGTCTATCTTCGCAGTAAACCAACATCAGCAGTTCCTTCCTGCGTGAATTTTAACCCATGTTGCATTCTCCGGGTGAGGACTAATGTTGACATTGAATCAAGAGCTTGGTTGTTTCTCTAATTGAAGTGCAAGGTGGCAGAGCCCCTTCTATGAACAGCCACCCCTCCATAATCTGAGGCGAGGCTCCACATCGTTGATCTCACTCCGTGGCAGAGCAAGACTGATGTCTGCAAGGCCTCCTGCTCCTCCTCCTGAGCCTAGCGCGGGCAGGATCGCCAGGCTTTGCTGGGTGAGGTGGGATGGTGTTTGACCTGACCTGGTGGACAGATTTCAACTGAGTGGTGGGAGGGGTTTTGAGGAGCAGAGGGGCAGATATTGATGTTATTGGACCATATTACCCTCAACTTCCAGCTACCATGATCATAATCATGCTTTATTAGCCAAGTATGTTTTGCAACATATGGGGAATTTGCAACCTACAAGGCTATAAACGATTCCTGGCACTAACTCAGATGTTTCAAACTGGTGAGGCGACTTCAGACTCATCATGCTCTGGTTTTCGAGGGATATGGACCAAATGTGGGCAAATGGGACCAGCTTGGTCAGCATGGACCGGTTGGGCCAAAGGGCCTGCTGCCACACCATACGACTCTATGACTCTCTATGACGCTGGGAACTTCGGTAGTTGATGGGATCTGAGGCTTCACCATCCCTTTAGCGGATGTGATGAGTTTCAGGAATGCCATCTATTGGAGCAGGGGCAGTGAGATGGACCTCTCTACCCAGGCTAACGCTCCATCAACATCACGACCTCACCCCGGCCACAACTAGCCCGCACCGTACAGTCCTGGAGGCGTTCAGCCCGCAGCCCCATGGTGAATGTCAGGAGCAGGCAGGTCCGCATCGTGGGCCTGGCACCACCATCGTTAACTCCAGCCTGGGGTAGGCCCAGCACACACCGTCCCTTTCACCACAAATAACGGGATCGACACTTGCTCTGCCAACCGCTGTGCTGACTCTCAGCGATCAAACTCACCCCCACATTGATAAAAGGTGACATTGCTGGCAGGGTGATGGGACTTTGTGTCCCTGCTACACTGTAAAGGCTTGGCATTTCGTGGGGGAGTTTGTATAGACACGTGTGAACCGTAGAATCGTCCACACACAATGAGTGAGTGTTGCCAGCACTCACAGCCCAGAGAAACGAGGCCTCAAAATGCCAAGAGTGGAGTGTACCAGAGGTAGTGGTGAGGGTGTGGGAGTGTCGGGGTGGGGAGTGTCGGGGTGGGGGAGTGTCGGGGTGGGGGTGAGGGTGGAGGAGGGTCAGGGTGGGGGTGAGGGTGGGGGAGTGTCGGGGTGGGGGTGAGGGTGGGGGAGTGTCGGGGGTCGGGAGTGTCGGGGTGGGGGTGAGGGTGGGGAGTGTCGGGGTGGGGGTGAGGGAGTGTTGGAGTGGGGGTGAGTGTCGGGGGTGGGGGTGAGGGTGGGGGAGGGTCAGGGTGAAGGTGAGGGTGGGGGAGTGTCGGGGTGAGGGTGGGGGAGTGTCGGGGTGAGGGTGGGGGAGTGTCGGGTGAGGGTGGGGGAGTGTCGGGGTGAAGGTGGGGGTGAGGGTTGGGGAGTGTCGGGGTGAGGGTGGGGGTGAGGGTTGGGGAGTGTGGGGTGGGGGTGAGGGTGGGGGAGGGTCAGGGTGAGGGTGGGGGAGTGTCGGGGTGGGGTGAGGGTGGGGGAGGGTCAGGGTGAGGGTGGGGGAGTGTCGGGGTGGGGGTGAGGGTGGGGGGAGGGTCAGGGTGAGGGTGGGGGAGTGTCGGGGTGGGGGTGAGGGTGGGGGAGTGTCGGGGTGAGGGTGGGGGAGGGTCAGGGTGAGGGTGGGGGAGTGTCGGGGTGGGGGTGAGGGTGGGGGTGAGGGTGGGGGAGTGTCGGGGTGGGGGTGAGGGTGGGGGAGGGTCAGGGTGGGGGTGGGGGAGTGTCGGGTGAGGGTGGGGTGAGGGTTGGGGAGTGTGGGGTGGGGGTGAGGGTGGGGGAGGGTCAGGGTGAGGGTGGGGGAGTGTGGGGTGGGGGTGAGTGTGGGGGAGGGTCAGGGTGAGGGTGGGGGAGTGTCGAGGTGAGGGTGGGGAGTGTCGGGGTGGGGGTGAGGGTGTGTCAGACTGACAGTGAGGGTGGGGTGAGAGTGTGCAGGGTGATAGTGAGTGTGGGGTGTGTAATGTTCGGGGGGGGGGGTGTGTAATGTTCGGGGCGTGGGGTGTATCAACGTGACGGTGGTGTCTGTGAGGTGTATCAATGTGACAGTGGGGGGTAAATATTCTGTCAGGTATTGCTGTAGTGAAGACAATGAGATGTCGAGTGTCAGTGAGACCTGAAGGATATTCACAATGTCCGATTAAGTAGAGCATATCCTCAATACTGCCGGCGGTGTCCCAGGGCACACAATTATGACTGTGAACGGTGCTCTTTTGATCATCAGTACTTGTCTGAGGCTATTAATTGTGTGCAGTTATGACTGGAGTGTTTGCTTTCTATAAGTGCGGTGCAGTGGCATAGCAGTGACATCTGCTGTCTTGTGGCCCTGCACTGGGACTTCACCCGGACCTACGACGCTGTGTGGACTTTCACCTCCTCCCGATGTCTCAGTCTCAGCGATGTGCTGGCTGGCAGGTTAATTGGGCAGCGTAACTAGGCGGGCGGTTCGAGAGTCGGGGATTTAATGGGCTGATGATGTTGTTCTGCCAGCCAGCATTGGAAGGGCTCCTCCTTTACTTCTGGCTTCAGAGATGCAGCGCGGAAACAGGCCCTTCAGCCCACTGAGTCCGCTCCTACCGGCGATCACCCCGTACACTGGCATTGACCTACACGCACTAGGGACAATTTACAATTTTCACCAAATGAAATTAACCTACAAACCTGTCCATCTTTGGAGCGTGGGAGGAAAGCCGGAGAAAACCCACATGTTCTCCGCGGGGAGATTGTAGAAACTGCGCCCAGACAGCCCCCGCAGTCAGGATCAAACCCGGGCCTCTGGCAGCTCGACCGCTCGCCACCGTTCCGCCCTCCAAGGAAGATAACAAGTACTTGTTGGTTTAGTTGGTTTGTTTAGTATATTATTGTCACGTGTACCAAGGTAGTGAACAGACGCAGGATAATGGATACGATGTTTAGTGCAAGACAAGGTTTAGTCAAGTCCATTTGAAGATAGCTCGTAAGTCTACTCTGAGGTCTGTGGTAGGTTTGCACCACTCACTAGTTCCATGCATCCTAGCCCAGTGGTAGAGTTGCTGCCTCACAGCGCCAGAGACCCAGGTTCGATCCTGGCTACGGCTGCTGTCTGTGTGGAGTTTGTACGTTCTCCCCGTGACCTGCGGGGGTTCACTCTGAGACCTTCGCTTTCCTCCCGCTCCAGAGAGGTAAAGGTTTACAGGTTTATAGGCTTGGTATAAATGTAAATGTGGCGACAGTGTGCGGGGGTCGCTGGTCGGCGCGGACTCGGTGGGCCGAAGGGCCTGTTTCCACGCTGTATCATTAAACTAAACTAAATTAAAATCTGGGATTTAAACAAGGTGGCTAGCAAGCTCGAGAGAAAGCAAAACCTAGAAAGATGACGGTTCTTCCCTATAATCCATAACAACAGCTAACGACCGCCAATAAAACTGGGCGTCTGATTGCAAACGTATGAGAAAAGTCATATATACACCAGTGTTTGCACACCGTGAAGCTGTCGCGAAGCCAGTGAAATATTTGGCAGTCTTGTCACGGTCCCGGGGCCGTCATTTTGCTCTTTTTAGTCAATTGTGGTATACGTGTCCCCACTCTGCCACTGACATTCTGTCAGTCGAGAAGAAAGAGAGATATTTCCAAATGTCAAAGCCAGATCAGGCGTGTTAAAGTAAAAATAGAAAAACAGAGAAAGAAATGAAATAAGCCAAAGCTTGGTGTTGGTATAATACTGTTGTATAAGTCTTAAGAAGGATTCCAGATTGATTCACCTACGTGGCAGGTGTCTGGATTGTGATGGGGTACTCCTCTTGCCCCGTTGAAAGCAGTTCCATTAATATATAGGATGCTCAGCGCTATCTAGGGCAGAGGAGCCAAGCGGCTTGGCACTGAATCCGTTGCCCGGAGAATTTATTGCCTCCCTCAGCTGCTTGGTGTGCATGCTGTTTACAAGAAGCACTTGTTGTAATCGATGATAGCTTCTTCCACTCTTGTCTCCTAAATCTGCCGCGTCTGCCACCTTGAGGTGCAAGGGTAGCAGGCGCACAGAACACTCTCGTCCCGCAGGTGCCCCTGTGGCTCATGCACCCCCCTGACGAGCACGTACATGGGCATTTCATTCCACCCCCACTGGGTCTAAATCCTGGAACTCCCACCCTATCACCACTGTGGGAAGACCTTCCCCAGGTTGCCGGGCTTGGAGAGCTGCCATTGTAGCTGGGGGTGGCTCCTCATACCCTCGGGTAGGATATTGAGCAGCGGGCTGCAACCTCTCCTCCTTGCCAGCAGCTGCTTCACCCAGCGATTGCATGAAAGAAATGTGTGGTGAATTTCTTTGAAGCGCCTTGTCTGTTTCTGCACATGCAAATGTAACAGCTGTTTTGGGGAATAGCAAGATTTTTTTATTTCATCCGAGAAATGATGGAATGAATGTTGTCTACATGAGGTGTACCACGGTGTTCTTAATTCATCGGAGACATGCTTATCCCTGTGTCAGTGGGAGGTCACTGCTCCAAGTCTAGCTTCTTCCATCTTCCATGTTTCAAATGTTGACATTGCTGTCATCGTCCGTCCTGAAAAGGACGCTGACCCACGAGGGACACCCTGTGTAAAACCACGAGAGGAACAGATCGGGCAGATGCACAGAATCTCTTGCCCAGAGTAGGTGAATCGAGGGCCAGAGGACATACTGTAGGTTTCAAATGAAGGGGGAAAGATTTAATGGGAAGCCGGGGGGTAACTTTTTAACACAAAGGGTGGTGGGTGCATGGAACGAGCTGCAAGACGAGGTAGTTGATGTAGGGACTATCCCAATGTTTACGAAAGATTTAGACAGGTACATGGATAGGACACATTTGGTGGGATATTGGCCAAATGCAGGCAGGTGGGACTAGTGTGGTTGGGAGATGTTGGCCGGTGTGGGCAAGTTGGGCTGAAGGGCCTGTTTCCACGCTGTGTGACCCCATGACTCTATGATGCTGCTCCTTTGGAGACGCAGTTTCTCAATTGAGACGTTAACCTGAGGCTGGGTCCGCTCTCACAGGTGGACCTGAAAGATGCACAGCCGGGTGTCCTGGCCAACAGCCATCCCACAAACAGCATCAACGAGAAACTGGTTCTCGGGTTTAGTTTAGTTTACTTTAGAGATACAGCACGGAAACAGGCCCTTCGGCCCACCGCATCCGCGCCGACCAGCGATGCCCGTACACGAGCACTGTCCTACACACACTGGGGACAATTTACAATTTTTACCAAAATCAATTAACCTTCAAACCTGCACATCTTTGGAGTGTGACAATAGACAATAGGTGCAGGAGCAGGCCATTCGGCCCTTCGAGCCAGCACCGCCATTCAATGTGATCATGGCTGATCATCCCCAATCAGTACCCCGTTCCTGCCTTCTCCCCATATCCCCTGACTCTGCTATTTTTAAAAGCCCTATCTTGCTCGCTCTGGAAAGCATCCAGAGAACCTGCCTCCACCGCCCTCTGAGGCAGAGAATTCCACAGACTCACCACTCTCTGTGAGAAAAAGCGTTTCCTCGTCTCCGTTCTAAATAAGGCTTACTCCTTATTCTTAAACTGTGGGAGGAAACCGAAGCACCCAGAGAAAACCCGCGCGGTCACGGGGAGAACGTGCAAACTCCGTGCAGACAACGCCTGTAGCAGTCGGGGCAGTGCGTGGGCCTCTGGCGCTGTGAGGCAGCAACTCTACTGCTGCCTCACCGTGCTGCCCTTTGTCACATTACAGTTGGTGGGGCGCTGACTGTGTGCGGCATCCCAGTAGTAACGGGCTTTGGGACAAGCCGAGGTCCCACAGAAACAAGGGCCCTTCCTCTCCCCCCAAATGTGCACCTGGGTGCGCACCTGTGATCACTGCACCACCTAGCTGTAGCAATAGAGTATGGCCCTGCAGAGTCAGTCTGCTCCGAACTGAGCCCAAAGCAATAAGCCAAGCTGCTGCTGGGGCCCCACCCACCCCACCAGACCACATTCACTTTCCCCCTTCCAGGCCCTTCCTCGGATTCGCACCAGCCAGTGATGGAGTTTCAACTCCTTGTAGATGGGAAGTTGGGAATGGGTTCCGGGAAGCTGGCTCTCTATTACCTGCTGACTCCTGACCTGTATTATCTGCTGACTGAACACAGAACGAACTGTCCAACACAGGGACTGGCCCTTCAGCCCACATTGTATGTGCCTGCCTGCATGTAACCCACACCCCTGCATTCCTGCATATCCATACGCTTATCCAAAAGTCACTCAAAGGTCACTGTCGTGTCTTCCTCCAGAGCCACCACTGGCAGTGCGTTCCAGGCACCCACCACTCTCTGTAAAACACCTGCCCTGCACATCCACTAAACTTAGCTCCTCTCACCTTAACGTTTTTGACATCTTCACCCTAAGAAAAAGGTTCTGACTCTCTACCCTATCTATGCCTCTCTTCATTTCACATAGTTGTGAGATAGTTTCGAGATACAGCATAGAAATAAGTCCTTTGCCCACAGAGTCCACACCGACCATCGATCATCGGTGCACTGGTTCTATGTTAACCCAGTTTCACATCCTGCACACAAGGGGCAACTTACTGAAGTAAATTAACCGACAAACCTGTGCATCTTTGGAATGTGGGAGGAAACCAGAGCTCCTGGAGGAAACCCACGAGGTCACAGGGAGAACGTACAAACTCCACAAAGACAGCACCTATAGTCAGCATCTAAACTGGGTCTCTGGGGCTGCAGGGCACAACTCTACCGCTGTGCTGCCCTATCTTCCAGTATGCTTGTATCAGGTCTGCTCCCAGGAACAGCCACCTGCTGGAGTAGCAGGTGACCATTGACGTTCTCTGCGACAGAAAAGGACTTTGGGGCAAGGGTTAAGAGAGAAGATTAATGCAGATCACATCAGCTGGATGGCATAGGCAAAATGGGCTGAGTGGCCTCCACCCACACTTGGTGAGTTCTTGCTTGATGAGTTCTATTCAGGGAGCCTCCTTGTGTCTGGTTGTGATTTATGGTGGGATGTTTGAAGAAGATTGCAAAGCAGTGGCGGATTTGAGGACTTTGATTGCTGTAGAATGGATGGTTGCTCTACAAGACAGGAGCGAGGTCGTCGTGTCTGGGTCGATGGTTGGGGCGGATCTGTTAACTTGCAAGACTGACGCCTTTTGATATTTTGCGTGAACAGTCAGATCCACGAGGCTGCGACACGAGCCTGTGTGACAGGTCGGGCTCCGAGCAGGCGGGCGGGCGAAGCTCAAGCTCCCGTTGGGCGAGGATGAAAGGATCAAATAGAATAAAGGATTCCCACTGATTGTCTCCTGGGTTCATGTTGAAACAATGAGCAGGAAGGATAAAGTGCAGCTTTCAAACATCACCCAGAGCTAACAGACCAGCGAAAGACTGGATCATCAAGGTAACGGCAAGGGAATGGCACTGATCACGTTAGACAGGCAGTCACAGCAGTGCAAGCAATGACTGTAACAGCCTCAAGACCACAAGCCACATTTCCATTCCTCTGTATCCATCATCCCCTTTCCCTTTATTCTTTCTTTCCTCTATTCAATTTTATTTTACCTTTGCTTTCCCCGTCCCTCGACTTACCCCAGTGCTCTTTCAACCCCCCCCACCATTTTCCTTTCTAAATTCTCTTCACATCTTCCCTCACCCTGCACCTTCCCTTTAGACCTTCCTATCTTCCCTCCAACCCATCTCTCTCTTTACCCTTGTTGCGTTTTAGCCCTCACTTCTCATAGAATCATAGAGTCTTACAGCGTGGAAACAGGCCCTTTGGCCCACACTGGCCATCATGCCCCATCTACACTCGTCCCACCCACCTGCGTTTAGCTTATAAACCCTCTAAACCTGTCCCATCCATATACCTATCTAAAAGTTTCTTAAACGTTGCGATAGTACCTGCCTCAACTACACCACTGGCAGCTCGCTCCATACACCCACCACCCTCTGTGTGAAAAGGTTGCCCCTCAGATCCTTAGTAAATCGTTCCCCCCCACCTTAAACCAATGACCTCTGGTTCTTGATTCCCCTACTGTGGGCAAGAGACTCTACCTGATCTATTCTTTGTTTCTTTATTTGGGCCCTTCCCTCTCGAGCATTCCCTGTCTCTCGCTCCCTGTTTAATTCTATCCCTCTCCTCCCTCCGTGTAGCTTCTCTCCCTCTCACTCTCACTTTCCCCCCTGAGTCTTATCTCCTGCTCCCACCCAGTCGCTGCACTGTTATCCGTGCTCACTCGCAACCTTTTCCTGGAAAATAGCTTCAGGCAAAGTCAGACGAAAAAAGACATTTTCAAATCTGGTTTGGCAAAAATGAAAGGAAGTGAGTAAGTCACTGTAATTCAATAAGCAGTAACTAAATAAACAATATCGGCTGGTAAGAGGCATATAAATAGGCTTGGCAGGATGCGCTGGCAGCTCGCAGGGCATCGGGCCAGACCAGGTGTTGTGCAGGGCGAATGCAAATGTGCGGAGAGCACAAAGGCACTGTTCCCCCAGCAGAAGGTTGCCCAGCTTGAGAGCCAACTGGACGCTCTCCACTGCAAGAAAGCATTCTGCAGCAGATGTTCCACAGGGGGCTGGAAACAGGCAGTAGGGAGCATCGAAACCGAGTGGGAGGGGAGGGAAGAAAGGGAATGCCTGGGAGCATTGAATCGGTACCAGAGCTGGGGTCCAAAAGGCTGGCAGAGGGAGTGTGTGGAAAGGACCGGCCCGATGCAGGCTTATACCGAAGCTAGACATGAAGTGCTGGAGCAACTCAGCGGGTCAAGCATCATCTCTGGGATTTTACAGATATCCCGCGCGGAAACATGCGAGCACACAGCGATCCCCTAACACTAACACTACCCTGCAAGCACTGGGGACAATTTACAATTTTACCAAGCCTATTAGTCTACAAACCCGAACGTCATTTGAGTGTAGGTGAAAACCAGAGCACCCGGAACCCACGCGGTCACGGGGAGAACGTACAGACTCCGTACAGACAGCATCCGCAGTCAGGATCAAACCCGGGTCACGGGCGCGGTAAGGCAGCAGCTCTACTGCTAGGCACTGTACCCCACCCAGAGAAAAGGAGCAGGTGACGATTTGGGTTGGAACCTGACGTTTCGGGTCAGAAGTCTGAAGAAGTGAAAGTAGAGGGTGGGGTATGGAGGAAAAGACCAGAGGAAGGCAGTAAAAATGGCCGAGGGAAGCAGCCACTAGGCACCGTCGGGGTTAATAGCTGACTGGGTGGGGAGCCTTGCCCACATCAGCGTGGAGTCTCAGCTGACATTGGCCTCAGGCTGGTGGAAAGCGGCTCCCCCAGGGATGCTGGCTCCTAGGTCAATGTCAGCCGTCAGCTGGGCGTAAAGCCAGCGCTCTGTTTGCAAGGGGACTAGCGGCCCAATTTCCTGGCCAATGCCTATTGCTGACGCCATAACTAGGGACTATCTATCTTATTATAACATTGCTCTTTTGTTGGATCTTGCTGTTCAAGCATCAAGTGCCACGATTCCCACAATAGAAAGCATATTTTGTGTAAGGTGCCTGGGGTTCTTCTAAAGAAGATGAAGTTGCGATAGAAACACAAGGACTTCTGTTCTTTTGGTAGACAAAAATGCTGGAGAAACTCAGCGGGTGAGGCAGCATCTGTGATCCATAGATGCTGCTGAGTTTCTCCAGCATTTTTGTCTACCTTCGATTTTCCAGCATCTGCAGTTCCTTCTTAAACAACAGACTTCTGTTCTTTTATTCACTTGCCATATTGAATCAACTTTAAAACAAATCTATTGTGCTATTGGCGGCTTTTATTGACTTCCTCGGCTCTATAGATGAATCCAGTCTGTTTAGGAATACTCTGGAAGCTGAGAGTCGATGAAGCAAGGACCTCGATCCAGGGCAAAATCCATATCCATATTTTGTTTGAAGCTTACTGTGGTTAAAATGGAAGGGACACATCTTGAGCTAAACACAGACCAAATGGGTGGGGTTGGGAGAAAGGGTGAGATAGGGATGGTCAAAGGGATGTGTACAAAAGAGGTTGATGGACAAGGTTTGGCACAGTGGCGCAGCGGTAGAGTTGCTGACTTACAGCGCCACAGATCCTGACTACGGGTGCTGCCCTGTACCGTGTTTGGATGCTCTCCCTGTGACCACGTGGGTTTGCTCCGGGTGCTCTGGTTTCCTCCCACACCCCAGAAAAGTACAGGGTTGTAGGTTGTGGGACCTGTCCCACTGTACGAGGTAATTCAAGAGCTCTCCCGAGTTTAAAAAAAAAATCAAACTCGTAGCAAGTACATAGAATGTACGTAGCGGCTACGTCGGAGCTCGTGGATGTCTCGTAGCGGCTCGTAACGTTAACGGCAGGGGCTCGGGAAACGCGGTAACTCGCAAAGTCTTTCCGGCACTGTGAAAAATGTCCACGACAGCCCCAAGTACCTACGGACGGCTATTGCCGTAATTCTCTGAGTTTGAATCGGGGGAAACTCGGGAGAACTCTTGAATTACCGCGTACAGTGGGACAGGCCCTTTAGCCGGTTTTATTAAGTTGTAAAAAAAATGTCCCTGGTGTGTAGGATAGTGCTAGTGTCTGGGGTGATCGCTGGTTGGCGCAGACTCGGTGGGCTGTAGGGCCTGTTTCCACACTTTATCTCTAAAGTCTAATGTTTGAGGGGTGATGAGGAATTGGTGTGTGTAGCCAGAGTGGATGTGGTGCGGGACAGGATGTGAACACAATTATCCACTCTATACTCTCTCTGAAATCTGAAATCCTCAGGCCTCTCCCCAGTTATATTGGGCGAACAGAATTTGGCTTCGAGAACTCCCTTCCCTTGACCTCTCTATCCTTATCTCTCTCCTTAAGCTTGCTCCTTAACACTTACCCCTCTTCCACCAGCCTTTAAGTACCAATCCCAAAATCTCTTGTGGGACTTGTAGCCCATTTTTCACTCACTAACGTTCTTGCGAAGCAGCTTGAGAGATTTTACTCTTTTAAAGATGCCGTAGGAATGCAAGTTGTGGCTATAATCGAGTTGGAGGATGAGGGAATCTGATGCAATTCAGCTCAGAAAGCTTTGAGAATCATCTGTTCTATCGTTACTTCTTTATGGGACATTATATGTTTATGGTTCAATACCAGAAGGTTTTGGGGCAATCTGAATATCAGCGATATTTAAGCTGGGCGAGTCATGGAGTGTAACTGAATGGTGGGGCCTTTATGGCCAAGACCAGACTAGAACATTCAAAAAAAGTTGGACTTGAAGGCTACAAGATGGCCCCTAAAATGTGGCGACTCAGTGCGGTCCGATATCAGCTTTATATCGCTGATATTCAGATTGCCCCAAAGCCCTCTGCTATTGAACCATAAACATCAACATATAATGTCCCTTTAAGAAGTATCTTACACTCTTGCAGTTTAGTTTAGTTTATAATAGTTTAGTTGATTATTGTTACGTGTACCAAGGTAAAGTGAAAAGCTTTTGAGTGCACGCTCTCCAATTAAGAAGAGACTATTATACATTATTATAAGACAATTAACCCATACACAGTGCGCAGATAGAGGATAAAGAGTAGAATACTTAGCACAAGGTACAACCTTGAAGTCTGATTAAAGATAGCTCAGACTCAGTCTGACTGTGCCTAATGTACAATAGGACTGTCACAGAACTGTATGCAAAATATGAATGCCACTGTACTTAGGTACAAGTGGCAATAAAGTGCCATTGATCCAGTGCAGACTGCGGAACAATGAGTGCAGAGGATTTAAATCTATGCATTTCAAGTTCACCCAAACCTTGGCTTTGTGCATTGTCATTGTTTCACATATGAGATCAAAACACTGCATAGATGTTAAACTGGGCCGAGCGATCATTAACGATGGAAGCACAGGAGACTGCTGATGCTGGAGCTTTGAGCAGTAGAGTAGCTAACAGACTGTTAGAGAAACTCAAAAGGCCAGGCTGCATCTGTGGAATGAAATGGACAGGTGATGTTTCAATAGACAATAGACAATAGGTGCAGGAGTAGGCCATTCGGCCCTGCGAGCCAGCACCGCCATTCAATGTGATCATGGCTGATCATCCCCAATCAGTACCCTATTGCTGCCTTCTCCCCATATCCCCTGACTCCGCTATTTTTAAGAGCTCTATCTATCTCTCTCTTCTGGCTTGGGACCCTTCTTCAGACTGATGGATTGGGGGGGGGGGGGGGGGAAGATAGCTTGGTTGAGCGAGTTGAGGAGAAGGGTCTGGGCAAGAGGTGGTGAGTGATGGGTGGATCTAGGTGGAGGGGCCGAACGGCAAGTGAGTCAGGAGGGGGAGCGATGGGTAGAGAGAGTAACCGGGGCTGGAGGAGATAAGTGGAGAAGACAAGATGGTGCAGATGGTGGAATCTGACATGAAAGGAAAATGGGGAGTGAAATATAGAACCAGAGGGAGGGACGGTGGGTAGAAGGGAATGGGAGGTGGAGCGAGGAAAAAAACCGGAGTGTGGAGAGGAGGGATGGATGATCGGTGGATGGAGGAGGTGGAGGAAGGGCCGGGAACTGGGTGACAGGGCAGGAGGTGTGGAACTGGGGGTGGGGAGCTGGGGTAGTTGAGAAGGAAAGGGGTGGGATTGACCTGCAATTGGAGAATCAAAAATTGGGTCTGTTGGGTTGTAGGCGACCCAATCTAGGTGTGTCCTCACTGTACCTCCTTGGTGACCCTCGGACTATCCTTTGCTGGCTTTACCTTGCACTAAACAATGTCCCCTTATCACGTATCTGTACACTGTAAATGGCTCGATTGTAATCATGTAATGTCTTTCTGCTGACTGGATGGCACGCAACAAAGATAGTCTGAAGAAGGGTTTCGGCCCGAAACGTTGCCTATTTCCTTCGCTCCATAGATGCTGCTGCACCCGCTGAGTTTCTCCAGCACTTTTGTCGGTACACGTAACAATACGCTAATCAGAACTAATGGAAGAGGCCGAGGACAAAGACGTCAGTAGGGGAGGGGGGAACTGAAGTGGTTGGCAAAGTGGTTGCCTCTTCTACGCTGGGCCTAGCCAATGTTTCTTTAGGAATGACTTTTGGCAAGTAGACATGAAGGTGTCCTATTATTACGCTAGGATGTGCGATTTATTTTCAGCCAGCATCAGGCTGTGGATAATAAAGAGGGAATAATGCAGAAACATGTGGTTTGAAAGCTGCTGCAGGGACAGAAGCACGCAAAAGGTAACTTTGCCACAAGATAGAACACCTCCAATTTATTGAACTCCAGCTCCAGGATAGAACCCGCTGGAAACTCGGGGTTTCGAACTCACCGAGCATTTCAGCATCTGACTGACTGAGTCTGCCACAAAACCTGGCCCGTACCCCCCCCCCCCCCCCCCCCCCCGACAAAGCACGGACTGCACCCACTACACCAGAGCACGGACCAAGTCTCATAAAACCTGGACCGCAATAGACGCAAGACACGGATAGTATTATGACTAAGCGTGGCATGTAGCCATCTGAAAAAACCTGGACCGCACCATCACAAATCACAGACTGCTGTGGATTTAATCATTAAATTCTTTAAATCTGAAGTTTTGGAAATGCTGCTCGCTATTAATGAAGGTGACCATAAAACCTTCCAATTAGTTGAAACATTTGTGTGGTTCATAATGTCCTTCAAGGAAAGTGATGATTTCTAAAATGTTCCCATTTCTTAGATGCACTGCTCTCTCTGACCAATTTCTTAGGTCTCTAAACTCGCTCTGTCGCCGAGGTTTCATTCACCTCACCTGAACTACTGCTCCTCAATGATGAATTATTTATTTGAAGTGTTCTTGTTGCTTATCTCTCAATCTAATGCAGTTACCTGTTGGGCAGTGTGGCTGGAGTTATTTAGGTTTAAGGACCTGGTTTCCACTTTACAGAGAGGGGTCAATTAATCTGTCATCAAAATTTGACCATGCCTGCATTCAATAATTAGACATCGGACTTAAAGTGGTCTGGTCATATTAATCACAGCGGCAAAATAATTTACTGGCGGTTCCATGGTTTTCCTGTACATTTGAGCAGTATTGTACACCTTTGAGCCGTGATGTATCAAAGATGGGAGACAGGAAGCAGCCACGATCTCTTTAGAGCAACAGGGCAGAGCTTCTCCTCCAACACACTCACTGAACGCTGATGTGGGCGAGTATTTGTACACTCGTATCTGGAACACATCCGACCACTTTGGAACACAACCAATTTGTTTTGGGGAAAAAAAAGACACAAAGTGATGGAGTAACTCAGCGGGTCAGGCAGCACCTCTGGAGAACATGGATAGTTGACGTTTCAGGTACGGAGCCATCGTCAGAAGACTTCCAAAATGTTACCTATCCATGTTCTCCAGAGATGCTGCCTGACCCACTGAGATACTCCAGCACTTTGTGTCTTTCTGTGTAAACTGCTTTTTGTGCATTTCCTTGTTCCTATAATTAGTTTTGGGGCACTGACTGAGGGGTAATACAGTCAGGACACCAGGAGAACTCCGCTGCTCTGCAGAAGAGTGCAGTGGTATCGTCCATGCTTTCCTGACAAGGCTATGTTGGACCTTGGCTTGACATCGCCTCGCAGAGATGGCGTCCCCTACCTTGCAGCTCTCCCCCAGCGCTGCCGTGCTGCATTGCAAAAGAACTCCGCAGTCAATCTGCAAACAAGCCCGAGTGCAGCGGAGAATAAAATCTGTTTCAGTCATAAATATTGACCAGTGCGAACTCACCCCCTCCTCTGAAGGAGAGCCTGCAGATCTTTTGATGTCCTGCTTTCTGAGAGGATGTTAAGACTTCAATCTGACTTGTCCTCTGCAGTGCAGACACTCTTGGTGTTAAACCAGGGCCTGTCGGCCTGTGTCACATTCCCAGAGAGATGGGTGAATCTACCGGCCACAGACCCAGAGCCACAACCCCCCACCATTCTCACTTACAATGTTTTATTGTTTTTCTGCACCTTTTCTTTTCCTTCTTGTTTTTCGATGCTTAGATGAGAATCAGAGACGCACAAAATGATTCTGGGCTTTTCCTTTCTCTGGCAATTCATGTTGACTACATCGTGTAGACGACAATTTCATGACTGCAATATCTTTTAAAGTGCCGTTGAGTGACAATCGAACAAGACGTGTTAGATTTGCAAAAAAATGTGCAGATGGAGACACTCGAAGAAATAGCGTCACACACGCATCCATATACACACATGGATATAGAGATAAGGACATGGCGACAACACGCGCCTCCATGTGTGGCTGCCCATTTACACACAAAGAGAGGGGCACACATTGAGGGATATACTCCATGTACACACACATGCACATGGCTCAGGGACGTGCCCAAGTATATAAGCATGTTTGTTCATCCATCTACATTGACACAGTCACATCGGCACAGAATCCCCGCCACACGGAGGTGTACATATGCCCATGGACACACAAGCACCCTGACCATTACACGTGAGCATGCACACACATGCACACACATGGACACAAACTCACTCATCCACACTCAGAGAATGGGTGCAGGAATACAGAGGAGCTCTATCCCTGCTGTTGCCGTGTCCTCAATGTCCAGCGACACCCTCCTAGTTTGCCATGAACTCCCTCTCCCCTGACTCTCAGTCTGAAGAAGGGTCTCTACCCGAAACGTCACCCATTCCTTCTTTCCGGAGATGCTGCCTGAGATACTCCAGCGTTTTGTGTCTATCCTCAGTGTAAACCAGCATCTGCAGTTCCTTCCGACACACCTTTAGACTGGCGTTGGTTTATCTCCTTAAAATCTCCTTCCAGACTGACCAGTAATTGGTTGTTTCTCCTGAATTCACTGAAGGATATGTCTCGAGGTATCACATTATGTGGCCTTTCTAGTCCGATCCGCACATTCTCCTTCTCGCACCACTTTGTAGTCGTCACTCTGGTCATTAGTTTGTGCTGAAACAATGACCCCAGGAATGATTGGGCTAACTTGTGATGGGCGTTTGACAAAACTGGGACTGTACTCGCTCGAGTTTTAGTTTAGTTTGGTTTTGAGTAGTTTAGAGATACAGCGCGGAAACAGGGCCTTCGACCTACCGAGTTCGTGCCGACTAGTGATCCGCGCACCTTAACGCTATCCGACACAGACTAGGGACAATTTACATTTATTCCAAGCCAATTCACCTACAAACCTGTACGCCTTTGGAGCGTGGGAGGAAACCGGAGAACTCAGAGAAAACGCACGCGGTCACGGGGAGAAGGAACAAACTCTGTACAGACAAGCACCCGTAGTCGGGATCGAACCTGGGTCTCTGGCGCTGCGCCACCGTGCCACCTTCATTTGGAAGGATGGGGGGGACGGGGGGAGCTTCATTGAAACTTACCGAATAGTTAAAGGCCTGGATACAGTGCTTGCTTTCATCTCACATGGCATAACACATGAGAGTCTGGGCACTGTAGGAAGGATGTGATTGTGCTGGGAAAAGTGCAGAAGAGTTTCACCAGGATGCTGCTTAGGCTGGAGGATTTTAGGTTTGAGAAGCTGCATCGTTGGATTTTTCTTCCCTGGAGAGAAGGAGGCTGAGAGGGGACTTGATTGAAGTATACAAACTTGCAAGGGGACGGAGCAGGTTGAAAACAGGAACCTTTTTTCTACAGTGTGGCTGTCTAAGACGAGAAGGCACGGGCTTACGGTGAGGATTAGCGTGGAGAGTTGATGAGAGCGGTTGATGTCAGGAACGCACCGGGAGAGGGAGTGGTGGAGGCTGATACAATGATAACGGAGGCATTTAGTCAGGTCAGGACATTGAAGATCACACCCCTAGGATTGGTGTAGATTGGGACAATGGGCAGCCAAAGGGACTACGTCTGTGCTGAAAAACTCTGATGCTCCTGAGAAAGAAACGTCTGTCAGGAGCGAGGGGAAAAGCACAAAGGAGCACAAGTAGTGAGAGAGCACTTAACAAAGGGCTAGCACAGGCACGACGGGCTGCAGGGCCTCCTCCGCTCTGTAGATGTCCGTAAAGAAAGAGCCAAGGGTTTAATAGGCAGCGTGGATTGAATTGGACAAGGATTGAAACTGAAATTGCAGGAGGTGAGGGAGACAGTTAAAAACATAGCAGAGCCAATGGAGCATGTCGGAGGAGATTGCTATGATCCAGGCTTCAGAAGACAGACAGTCCAAACAGTCTGCCTTGGCTGATCCGCATTTATCTATTTCATTTCCTCCTGGGTGCATGGAATAGCCTGTGTATGCTCTGATGGAATGCAGCTTTTGAGAAAAGTTTTCCTGGCTTTGAATGGGGGGGGGGGGGGGAGGGTGTCTACTGTGGGGGGGGGTCAGGACTGTCAAGAGGAGTGGGCGGTTGTCCACAGTGAGGGGGGTCAGACTGTCGGGGGGGGGGGGGCTGTCCACTGTGAGTTAGTCAGAGCATCAGGGCCGGGTGTCCACTGTGGATGGTCAGTCTGTCCGTGGGTTGTGGGGGGGTTGTCCACTGTGGGATGATCAGACCAGTGGGGTGGGTCTGGTCACTGTGTGGGGGTGGGGGGGTCATATCATTGGGGTGGGGGGGGGAGGTGTCCACTGCGGGATGGTCGAACCGTTAGAGTGGGGTTTTAGGCCCACCGGGTCCGCACCGACCTACAATCCCCACACATTAACACTACACTCTCTGCCTCAGAGGGCGGTGGAGGCGGGTTCTCTGGATGCTTTCAAGAGAGAGCTAGATAGGGCTCTTAAAAATAGCAGAGTCAGGGGATATGGGGAGAAGGCAGGAACGGGGTGCTGATTGGGGATGATCAGCCATGATCACATTGAATGGCGGTGCTGGCTCGAAGAGACGAATGGCCTCCTCCTGCACCTATTGCCTAGTGTCTACCCTACATATGCGAGGGATAATTTACACTTACACCATGCTAATTAACCTACAAACCTGTACTTCTTTGGAGTGCGGGAGGCGCGGAGTTTAGTTTAGAGATACAGCGTGGAAACAGGCACTGCGTCCCTCTGGGTTGTGCCGGCCAGCGATCACACAGACAGGAGGTCCATTCTACACAATATAGAGAATTTTTACAGAAGCCAATTAACCTACAAACGTCTTTGGGATGTGGAAGGAAACCAGAGCACCTGGAGAAAACCCACGTAGTCTTTTTTATTTATTTATATTTTTATTTATTAAAAGCAAGCATATAAAGTTATACAGTTATTATACAGGTTCAATTTTAACTTTTTAACTATAGTTGGAAAATAGGAAAGAAGCAAGAAGGAGAACAAGTGAGATGTGCAAAGCTAGAACCCCCTAGACTACCAAAGCGGTGTAACCAAAGAGTGATTGCATGACAGAAAGAAAAGAAGAATAGAAAAAAAAAATTAAATAAATAAAAGGACAAAAAGAGACAAAACACATGTAGTCACGGGGAGAATGTACAAACTCCATTTAGATGGCACACGTTGGCGGGATCGAACCCGGGTTTCTGGCGCGGCAACCGCTGTTAGGCCTGCGATTCTCCCTCCGCGCCAACGTGCCGCCCTGTGGAACATACACCACGGTGGGGCGTGGCAAGGTCATCATCGTGGGGCAGCTCCCCGTGGGGTGGTCAGACCGTCAGAGTGGGGTGTCCACTGTGGGCTGGTCAGACCGGTCAGAGAGGTGATGTCCACCTGTGAGAATGCTCAGTTATTCCTGCCTTTAACCCACACACAGGGCAGCTTACAGCTGCAGAGACTGAGTGAGATGTCCAGCAGCAAAATCTTCAGAAAAAAGCTCAGAAAAAAAAACTGAACTGCTGCTCGGAGTACAAATAATTCCGTCTCCTTCTGCTGCAGTGAGATCTCACTCAGTCAATACTTGTTCAGAAGAAGAGGCTCGCAGACCTGGTGGTCCAGTATCGCAGAATTGTGGAGCACTCACCTCTACTGCGACTTATCTGTGCTGTACCTGTTTATACAGACAGATCTATACTGACCTGTCCTGTACCTGTGTTATACAGTGACGGATCCAGTGTTAAAACCATGCCATCGTGCCCACTAGTATCGTCCATGCATTATTTACCGGGCCTGAACCAAACCAGTGTACCCATGTTATGCAATGACGTACCTGTCCCTATCAGTAAGGTGTCCACCTGAACACAACCCCATTGTCATCCAGGGGTTTCTGTGAGAGGGGGAGTGAGGATGGAGTGGGAGAGGGTTGGCGACAGGCAGTGGTGGGTGACTGAGTGGCAGGTTGTGATGACGGTGAAGGAAGGTGTAGTGGCAATGGAGGAGGAAGGGTTTGGTGGACCAGGGTCACCGTGCATTCTCAGGCTGACAGCTCCAATCCGCGGCCATTCTTCCTCAGTCACCCCAGGTAAGTGGCAGTGGCGGCCAGGCCCAGCCATACTCCTACACGTTGTCCCAGCGCTGGGCAGCTGGCAACGGGCCCCTGCAAACAGAAATGAAGAGAGGAAAGCAAGAGGTATGACGTGGCCTGGAAGGGAGAGTGAGTGGCAGCTTGAGGGCAGCTCGCTGGATCAGCGGCAGAATCGCTGCCTTGCATCACCAGAGACCCGGGCTCGATCCTGACTCCGGGTGCTGTCTGCAAGGAACTGGTACATTCTCCCCGTGACCGCGTGCGTTTTCTCCGGGCGCCCCGTTTTCCTCCCACATTCCGGAGGCGTCCAGGTTTGTAGATTAATTTGCCTTTGGTAAAAATTGTAACTGGTGTGTAGGATAGTGCTGGTGAAATAACGTGTTGGGCAACGGGAAGCTCAAGATGGGGACGTTCTGGAAGTTGTTGATCCACTTTGTTACGGCCTTCCCAGTGTAGTGGGACCCACAGTTACGGCCTTCCCAGTGTAGTGGGACCCACAGTTACGGCCTTCCCAGTGTAGTGGGACCCACAGTTACGGGCCTTCCCAGTGTAGTGGGACCCACAGTTACGGCCTTCCCAGTGTAGTGGGACCCACAGTTACGGCCTTCCCAGTGTAGTGGGACCCACAGTTACGGCCTTCCCAGTGTAGTGGGACCCACAGTTACGGGCCTTCCCAGTGTAGTGGGACCCACAGTTACGGCCTTCCCAGTGTAGTGGGGGCAGAGCATGCACTGCAGAAACTGAGTAGCTACACGTAGACAGAGCACTGCTTCACCTGGAAGGAGAGTTCAGGACCATGGACAGGGGAGGGGGTGGGTTTACATCTGCTGCTGGTGAAGCTGGGCTTGGAACCGCTGACTTCCACCTTCAAGCAGCACGAGCTGTGTTACCTCCCTCACATTGATCTTCATCAGTTGTGACATTATTAATCCTCAGGATTAGGACGTTCACAGAAACATCAATAAACACACTGCTTACATTCAGGATTCCTGGCCGGGCAGTTAGTCGCGTTAAATCCCGGCTGTGGCCGCTCTTGTACCAGAGATTACTCGGGGTAATTCTTAATCCAGGATTTAGGAAATTAACCCTGACGTGGATTTTAATCCTCAAGTGGATGTGAAGGAGCAGGGGGGTGTGGAAGGAGCTGGGGGGTGGGGGTGCGGTATGGGGGATGGACTGGGGGGGGTGGGGGGTGGGTTAATGCTGTAGGATTAAACCCCAGACGGCAGGAGTTAATTCCAGAATTAACCCTTTAATTGCAAGGTTCTAACACTGATGAGTAATCCCACTTTATTCCCCAACATTGACCCATTTTTCCCCTCTTCACACTCATTCCTAGTGCCCTCCCTATCATGACTGTAGGCGGTATTCTCCCTTATTCCCGTCTGTCAGTGACTGGTCCCTCCCCTGTACCTGCCGCTCGCTGCCTGTACATTACTCCCTCATTCTCTGCTGAAGTGGCTGGGCTGATCCTGACCCACCCGCAGCCTCAGTGTTGCTTGTACCTGGACCACCCGTGCTCTTGAAGCCGCCCTTCCAACCCTGTCGACGGATGGAGTGAATGTTTACAGGACGGGTGCTGGGTGTGAGTCTTGCTGTTCTCCTGCGGCTTGTGTTTGTGCTGCAACCTTCCTCTGCCTTCATTTCCCTGGTGAACTGCTGGGAGCCTGGTCCCGACGGACGTTGCCGACCTGCCCACAGTTGCCTTGGAGTTGTTTTGCACGGGCAGAGTCTGCTGCTGCGCTCAGAGCAGCACTTCTGCGTATGCTGCCCTTGGTCGGGCGAAGGAGCCCTGCCTGCCCAGCTTGTCCGCGGTCCTGGCCGTGCCCACGTCCCCGGGACCCGTGCCCGCTCCCGCCGGGCGGAGAGTGGCCGTGATGGACCGCGGGCCCGTGCCCACACCAAGCCGGCGCTGCCGAGATGCCCTCCCTCAGGGTGCAGCCCTGGAGCTGGCGGCTTCTGGCACCACCACTGCCGGCGGCGGGGTGACCCGGGAATCGGGCAACAGTGGGCAGGGACGTTACCGGTCGCTGCTGGCCTGGGTCATGGAGGATCTGCACCGCTATCTGAACCTGAATCCCGAGGAAGGTGAGATGGTGGGGCGGGCGGGTGGGAGATGGCTGGTCAGACGGGTAGCTCTGCCACTGCCTCCGGGCAGCGGGCAGCAACCACCAGCCCTGTGGGGCAGCCAGCGTCTGGTGGATGCAGGGCTGGGCTGAGTCCGTGGAGCACAGCTGAGCTCTGTGGATTTGGGGACTGCCTGCTTCTCTCCAGGAGCAGAAGGTCCCACACTCACTGGACACAGCCGAGAGAAGGGGCGGGGAGAACATCTTAGTGCCATTCTGAAACTATCGGGTGTGTTTCCATTTCTATCTCTCTATGTGGCTTTTGTCTCTGGAACTGTTGCACTGTAATACACTGCGATGATGAGAACTATATTCTGCACTCCGCATGTTCCCTTTTGCCATTCAAACTTAAGTTTGAATTGACCTTATTTATGAATGGCATATCTGCTCTGGATAGCATCCAAATCGATGATTTTCACTGTACCTTGGTACATGTGACAATAATAAAGCTGAAACCTAAACCCAATGTGTGATAACAGCTAATCGTCAAGAAAAATATATGTGGGTAAAAATATTGTGTTGGGATTGACTGCAGGATATATTTCTAGCCTGGTGGCGGGGGCAACTGGATGCTGGAAGGCGTGGGACAAAAGCTTCACTGATATGCCCGCAGGAATTGGGAGGCCAGAGAGGGCCAGAATTGGGCAGCACGGTGGCGCAGCGGTAGAGTTGCTGCCTGACAGCGCCAGAGACCCAGGTTCGATCCTGACCACAGGTGCTGTCTGCACGGAGTTTGTACGGAGTTCTCCCCGTGACCTGCGTGGGGTTTCCCCGGGTGCTCCGGTTTCCTCCGACATTACAAAGACGTTCAGGTTTGTAAGTGAATTGACTTTGGTAAAACAAATGTAAATTGCCCCGGTGTGTAGGATACTGCGAGTGTACAGGGAGTTTGCTGGGCTGCCAGGACCCGCGGTGGGCCGAAGGGCCTGTTTCCCAGCTGCATCTCTAAAGTCTAAAGTCTAAAATGAGTGGGAGCGTGAGGAGTTGTCCGCACCAAAGGTTCTGCTCAGTCCAGGGTCCTTACTCCTGAGGGCTCTTTAACATCTGCTGACCATCAGGGCTTGGCTGTGGCACTCAGAGGTGCTGCCTGACCCGCTGAGTTACTCCATCACTTTGTGTCTTTCATTTCCCCCAAAGCAAATTGGTTGTGTTCCAAATTGGTCGGATGTGTCCCAGCGACGGGTGCACAAATACTCGCCCACGTCAGTGTTCAGTGAGTGTGTTGGAGGAGAAACTCTGACCAGTTGCTCTAAAGCGATCGTGGCTCCCACCTTTGCAACATCACGGCTCAAAGGTGTACAATACTGCGCAAATGTACAAGAAAACCATGGAACTGCCAGTAAATGATTTTGCCGCAGTGATTAATGTGATCTGCGAACTTTAAGTCTGTGGTCTAACTGTTGTAAACAGGCATGTTTACAGATTAATTTACCTTTCTCTGCCATGTGTGTTGGTAGCATTGGTGTGACCGTGTTGACTAACATAGTTAATTATGTTAAGCATTAGATTACGAGATACAATAGTTGATGGGCAACAACAAATATTCAAAGAAATAACTCATAATTTTACAACAGTGTCCATTCCCCTCATAGCCGAGGAACAGCGGTTCAGATGAGGTGAATGAAAAATCGGAGGCAATGCTAGCTTAAAGACTCAGAAGGAGGGTTCATAAGTGATAGGAGTAGAATTAGGCCATTCGGCCCATCAAGTCCACTCCGCCAATCACTCATGGCTGATCTATCTCTCTCTCTCCTAACCCCATTCTCCTGCCTTCTCCCCATTACCTCTGACACCCGTACTAATCAAGAATCTATCTCTGCCCTAAATATATCCACTGACCTTGCCTCCTCTGGCCTTCTGTGGCAAAGAATTCCACAGATTCACCACCCTTTGACTAAAGAAATTCCTCCTCGTCTCCTTCCTAAAAGAACGCCCTTTAATTCTGACCAGGAGAGTTCCTGCCTGTCATACACCACACAATGCTGTCAGTTCCAGCACTGAACTGACACCACTCCTACCTTCCTGGATGGCAATGTGTTGGAAGCATTGTGACATATTGTGTGTTAGATTTTAATTGGATAGTCTAAAAATTTCCATACTTATTTTTAAAGAAATTGTTGTATTTTTAATGAGTTGGTCTAATTTTATACAGTGCCCCCGTGTTGTTTTCCTGTTACAGCTGCTAGCTGATCACATCTTGGTTACTGTTTGATCCCCGAGTGCCACAAGGTGCTGTGCATGGCCACTGCAAGGTGTAGTGGGCAATACCTCACCTGGGCCAGAATACAATTACAACGAAACTCCAACGCTAAACGCGTCAGGTACTCCCCGTGCGCAGGTCGGGTCGAGCGCGGACTTGCCTCCACTCTTCCGTGTGCCTGCACCGGGGCAGGGACCGCAGGGAGC